>JAMFLO010000006.1:75455-269843 GCA_027475765.1 Paralagenidium karlingii
AGCTCCAAGACGAAGCCGAGTGTGACGTCGATCCTAATGCCTCAGTCGGATGGTGTAGAGTCGGCGCGATTTTCGATTGGTGGAATGACTTGCACAGGCTGCTGTACTCGAGTGGAGCAATTTCTGCTGGGAAGAGAAGGTGTGTCATACGTGAATGTGAGCCTGTTGACAAGTCGATGCGATGTGAACTACGAAACAGATGTGATCTCGCCACAGCAGATTGAAGAGCTCATCAAGACTCTTGGATTTGAAGTTATGGCCATCCCGGACGATTGTGTTGTGTCCATTATCATCCACGTTCCAGACGAGCAGCTGGAGAAAGCTCGTGCGGTTTTGCTAGGTACGAACGGAGTTTTGTCTGTTGGATGTGCACCCCAACCTGAGGTCGGAGATCTACCAGGCGGGTGGTTGGTCCAGTATGACCCTGATACTGTTGGAGCGCGAAAGCTTGTTCGTGAAGTGTCGACACATTTGAGGGAAGATCTACAGGTGACATCTCCGAACCCGCGTGCAGGGTTTGATGAGAAGACGGAAGCAGAGAAGTTTCGACGCCTTCTTCTTTGGTCATGTTTGCTGTCACTTCCTGTACTTTTCGTGTACTTTGTTGTCCCGGTGTGGTTCTCAAACCCTTCGTCGAATCCATTTCAGACTTCGCTTGTGTTTGGCATGTCCTTGCAGGACATGATTGGCTTGATCTGTGCGACGCCAATTCTTTTCGGCACGTCACTCCCCATTCATGAAAGTGCCATCTCCGCTCTGCGCCATGGTTCTCGAGTGACAATGGATGTCCTGGTATCTCTGAGTTCATTCACAGCATATGGCTTCTCCGTGTTGAATGTGTTGCTTATTCCGGTCTTTCCATCCGATCTCGTTGGTGATCCCTTATCACCTACAAGTCATCCCAAGCACGAGACATTCTTCGAGGTGACTGTGTTGCTGCTCACTTTGATCTTGCTGGGGAGATGGATTGAGAGTATTGTTCGAGCTCGAGCCTCGCACAGCATTGATGCCTTACTTCGAATCCAAGCCAACACTGCAATGCTCATAGAGAAAACAAGCGATGGTATCAAAGAATCCTTTGTGGATATCGCACTCATTGAGCGCAACGACTTGCTCAAGATCCTACCTGGTGCTCGAGTCCCAACTGACGGAGTCGTCGTGAAGGGTGAAAGCTCGATTGATGAGTCGATGATCACCGGTGAATCTCGTAAAGTGTCCAAACAACCTGGCTCCATAGTCATCGGAGGAACAATCAATTCCCAGGGAGTGCTCATCGTTCGCGCTACCCATCTCGCCCATGAGTCTATGCTTGCGCAAATCATTCATTTGGTCGATGAGGCACAGACCTCCAAATGTCCGAGTCAAAGAGTCGCCGACAAGGTTTCTTCAGTATTCACCCAGTTTATCATCACCATTGCTGCGGTGATGTTTGTGGTGTGGTATTCGCTGGCCGCCTCCCATCGTGTGGACACGAAAGGTTGGTCCCCTCTGGCGTTTGCGTTGCGCTTTGTGATCACGATTCTGGTGATCAGTTGCCCGTGTGCTATCAGTTTAGCCGTGCCAACGGCAATCATGGTTGGCACAACCATTGGATCACAATTTGGCGTTCTCTTCAAGGGAGGCCACGCGTTGGAAATGCTCGAGAAAGTGGATGTTGTCATGTTTGACAAAACGGGCACACTCACAAATGGATCTTTGTCGGTAGCAGATGTCCGCAGAGTCAAGAGTGGACAGTCAACTCGTGTGGACGACGATCGCCTGTGGCAGCTTGTAGCTTCTGTTGAGCAAAACAGTGAGCATGCCATTGGGCGAGCGCTAATTGAGTTTGCTCAAAAGCATTTCGAAGTGGAGATAGTACCGACAAAGGCGTTGGAACAACTGGATGTGGTGTCAGGATGCGGCATTCAGTGTGAAATCGAAAAGGAACATGTGGCAATCGGTTCGCCAAAGTGGGTGGAGGCAATCACGCGCAAGAAGCTTTCAATGGATGAGCTGATCGTGAATGACCAGTTTCAGAGCCAAGGATTCACAGTCGTATGTCTCGCCATCAACCACGAGATCGACGCGCTTATTGCGCTGAAGGATTCCACCCGGGACAATGCTGCATTTGTGATCCAACACCTTCAAAAGCAAAGAATTGAGCCATGGATTGTCACCGGCGATCAAAAGAGTACCGCATTAGCGGTGGCTCAGTCGCTCGGGGTGAATAGTACACAGGTTTTGGCGAATGCCCTACCTGCAGACAAAGCTGAACATGTTCGTTTGCTACAATCACTGGGTAAAAGAGTCGCGTTTGTGGGCGACGGCATCAACGATGGCCCAGCGCTTGCAATTGCTGACATTGGCATTGCCATCGGCTCTGGAACGGATGTCGCGATTGAGTCGGGCGAAGTGGTGCTCATCAAGGACGACTTGTGGGATTTGTTGAACGCCGTGATGCTGTCCAAGTCGGCCAACCGCATCATTCGGTGGAACTTCACGTGGGCGTTTCTTTACAACGCAGTGATGATGCCCGTGGCGTGTGGTGTGTTGTACAAACCATTTGGCATCGCACTTCCTCCGGCTTTCGCAGGGCTCTCTGAGTTGTTCTCTTCGGTGCCGGTCGTGTTGTTCTCGTTGTTGCTGACCTTCTGGAAGCCTTCGTTCCGAGACGAACTAGCCACCAAACAGCCAAGCGAGGCTGTGTCCGTGGAAATCCAGGAACCCACCGACAAGTCTCCGTTGTTGACATCCACCGGATCGGATTGCTATGGAGAGTAAGCTTACAATGAATAGCCTTAAGTCGCAGAGCTGATTGGCATGTTGAAGGTCACCTGAATGTGTTTAAAACAGAATTCGGTAAAAGCATAATCCCTCACAGAGCTGTTTCAAACGGTGTTACCCAGTCAATACCCTCCCAAACAATCATGCTTTCCCTCTGCACAATAATACCCACCCAAAAGGGCAATTCTGAATGGGCATGAGTCACGATGCCAAAGATCCCGCGCTGGAGATGCTGGCGATGAAGCTCCAGCGAGACGTTAACTGTCTCTCGGATCCCGATCGCAATGTACGGCGTCGATCGTTGGACAAGCTCACGCGTTCTCTCGGCGTGGAGGCGCCCAAGCTGACGAGTCCGGCACTTGAGCGGTTCTTTTGCAGCCATCTCCAAAGTGCGTTGCTCCAGGTCATCTCGAGCGACCAAGTGGAAAAGTGTCGAGAAAAAGCCATCAATTTGCTGCTGTTTTTCATTGAGAAGCAGGCGGTACCACACACAAGTGAGCAACTGAAGCAACTGGTGCAAATGCTCTCCAAACGACTCGGCAAACTGCCCTTCGCGGAACCCACCGAAGAACTTCGTTTGCTGCTGCTGCAGAGTCTGTGGAAATATTTGAAACAGCACGCGGCATATCAGACTTCTCTTCTCGAAATCATTGAACCACTAGCCAATGTGCTCGGCAAGACCTGTCTGGACGCGTTTCCGGATGTCAAGAAGATCTCTTGCGACTGCATCATTGTGGTATCCACGTATTGGCGAGAACAAGTGGCGCTGCAAATCGGCGCTATTGTCAAGCCACTTGTGACCAATCTGGGCCACCAGCACAGTCGTGTTCGTGTGTGTACTTTGCAGGCCCTTGAAGCTGTTGTTCCATGCGGCTCGGAAGCACTCCCAGAGCTCATGAAAGGTGTTCTTTTGCCGGCAATGAACAAAGTGGCGTTCGACCACTCAGCGCTGGTCCGTAAACAATTTGTGATCACAATCGCGTCTTGGCTCGCTCGAATTTACCCGATTACGAGCTTTGAAGACACTCTTTTCCCACTGTTTCTGGCAGGTTTTGTCGATGAGTCACCAGAGATCCAACAGGTTTGTTGGTCGAGACTTCAAGAACTCTCTGCCAAGTGGCAACAACAAGAGGAAGAGGCCAGTGGTATTACCGCAAATGCGCAAGAAAAACAGAATGATGCTGATGCGGACATCAAGGAACTATTCCCGGTACCTCTGACTCCAAACCCGTTTCAACACCAACTGCCAAAAGGTGCGCGGGTTGCCGCCAAACGTCTACTTCCCAAAGTTCTGCCACCACTTCTCGACAAGACAGGTGACTGGACGGTACAGGTGCGCGAGCAGTTCACGCGCATTCTCAGTGTGTTTCTGGTGCTGGCGGGAAGCTCAATCAACGCATTTCTGGACAAGATCTTTCTGGCACTTGCGAAAAACTGCCAAGATGACGAACCGAAAGTGTTCGAGGCCGTCAAACAGTGTACCAATGTGGTCGGCCATTTCGCAGATGCACAACTGGTCATTGCGACTCTGGTCCCGATGATTACGGGCCAAATGGTTGGTCAGGACACTGCGCATCACCGCACAAACGGGCTGGTACTGTTAGGCATGAGCATCGAAGGCATGATGCTCGATACATTGGCGAACCAGATGAACAACCTGACGGAATCACTGTGCGATCCGGGGCTTTGCCAAAGCGAGAATGCTGTACTACAAGACCAACTGGCGATCGTTGTGTGGAATCTTCTGACTCGAGGAGCTGAATGTGTGAAACAGCACGATGCAGTTTTGTTTCGACTCTTTTGGGTGCTCAACCACCTCGTAGCATGCTCAAACGAGTCGACAATTGCTTTTGAAACTTCGATGAAGTCCCTGAACGCGTTGGCCAGTTGCTATGGTGTAAATGTTGAGGTGAGAGCTGTCACGGCATCAAGTTGGCGAAACTCAAAGACTTGAGACTCATCCGTGTTTCGTGGACTCTGTTACTCTTGGGTTCAGCAATTGTATCGACAATTAATGGGTGAGATGCTGTCCAAAATGGAATTACCACACGATGAAAAGGCACTCTGGAGGAAAAACGATACATCGTGTGTGCTTTTTGACTCGTTGTGTCGTCGCGCTGGTCCGGTGAGCAAGCATCAATTTCTTTGTCTACAGGGAATTGTGGCATGACATCGAGAATTGATGACTGATGAAACAAGGCCTGTGCTGACCACATGGCACTCCTGATGCCGGTGTTTCTGCTACATCTGGACCCAAATCGCGACGCTGATGTGCGCTTGGCGTTTCTGGCTTTGCTCGAGACACTATTGGGTGTCGATGCAATCGCTCCAGTAAGTGTGTGTTGCACTGTCAAACAAATGCGATTTGGATCCTCATCTGACCTCTTTGTGTTGTTTTATTAGGCCTTTCAGCCGCACTGCTCGTCACTTTTACTGAAGGGTATTGTGCCAAACATCGTTTGGCGCGGTGGTCGAGTTGCTGCAACAATCCGGTGGGTCTCTCTCCCTCTTGTGTGAAGCCCCGATGCCAAGCACTGATTGGACCATCTCCACCACCACAGCAAAGTCGGCATCGCCTGTTTGTACACTCTGCTGCGGCAAGGCATCGCGGACAAGTCATGTCTGTTTGAGACCGCACCCCAGATGCTTCCTGTGCTCAAAAGCTGTCTGGACGACAGCGATGCCAAGACCCGTCAACTTGTTTGTTTAGCCTTTCAGTACCTCTTCGTGGCGCTCCCTGGCTGTCTTGGCGGTGAGTAGTTCAGCAGACGCAAGGTTGCCTCTCAGCTGACATCGATACTCTTGTCTTGTGTGAACGTCAGAGGAACCTGTTCACGAACTTTACGCAGAGATCCTCAAGCGACTGGACGACAGTAACGACACGGTGCGCAAAGCGTCGTGTCAGACTTTCATCACGTTCCTTGATGCCGCGCCAATGTCGCATTTCCGTGGCACCATCCTCGAGTACTCACTCGACTGTCTCTTTGTGCACCTGGACGATGCCGAGCCGGACATTCAGGTACGCCATATCGATTTTATTGACTGCGACTTAGTGTCACTCACCAGAATTCTCCATCCAACACAACACAACAAAACAGGAAGCCGTCTTCAGCGTGATCAAACACATGATTCAGGTCGACGCCGCGGTCGTGATCAAAAAGGCGCAAGAGAACCGGAGTCGCCATCACTCACCAAGATTCTGTGATCAACTGGTGCTGTTGGCCCAACAAGTCAGTGACAATTAGAGAGGACGGACGTCGCAAATGATTAGAGGCAACGCGTCTCCAGATCGAAGAAGTATTACTGGAAATATCTTGAGTGTACAGGCACGATGATGATGCACACAAACAACTTCCTGCAGACACGCAAACAAACAGGACTAACTATCAAGCGAAAGTGGTTGGACTCACTGAACGAACTGTAGTGTCTCGTTGTCCAGCGTTTTGTAATACGCCACCAAGAGGTCCAGTTTGGCTTGTTCATGCTCGCGCAGTTGGTTCTTGAGTTCTTTTCTCTTGCGGAAACGCGACTTTCCCGTCGAAAAGGCAAAGCACGGGGGTGTCTCATCAATGCTGTCTTTGGGTTCGTCTGTTCCGGTCTGTTGAGAAGGTTTCGATGGTGCAGTGGATGGGGAAGACGCGCGTTTGGAACGCTTTGTGGGTGTCGAATAATCCTCATTCTTTCTTTTAAGAGAGGAGCTCATTTGAATCGAGTTGGTGGAGTTGCGTCGTTGGCGCTGCGATCGTTTGGGTGGTGGAAGCGTTGCCGTTGGCTTTGTCGTTGGCTGCGAGATGGATTCCAAGGGTTGCTTCTGGGTGGCCTGCAGTGCCAACAAGAGCATTTGTTTCATGAGGATCCTCCCACGTCCTCTCCATTTGCTACAATAGGTACCTTGTTCTCCATGGAGCCTTCTTGCATCTTTCTCGCTCTTCCAGCTGCACTCGCACTCAGCCGCCGATTTCTTGCCATCACTTTTCGCTCTTTGCTGACGCCTTGCTTCAACCAAAGCCAAAGTGAGCACGATCAGAGAAAGGGTGCAAAAGAAAGGAAAACTGCGTAAGACCATCATTCACCTGATACACAGCATTGATTGGACAAAACAAGTGAGTGGTGGGATTGGCTATTAATCGTCAAATGTAGCCCTAGCCTGTCCCGAGTTTTGTCTTTTTTTGCCTTTGGCGTGGCAGTCCCTTTCCCTCAGTGTGAGTAAGGGCCCTTTTTTCCCTGTCAGAGTTGGCCATCAGGTCAGGTTCGAGGCGAGTAAGCGCAAAGTGAGTGAGAAAAGATGGACATCGACCCCGAACCAACTCCAGTCCCAATAAAAGCCCCCGCCTACGACCGAAAGCAACAGCAACAACTACGTCCCCACAACAGCTTTGAGGACTTGTACGCGATGAAAATGGACAATGGCAGCATTACTGTGCAGGTGCAGACCGCCTCGTTGCAGCGAATGAAAGAAGCTCTTATCAAGATCTTTAGCGTCAAGAACATTCGTGGCCTCGCCCTCTTCTTTGGCTTTGGTGAGTGTCTGATATGCGTGTGACTTGGCTTGACGCTGCTTGAGCTTGTGGCTGAATTGCCTGAATCCTAAAATCGTGGGTGTTGCGCTTTGGATGAGCAGGCGAAGCCAAGCCTTTCAACATTCCGGGAAAAGAGACCATCGCAACTCGTGCTCGCAAGAATGTGCTCTTTTTCGCGACCAATTATGCGATTTGCGCTTGCCTTGTGGCGGTGTTGGCATTGTACGCAGACCTTGATCTCTTTTGTCCTGTAAAATGTCACACGGGCTGCACTGACGCGCTGCCTTGACATTTTGACAGACTCCTGAATCCGTTTTTCCTATTTGTGTTGATCTGCCTCGGAGGCTTCTGGATGTATGTTGCGAGTGCAGCAGCAAATGAGACCCCGGAGAACCCAATGAAAGTTTTTGGAAAGCCCATCTCGCCCAAGCAGCGACAGATCGGCATGACGATCAGTGAGTTGGACACTATGATTTCATATTGAACAGACGCGGAGTCACTGACTTTGTGTTTTATGTGATGTGATGGTCCAACATAGTCAGCGCAGTCGTTATCATTCTCTTTGGGGGCTCCATCTTGCTAACCATCACCACCTTTAGGTGCGTATATCTTTGCCTTTGTTTATCTTGGTTGTGGTCGTTGACTCACTTGCTCTCTTTGACAGTGTTTTCTTGGCTGGCGCCCACGCGTTGCTCCGTGACTGCCCACAGATCCGTGAAGAAGACGAATTGGGCTTTTTGAGTGACGAAGGAATCAAACTGCCCAGTCCCATTGAAAAAGTCTAAAAGAACCAAGTGAATGAAATGAATAAAAAGCACCTGAAACATTTCCAGAAATTTACTGCAGATTTCCAAAATTTCCACGTATTTTTAGATATTTTCTCTATAATAACCTGATCTTTCCTTCAAGCTTTACGTATCCAATATTGACCAACCAGCTGCTCATTTGAGCGTGAATGGTCACAACCTCGCACTCTGATTGGCTTACTCAACCCATTGCAGATTTGTACCATGGATGAACAACCATCTCGAGTCGCGTTAGCTCATGTCTTTTTCCCCAATCAGACATGACAGGCAGCACCCTCAGCCAATCAGAGCCGGCTATGGACTTGACATCATCACAAAAGGTTGAGCTCAGGAACCGGAATCCTAACTGGATTTGGCTGATGCGAGAGCATTCACACAGGGGAATATTCGTGTGGATCTGGGTCTCCTATTGGTGCAAAAGAAGTAACAGGGGTGGGGCGAAGAAACGCTGTGAGTAAAATACAGATTAGACCCATAGTGTATGGCAGGTATCGTGTGCGCAGTACATCTGCTTGAGGTCTTCATGGCGCTGTGTGAGGACCAAAGCTGATCGATCAGTTGGGATTTTTCCGCCGCCATCACAGCACGAGCGACAGCATCAGCAACGAGAAGAAGAGGAAGAAAGGGCTTCTTTCCTCTGTGTTTCTTGTTGATTCCTCTACATTCGACCGCTTCTCTCGCTCACTCCGTTCATCCACCTCTTCATCATGTGGGTCTTTGGATGTAAGTCAAACGTGCCGTTTCCCTCCCGTCATGGTCAGCCAGAACTCATAAAAACTCTTGCTCTTTTGCAGATGGTTCCATTGTTTGGAAGACGGATTTCCCAGCCGAAGATACCAAATTCGGCTACGTGAAGGGCTGGCACCGTCGATTCTGGCAGGGCAGCCCAGACCATCGCGGCACTCCCCAAGAAATGGGCCGCGTTGTGACGCTTATCAGTTCGGAAGAAATGCGCAGATTTGAGGATGAGTTTGCCACGCTTCAAGACGACGATCTCACCTGGGGCCGATTGTACAAGGTGCCAGACCAAGAAATATCGGATACGCTCGATAACTTGGACACCCGCGAACAAGCCGGATACGACCGACGCGAAGTCGAAGTGTTTTGCACCGATGGGGAAGTGTGCAAAGCCATTGTGTACATTGCTACGCCTGCCAATCCAGAGTTTGTTGGCCCTTCCTCAATGGACCAAATGGCTCGCGAAATCGCCTACCGATCGGGGTTTAGTGGTCCCAACACAGAGTATTTCTTCAAGCTCTGCGAGTTCATGCGTCGCTTGAATGTCTACGATGCGCATCTGAATGCACTCGAGGCCGCTGTGCTTCGCCACACGGGTCCTCTCTCCTTGAACTGCGAAGTGCAGTGATACCAAATACCAAGGACGGAGCAGTCACAGCAGTGGCAAACCGACCCATAGAGAAAGTGCGCGAAACAGTGACTGGCGCCATCGATCGATCGAACACCTCCTGGCGCGATCGAGTCATATTTTATGCCAAAGGACTGGCCCGTTGTAACCATATACACATACAGATTGTCCACGTTTTTTGCTGTGTTTGGCGCTTCCTGCGTAATGACTCCGTTTGTCGCCGTTTCTTGAAACCTGCGATGAGATATGCGAGTAGGAAGAAGAGTAGAGAAACCGTTACGATCGCTCATGGCAGTAGCAAGTGCAGCTCTTGGCGACGCGGCCATGAAACGCATTCGTGTGCATTTCGATCAGTTTGAACAAGACGAAGGCTTTTCAGGGTTCACGTTTAACCTTCAGCGGCTTCTGCAGCAAGTGGAACTTGAGATCAGACTCTTGTGCTGTCAGCAAAGCGTTCGCTTTGAGGAAATCGAGCAATCGGAGCAGCAAAGAGCCCTAGTCGAAGCTCAACTGGCCACGCAGCAGCAAGTGATGAACGACATGGCGGATCAGAGCCAATTGCTGTTGGCCAATATGCAGAAACAAAAGGCGCAGTTTGCACAGCACCTGCAGCTCATGGAAATGCGATTTACCACCGAATTGGTAAGCCAACGCGCTCAACTGGAGGAGTTCTACGAGCAGCAGTTGATGCAGCAGGCCACCTTTTGGAAACAGAGCCACGCGGGGAAGCTGCAAACTGCGTTGCATGTTCAACAAGAAGAAATGGAACAGTTCAAGCAGCGAATGCAACACAACACAAGTCAAGAGATGGAGTTCGCCAGGTACCAATTGCGAGCAGAGCAGCTCGGATCCATTTCAAGAGGGGGGAGCAACAGGATCAAATGCATCAGTCGATATAGAAATCCGTAGGAATAACAGCATTGATCTCAGAATTCTCTCCTTCTCATCGATGTCATTTGGCAAACCCACCGCCGAACACATCCAGATTCTGAAGAGAATCGTGGTTCTTCGATTGGGTTTTGCCCTGACGACTCTCCATTTCACGAGGACTCAGCAATTGGGAAATGGAGTAATTGGCTGAGCCCTGGGATGGCACCACATTGCCCATGGGCTGAAGGGTCGGAACGGAAGGAGCGGGAGGTGGTGGGGGAGTTTGAGTCATTGGCCTTGGCTGAAGAACGCTGGTGCTAGTAGCAAAAGGGTCAATCGGTGTTGTAGGTGCAATTGAGCCCATTGGGGGTAATTGTTGCAGTGGTCGTGGAGGAGTGAACTGGCTCCGACTTGGAGGAGGTTCTCGTGCCTGGGGAGCGATCTTCATGTTCGCAAACGGGTCGATTGGTGGCTGCTGTTGTTGATCATTTTGGGGAGGAGTTGACTTCAGCGTGGTCATGGGCGATGCCTCTTGAGTATGACCTTGCGTTATACTTGCGGCTTTGGCCAGTGGATCAAACACTGGACCCGATGGAGCAGACACGACAACTTCCGGAGTGGACAAATCCAGCAGATTCATTTCAGGAACTCGCTTGGGTTTGGGAGAAGACTTTTGCACATGTGACGACTGGTGTGGTGGTTGCTCTTGTCCTTGGGTTTGCCTGGCGGGCAGCTGGTCGGTGTTAGGTTGACTGTCACTTCCTCCTCCGCTCATTCCCGCAGGACCCCAGCGATGTATTCCAAAGGATGTTGCTCCGGCCGTCACTCCTCCTACTCCAGCTCCTGCTCCTGCTCGTGGTATCCCATTACCGCTGTCACCGGGTCCTGCATACGACGGGGCACCATATGCTGAAGGAGCCACTGGAGGAGCAAAAGTTCCGGGAGCTTTTCGATGCGTTGGCTTGCGATAGACATCCCATCGTCGCCACGGAACACGATCGATCACCAGATCTGTCAACACAGTAAGTCATTCAACGGCTGCCACAGGGACCATGCAGAAATAAGTAGGAACGGACCATATTTCGGCACTTCTTGGGTTTCGACATCGTTGATGCGAACCTCAATCGCATAATTTGCGCGCTCCAAGATCATCATGAAGCTCCAATCACCGGGAGTTGCCTTCAATCGCAGACATAGAGAGGGCAATGAGAAACAGTCAGCTTGGGAAATACGTTGGAGACATTGCGTAGTGATGACACCTCACCGTGGCCGAGAAATGCATTTGTCTTCCGTCGAATTCCACAATCTGCAGCAGCCACCGTCAGTACACTCGCAAGCTTGCGCCTCTATCCTTTTATGACCAATTGCACCTTTTTGTACGACATGATGGAGTGCACCAGCACCACTTCGTGGATCAAATCAGAATCTCCGAGCGTGAAACTCCATGCGATGCGTTTCTTAGACGCGGCGACGCGTTCGCCAATGTGAGTTTCTTCGCGGTTCACTCGTCTCGGCGGACCGATCTCCAGGGGATCCGCATGGGCATACGGCACGCGCATAGAACTGAAGTTGCTCATTATACTTCACCCAAGTTTTGACGGGCGCCACCTGAGTCTGAGTCCAAGTCGTTACAAGGTTTGACCATCAGAAGGAAGCGAATCAGATACCCAAGTTTGATGTCTGATGACGTCGTCAGAGCGATGCGCTCTTCTCGCTTGTGCACCAGTTTAGTAAGACGACTGACAACTGGCCGACGGAGGGATCGCCGACCGTCACCTAGTTCACCTACAACTGTCTCACTCTGCTCTCTTCTATTGTTTGAAGTGGGCAGCTTCTCTACGAGAAGCTCAGTCCGAGACCAAACTGCACGCGCTTGCGATTGTCCTGATCAGCATCAACAACATCAGGGTCAATGCCGTCCGTCACCTTGGTCACTTACATCACCACCGACAGCCAATGGCACAAGAGAGACCCACCTGCTCCAGCGCCCGCAACACCCACGAATAGTTGGCTTCTAATCGTCCCAGCACGGTAGCCCACACCAGCCCCACACCTACGGTCACGCGAGTGTCGTCCACCATGTTGCGCAACCACTTCTTCTCATCTAGCAGACGCTCCCACGTCAGTAGATTCCCGACGTTTGCGAACGCATGGCCTCGGAAGCCAAGTGCTGCCAATGGGTCGAGCGGCAATGGAAAGCCGAGACTCGCCGTCAGCGAGTACATGACTTCACCACCAAGCGCATCGCCCGTCAAGGCACCGCCATCGCTAGGAGATGCGCGTGGACCAACGCCTTTGAAGTCAAAGCCCCGCAGATTCATGGGACCCCCCAGAAAAAAACGGTCGCAGATTCGAGCCGGTCGTTTGACATCGACACCAAAGTTCTTGATCACCCCAAGATGCGACGCCAGACCAAGGGTCAGCAGCGGGCGGCCATACATGTAGGGCCCGAAGCCCATATGATGCTGTGCTTCCACTTCGGTTTTGACGAAGTTGACATCGCCAAAGAGACCAGCGATCTCTGAGCTGTAAAGAAACAGCTTGCCAGTACTCGGCATGACCGGATCATTGCGACTGTCCTCTCGGTAGGTGTACTTGAGACTCGTCTTAGTCGACGGCTTCGCTTCGGCCAGGATGCTGCACGTCCGGCGCACATGAGCAAGTGAACAGATGAATGAGTCATGCGAGTGACGTGAACTGCTCTCGGTCTGCCTCTTACCTTGGCGACGCGTTAAACGCGTAGGGAATCTGAGTGTGACGCCGCGGCACGACATCTCTCCAGCCGAGAAGAAGCGAGAGATCATGGAACCCATCATAGTCGCTGATGGAGATGCTGCCTCCAGTGAAGTGTTCATTGTACGAACAGTGTTTTTCCCAGTTCTACAATCACAGCAAAGCATCAACACAACGCTCAATCGATGAAACCTAGCAACGAAAACCCACATGAAGCTCCGTGGAGCCTTGGATTCGCAGATACAGCGGCAGACCGAGAAGCCGCGGCTTTCGGAAATGGCCCTCCATGGTGTAGCTTCCTGTCAGCGCGCGAGTCGTCTTGAGCGTCAAGTGTTCAGCTGCACCGATCGCATTGTTGAGAATGAGAGACGTTTCCTAGTGGGACATACCATGAGGTCAGCACGATACTAGCCACACTAACGTCAAATGTGGTTTGAGTGCAAGACATACCACCGTCTCTTCCTGTCCATCTGTGGAAGCGTTCATGCTCAATTTGCGCCAGTTCTTTTCCTTCACGACAATGCGCACATCCATTTCTCCTCTATCGCCGCCATGAGCTGCCAAATCAACGGCAGATCCGAGAGTAAGGACGTGAATCACTCAATGACCGACAGAGAACCATCGCCAGGCCATGGGATCTGATGCTCACTCACCTGCATCCAATTGAAAGTCGAGAGTGTCAAAGATGTCGAGTCGCTTGAGTTCGATGGCGGCATAGTTCAAATGCTTGGCGATTTCACCAAACGTTTCTGCGTGATACGCTTCCTGTGCAACAACACAACACGGGAGTGATTTGATGAGTGAGTCACCGTGCCTATCCATCGTAGCTTCTATGTCAGAAGCACATTGAGCCAGCCAACCTGCAATTCGTTTTCAAACACCTCGGGTCTGGAGAATGTCATTTGTGTCATAGCAGGCAATCAATCAATGAATCAGTTGGTCAGTCAAGAAAGCTGCGGGCCCTACACTAAAGACCCAGCAGAGAGCGGGAGGTGAGCTACTTGGTGCGCGTGTTGCCCGAGATGGTGACTTTGCGGATGCGCATGGGCACATTGGTGTCGAGTGGCGGCATCGTGACAGAGACCGAGACGTGGCGTTAACCGGCCGTTGAGAATTGGAGTTGGTGATGCTGCAGTGAGAAACTCAAAAAGCTCACGCTCACGGGTTTCAGTTAACACCAAGGGAGGGGCGTTACTGTAACATCTAACAGATAGATCGCATTCTCAGCCCTCCAAAGAAATGACAACCATTTGGCGGCGCATCCAGGCTGCGCTTTCGGGAACGACTCCAGGGAGACGCTTCCAGGTGCCTGCGACTTTAACTAGGACGAGAAATGAGTGGATCAAAGATGGCACTAACCCTTATGGTTCGTTGCATAGGAAGAAGCGGATGTTGGCGTGGCTGCAGTGCTCACGTGTCTTCGTGCATTGACACTTCAGGCGGAAAACAGAGAGCGGTTGGTGTATTGTTTACTTTTCATGGGGATATGTTTATTCATGGCGTTGATATTTGTATTCGATGATTTGATGGCACTGCGATGGTTCATCCAACAGACGGCGTGACGAACTGTTTCAGCAAGCCATCAAGTTGATGTCCAAGAAGTCTTTTGAGGACCAACAAAAGCATGTGCAAGACAGCATCACCCAGCAGGTTGGTGTCTCGAGACCTCATTCATGATTGAATGATCCAAGTGATGATGAAAGAATAAATCATGTCAATTGTTTGCAGCTTGAGAGCACATTTAAAGCGCTCTTGCTTCAGGAGTCCTCCATCGCTTCGTCATCCCCGCGGATGTCTTTGAGTGGATTCACGCCAGAGCGGGACCCTGCTCTCAAGCAATACGAGGGCAAAGACGTCTTGGTACAGAAACTTGGCTATTCGCTGAGCGTTGGGCCCTCAAGTGTTCCAGACGCAGGGCGCGGAGTCAAGTTGAAAGGTCACGTGCTACCAGGCACTGCGGTGGTAGGTGATGAGATGCGATGCGATTGGATGAGCATGCACAAACATTCACTGATCTGTTGTTGATTG
Organism: Paralagenidium karlingii; assembly: GCA_027475765.1. Taxonomy (NCBI): domain Eukaryota; phylum Oomycota; class Peronosporomycetes; genus Paralagenidium; species Paralagenidium karlingii. The sequence continues at coordinate 90,542 of JAMFLO010000006.1, forward strand.
GTGTCAGGCGCTGTATCCTGGAACAGTTTACATGCCAGAACACTTTAAAAGGGTTCGTGAGAGCTCGTTGAGTCATTTCATGCTATTCACAGGGCTAATCAATGCAGTGAAATGGTGCAACGGATGACAGAAAAAGTATCTTCAAGAAGTCTCCAACAATCCGTACACACGCGCGCGCTTTGACAGCATCTTGATCAATGCAAAACACGAACGTACGAGTCCACTACAGCAGTCTTTCTTGCGATCCATTGGAGTATGTGCTCAAGGGTGACCTATGTCGACAGCTCCAGTCCCTTCGCACAACTGTCTTGCTGTTGGACACATGATCAACCATCCACCTGCCGACAGGGCTCCCAACGTCATCCCATTCTCTTACGATTTCCCATCAGAAGGTTTGAAAGTATCGTGTCAACACATAGATCCTTCGATTTGGTGAATCTAATTGCTTGTGTTGAAGGTCAACTGGTGTCCGAGTCATTTCAGCACCTCATTCCGAATAGATTCGTGGAAGAGCCGTCGCGACTCTCTATGCTCGGACGACGAGCCTCTATGTTTGTAAGTTGGTTGGCGTCAACTCGCAATCAATCATCTCATTTGAGTTGCTGACGCCGTAACTCTTTGGCCTGGGCACACAGGGCATTGTGTTTATTGCATTGACCGACATCCACGAGGAAGAACTCTTTCTCAACTACCGCTACAACCCGTACTTCCCCCTGCCAGACTGGTACACTCCCGTGGATGTTGAAAGTGATCGCCAAATGTGGAAATGAGTGATCGAGCGAGAGAAAACGAGTGTGGAGCGACTTGAAACAACAAGAAAAGCACATGACATCGTTGCTATTGTTTTTCGCAAGCTACTCGCTCTCCTTGCTGTCTCGTTACTCCTTCATGTTCATTCGCTTTTGGCGTAGCCTCTTTGGCCCTGGTCAGCCAACAAAGTTCAGGCTGCTTGGAATCAGAGCCACAGCGAAATCAATTCTTTGCGGGGAATTCGGCATTGGTTGACATGATGATGCCCACAATGACGCCAAAGATACCAAGCGCACTGGCGAAAATCTCCACAATCAGGATCTTCACGTAAAGAGTCGCGTTTTGTGCATCAGCGAGTGCACAAGTGCTTCCGGCGATACCCACAGACACACTGCACGTTCCAGAATATAGGAGAGGTCAATCCATAGCTCTGCGGACAATACGCTTACGCAGTTGACTCACCCACTGGCCATGTTGGTCAAACCGACACCGAGTCCAGCGCAGAACAAGCCGTATGCAGCAAAGAAGAGTTTGGCATCTTGGTCCACATCAATCACCGAGTTCTTTACTGGTTCGTTCATCTACAGCCGTCACAACGTGAGGTGAGATACAAACTGAGACAATGCGTCAAACACGCCACACCAGCCAACCAGCAACTCACTTTGGTTTGAAGAATAATCGCAATAATAACACCGTAAATGGCCGTCGCTTCACAGAAAATAATGCTATCGACAGCGACGTCTTTTCAGCCTCCGACCTCGGATCAAAATCCTTCGAAAAGCACCAAAAAAAGCCGCTCACCTGACCAAGTTCTTGGAACGGATGCGAGGCGACTTGACGGCCGCACCCAACAGACTGGAACCCGTCAAGAAAATACCCCTGCCGCAACATCAAGAGTCCGCTAAGTATCTTTGCTTTCCCCACCAACCAACCGACCAGGCAGACATAGCCCACCCACCAGGCAGCGCCGACAATCGACAGACCGAGACCAAGGGCCACACCCACGCTTCCCCACATGTACGGCGGGATGTTTCGCAGCACATCATTCCAACCTGACCATCGCAGTCACACCATCGCGTCAGATCTCTTTCTCCAACGCTCATTCTCGACTCTCTCTTTTAGTTATGGCGACAGACGACGCACTGACGGGTCTCAGCCAAGGCTTCCAAGTCGACTATTATGGGGGATTCTTCCTCCATCCCATCCTTGGACGGATCCCTCTCTTCCTCTGGCTTCTTCCTTCCTTCCTTTGTCTTCTTCCTCCCTCACCTTGGTTCATTAACTCGCTCATGCTGACTGATAGACTGACTTCTCTCTCACTTGGGCTTCCGCTTTTGCGCTGCTCTTGGTCTTTGTGGGTGCGTTGCGTTGTTTGGGTGGGCACTGGGGCGGGCTGGGGGTTGACTGCTTGGGAATACCAACCTGAAATCGGTATTTTGACGTGGCCCACACCAATGGAAAGGCACTTCCACAACTCCACAAACCACCTGTCGCAGACCCGATCCACTGAATCTTTGCGCTCATTACAAATGCTTTCTCTGCGCCACTTGGCTGCTGGTTTCTTGTCCACTTTCTAACTTGACAGACATGCCAGTGTCTTTAACACTTCCTCTCTCTCTCTCTCTCTCTCTCTCTCTTGCCCTCACTCTTGCTCTACTTGGTCCTGAATGAGACAATCAACTCAACTCCATTGCCTCCACACACACTTCAACGTACAGCTCGAAGTATACCGGAAGATCTGTCTTCAGAGAGATCATGCTCATGGGGATGCCTCGGGCTGACAGAAGAAGGAGCCAGCGTGTGGTTGGTTGAACTGCCCACTGACACCGACATACACTTTGACTCTGAAGTCATGATTCTCACGCGCTGCCAGTGCAATGGCGCGGTGGTTGCCATCCCAAATGGTGTATGGGCCGTCGAAAGACGACGCCACCACCACGATGGTGGGCTCAAATCGCTCGCTGGAACGGCTCAGAACTTGAGCACGTTGCAGGTGCTTAAGATCAATGAACGATTTCTTTGTGGAGGTTTGTTCATCATCTGGGTCTCTTCTGGTGTCATGAAGTTTTTGGATCGCATCATGCACCGTGCTGCAGGGTGTCAGTTCCTGGTTCCAACTGTTCTCTTTGAGAATGTGAAAGCGAAGAAGTTGGTCTGTCGTCACGAACCCCCGATACCATCGTGTGTCGACCGGAAGATGAACGAGTAGAGCCAGGCGACTCTTGCCAAGAAACGCGGCTCGTAGAACGTTCTGCATTGCGGAATCGATGGATGGAGAGGATACGAAGCGAGTGATCTCGTCCTGTTAAGACATCAACCAAGATTAGACCGTGGCAGTGGGCGAAGTCAATTATGCAGCAATGAATTACATGCAGCGCAGGTGAATCCGATTCAAATCGATACCACTCGCTCTGAAGCACCACACTGATGACCTCATGAGCACTAGCTGAGACAAGTGTCGTTCTCCATTTATGCATGACGACCACGTCTGCGACCGCAAAATCAGGAGTGGCGGACGACGAGTCAAGGTGCCAGTGGATTAGAGCATCAAAACTGTGGGCAGCTTCACTTCTGTCTGTGGTGACATGCACACAGTGCTTGAAATGCCACAACTTGCTGAGTGTTCTGACCAAGTACTCTAGTTGCACCATATTGGAGTTAGTCTCACGATTCCTTTCCAAATCAAAGGCATATCGAGGACAAAAGTCGCGCAGAACGACAACAAAAGCGATTCCTTCTTCTTCCTCAGAAGACTTGTCACCAATTGAATCGTTTGCGCAGAAGTCGCGCACCCAACTGCTGTCAAAAGACCGCGCGCTTGACAACAGACGAAACATTTGGATCGCTTGCAGCGAATACGACGCTGCTCCATAGTGCGCAAAACTCGACAACGCAACGAGGAACTGTGCAATATCTTCCACTTGACGGCTGGTGTCTTCCGATCGTGGAGATGCCCACAGTCTGAGCTGATGGATCTCTTGCTCTGTTTCGCAAGGTAGCTCAGTCTCTTGATGGACCAGCTGGTGCTCCGAACCAAAAGAGTTGCCACACTCAAAGACAAAGAGATCGTTGCGATAGCAATTCGCCTTCAAGTCGATCGTCAAAAGCACTTTACCACAGGAAAACGCCTGTCAGAAACATCAACAGTGAGCGGAATCCGATTCTTGCTCACTCACGCAATCGATGCAGTCCGAGGGTCTGAATGCGTACGGGCTGTCTCCCTACAAGGCATAGTGCATCCCCTCGGTGAACTTCCAATTCGTTTGTCGATCATCCGATCATTTTTTTTGCCAGTTCCATCTACCGACAAGCCATGGCCCTTCCGTTGTGAATCGCCAACACCAAAAGATCGTCATCATCCAACGCCGCGGAGTCGACGCTGACTTCAAACGGCGCTTGGGCCGAACTCTCGTTATGGACACCAAGTAAAACTGGAGGCGGAAGAGCACAATTGATTGGGCTCCTGTGTACCTCTACATGAGCTGCCGACGCAGCGCATCGTGTGGCCAAAAGCGCCAAAGCAGCCCACTTCGGTCGCTTCCTCATTCCGATACCAGATTATGGTATCTGCTACTCTGGTATCTGCTACGTGCGCTCTGATTGGCTAGACTGAACCTCTTGCAAGTCTACCAGTAGGTCACTATTTCAACACCAACGCCTCAACTGAAGAAAGAGTCGGGCAGTTTGCAGTTGCTCACATGGAAATGGCTGAAGTGAGAGCCCCAGTAGCTTCTTCCTCGGAGAGCCCTTTGTCGTACAGTAGTTCCAGACGGCGCTTTCGCGTTGTTGTTTGCAGAAGAAGTGTTGTGGTGTTGAGGGGGTCGCACTAATCCGCCATAAACCCATTCGTCAGTTGACGTCGAACTCAATGTGTGCGGATCCATTTGTTGAAGAGAGCAAGGTTTACCCATCTGACCCGCCAGCAAGCCAACTTTATCCAAGTCAACTGCACTGATGCTAAGACAATGTGTTGATCAGATGAGCCAGATGGTGAGGTCCAACCTTTACCAGTCAATCTGTGTGTCAACCCTCCGACAAAGGCATTCTGACAGCCATATCAAAGCTGAAATAGGCCAGCATTCGTCATTGCCAAGTGGGAGCCCAATGTGGGCACGAGTGACCGTCACACTCGCGTCAGTTTCGACGCTTAACGCAATGACATTGTGCGTTCCTGCAGCTTCTCAAGACCCCGTTGGTGGTGTTAGCCCCAGTTTCGGAACGCTATTAGAGTGCTCGACACCGTCTGCTGATGGGTCAGTGTGTGTCTGGCAGGGCAAAAATGGCCAAAGAGTTGATCGTGAGACCCTAGAAGAGCAAGCGATCAGAGAGTTCTCCAGGACGGGGAGTGCCAATGCCAATACAACTGCTCAAGTGAACAAGCGGCGTCGACTATTGCGACAAGAGCTCAAGTATATTGAAGGTGGGACTTTGAAGTGACGTGACACAAACGACAAAGTGGTGGATCACTCACGTAGTTTGATTGCTCTGTTACTTCCCAGAGGTTGAGCGGTATGCGAACCAAATCGGACACCGCTTTTCGTATCGTCTTGGCGTCAATCCTCGACACTTGGACGTCTCGCCAAGGAGAGTCTTGCCGCATCTATTCGTTGAAAGAGAGAAGCAAGCGCAGCATCGGCGTTTGGTATCACGCGGTACATCCTCGAGTTCATCGTCCTCGTCTTCATTCGGTTCATCGTCATCATCAACACCGACGCCCAATTCCAAAGTCAGCATTCCGACCACGCTCAATTGGTGCTCACAAGACAACCCACAGCGGCGAAACGTGTGCACCATCGCGAAAAACCAGCACAAATGTGGAAGCTGTTGGGCCTTTGCAGCCGCTGATGCCATTGAGGCGGCCGTTTCGATCTCTTCCGGAAGAGAACCGCGGCAGCTTTCCGCCCAGCAGTTTCTCAGCTGCAGTACGCGTGCTTCACAACTCCAATTCCAGTATTGTTGGGTCAGTAACACTAGTACAAGCACCAATGGGCCGAATTGGCTGCATCCGACGGTGACCTGGAAGTCGGAAAATACCGGCTGTGATGGTGGAATGACCGTCAATGCGTATCTTGACGCCGCTCAGTTGCATTTCAATTTGGTGGATGAGTTGACGATGCCGTATCTGGACGGACAGGGAGGCGCCGCGTCGAAAGAAAGGTGCGACGTTCCAGTGAATCATGGAGCAGCGACCATTTCAGGATGGGAGCAAGGAATCGGTCCGGATTGCAGCTCCAGTCGTGACCCAAGCGTTCTTCTGAAAGAAGCGCTTCAAAAGCAGCCTCTTTCGGTTGCAATGAGCTCCAGTGGTGCTTTTAACAATTACAAAAGCGGCCTCTACAACTGTCCGAACGACGGAGTGCTACCAGATCGAGCAAGCGTGAACCACGCCATGCTGCTGGTGGGCTATGGCCACGATGAGACCGAAGGAGACTACTGGATCGTCAAGAATTCCTATGGCACAGAATGGGGGGAACTGGGTTTTATGCGACTTCTCGCAGACGACAAGGCTAACTGCGGCCTCAACATCTTTGCGGTGCGACCAACGGGGGCTAAACGCGGCAATTCAAAGATCCACGTGGACAGCGGTGGCGAGCAAACGTTTATGGGATTGAGCTACACCTCTTGTCTTCTGATAGCTGAAGTAGTGTGCGTCGTGACGCTCATTAGCACCTTGCTGGGCGTGTATTGTTGGCGCCGACGACTTCAACAAACCAAACGATAACAACAAACCTCTCGTCCCATATCTGTGTCGATCCACCCACTGTGCCACAGCCAAGTGGAATGTGGGCCAGCGAAACGGTTGTATGTCCTACACACTCCGCACTGAAGTTCGGTATACACTACCGTATACTGTATAGCGCACTCGACTTTTTTCAGGGAAGTGTGTGACAGCAGGGTCAGCCCAGAGTCCAGACTCGAGAGACTCTCAGACAGAGCCAGACAGACAACCAGCAGCACAGCAGAAGCCTCAGCCCAACAAGAGACGACAGAACCAAGAGAGAAAGAGACGACATGAAGCTCTTGTGTGGCACGTTGATGACGCTGATGGCCTGCACAAAAGCCTCCACCCAAGATGCCAAACAAATCGACGCACCCGCTGTCTCCTTTGGCACCATCCTCTCCTGTCCATCGGCCTCGTCTTCGTTGCCGTCGTCGTGTCTGTGGCATGGCGAGAACAACCTGAGTGTGGATGCCTCCACGCTACAGGATCAGATGCTGGCGAAATATGCGACCGATGCGTCGTCGTCGCAAATCGAATCCAAGCGCAAACTCCTGCAGCAGCACATGCAATACATCGAAGGTGAGTTGGGAAACGCAGCCGTCCAGGTGGTGGGTGTGCTGACTTCTGGCCATGGACAGATATTTATCGCTATGCCAGCCAAGTGAATCATCAGTTTTCCTACCATTTGGGGGTCAACCCGCGCCACCTCGTGGAATCGGCTTCTACCGTGGCGCTTCTTCCTCAACAGTTTGTTGAAATGGAAACCCAGGCTGCACGTCGATTGTCGTCGCGACGGAGACTTGTGACCTCGACCGCCCCGAATATACCAACTTCACTGAATTGGTGCACCACAGACAACCCCAAGAAACGAAGCGTGTGCACTGCGATCAAGAGTCAGGAGAAATGCGGTAGTTGCTGGGCATTTGCTGCCGCAGATTCCATTGAAACGGCTGTCTCTATTGCGTCCGGAGGCAATCCACAAGCGCTGTCCTCGCAGCAGTTGATTGACTGTAGCAATCGCTCCACTGAGCAAACATTCAACTATTGCTGGGTGAGCAAAGACTCGGTTGCCAAGACTGGCGCGCCATGGTTGGACACTTCAATTACCTGGAAATCGACCAACGATGGGTGCGATGGTGGCATGACCCACGGCGCCTTTATGGATGCAGCCCAACTACACTTCAACCTGGTCTCGGACCTGATCATGCCATACAGTGACAGCGAAGGCGTGAGCAACCGCAATGCAGGATCGTCCGGCAAGTGTAACCGATCTCCCGAGGAAGCTGCTGCCAGTATCCGCGGCTGGGAGCAAACAGTCGGCAAAGACTGCTCATCAAGCAGCGACCCGAATATCTTGTTGAAGCAAGCTCTTCAGACCCAACCCATCTCTGTCGCGATCAATTCGGACGGAGTCTTCAAGACATACAAAGGCGGAATTTACACTTGCCCAAACAATGGCAACCTCGCCGATCGTACAAATGTCAATCATGCCCTTATGTTAGTTGGGTATGGCCGAGATGACACCCAAGGTGACTTTTGGGTGCTTAAAAACTCATATGGGAGCCAATGGGGTGAACAGGGCTTCATGCGCCTGCTTGCCGATGACAAGACTAATTGTGGGCTTAACATCTTTCCCGTGATCCCGACTGGCGCGCAAGCTGGTGCCGCCAATGTGACGGTTGATGGAGGTGGCGAGAAAGTATTTGTGGGTCTGAGCTTCAGTTCGTGGATTGTGTTGGCGGTGATCTCGGCCGTGGCCACCGTGGTGGCTACCATCGGTGGAGTTGTGTACACCAATCGTCGTCTTCAGACCATCCGTGAGCAGAACAGTGGCGTGCCCGTTGAGATGTTGCAGGATTGAGTATGAAGGTATACAGTAACGCTAAAGGGTCTTCTTGTGATTTGCTTTTCATCGATTCTCCAGTTGGCTCTTGTCTCAAACTTGCATCTTCACGTTTCAGTTAGAATGTCGAGTGTTAAATAAGCTGGAGTTGATTTGCTCATTTTGTAAGCTGTTGAGAGGAGAACAAAGCAGGGCATCAAGGTTTACACCCGCAAGTCAAATGCTACCTGTGGCGAGTCGTTATGTGGACGAAGAAGCATTTGAGACGTACGCCGACAACGACGGACAAGAAATAATGGTGACCAAAATCGTTCCGGTGACTCCAGAAGAAGCGTTTAACGCGTGGGTGGAGCACGCGTGGAAAGCCCAGGGCACTCATGAAAGAAAAGGCACTGGACGAGGCCTGGTTGGTGCTCGGCGCACGCTGCAGCTAGGTATAACGGAAGAGATCGTGAATGCAGGTGCACCTCGTGTTCGCGCCGAGTTTGAGATGGATAACTCGGCTTCTCTGGAAGAGATTCTCTCCATCTCGTATGAAATGCGCGGCGGAGTGCTGCACTTGGAGTCGTATCTGGGGTACGTGCGATTCATTCCAACAGATGCAACGGGAAGCAGCACGTTGGTGGCGTGGAGTGGCAAGATGGTGCCATCGATGGTGGGCCACGTGTTTTGCTGTGGCGGATCCATTCTTCGACTGGTGTTTCGCTCGTATCTGAATCAATCGCTGGAGTCGTTGGCGCAGTTCATCGAGGAGCAAGCAGTGCAGTCCAAGACATCGTAAACCGTCGTCAAGAAAGCAACAGCACACATGGATGTGTGGTGCATCGGTCGGGTTTGATTATCTCTCAATTATGTTGTGGTCCTTATTACTAGTAAATGAAAGTGCTATCTATTTGGAACAGTTTAGTCTTTTTGTCTGACAATTCACAGCCGAAAGGTATCTTGAAACTACACAGCGCCAATAGGCAGAAGCAAGAGCAACAAGGCAATTGATCGCCTTCAGCAGTGCCAAATAGATGGAACAGCTTTCTCAATGATGAGCGTCGCGAAACGCGCGATTTCGGGGTCTTTGGCCAGCTGCAGTTGGCGCAGTCGATGCAATGCGTCGTGTTGAAGCAGTGCGTTGCAGAACACGCTCACTTTGTTCATGTCGCGAAAGTTGGACGAGAGATTGAACGCCAAGACGTCATGGAGCACGCGAAGAGTTTGCTTGAGTCGCTCCTCGTCCTCACCGTTGCTCAGCTCGTCTTTGTTCTTGCCATCAGCTCCACACTTCATCAACTCTGCAAACTCTTGGTAGCAGTCCGCCGGGCGATCGCGCAGCTGAGCAATTTGATCGGGTGAAAACGTCACGACTCGATCAGGAACGCTGTCCAGATTCTTGCTGGCTGTCTCGAGAATGGCGCCATTGATCTCTTGTTCGACGCGGCGAAGCAGCATGCGATGTCGTATCTCGTCGTCAATGATATCCTCTGCTTGCGTTTGGCGCTGGCTGGCAACTTGGCTATGCAATCGCCGGCGCCTCTGCAGAATTCCGTCCACATCCACGTCCCACTCGTCGGTGCAAGAGTTGGCTTTTTGAGTGCCAGTATACAGCCGCTTTCCCAGCTCCGAAGCAACGAAATACCAGAGTAGTGCGACGCCGCAGACCAGCACAGAGCCCGCCACAAAGGCGAATTGGATTGCACTGAGTCGACTGAACTCTCCGCCAGCCTCTCGAATCAGCAGATCCATTCTCTCTGTGCGCGTCTTCTCTGTTGGTTTTTGTTCTTCTTCCCTCTCTGAGTCACTTGGCCAAGTGATCCACTCGCTGCCTGGTCGAGTCTTCTCCTGACAGCATCGGTTTCACTCCCAATTTAGCCATCGACGAACCTCACTCATGTCCAAGCCATGACCGGCATGCTGGTTTGTGATTGTAATCACTTCCATTCAAACCCATTACATGGAACACCACCACAACAGTCAACAATCCACGCTTTCTCTTGGGGTTTCCTCGCGCTGACTTTCATACTTTCATGGCACACACACACACACACAGCGATTCCACGTCCCAATTCACTGTTGGGGTTGCTTCAACTATACACGGCATGTGTATACCACTATGAGGTATACTTGAATTATACAGCTGTAGAAACCAAAGCATCCGGTGAGTTTGAAACAGGCGGTCGAGCCATGGTGTTTGGGCAAACACTTTGGGCTCCCAAAGAAATTCTTGTGGCAAAGGGTGCGTGGTGTGGACCACCCCACTTCGTCTTGTGATGAAGAGCGGCACGCCTCACTCTTCAACTTTCAGGCCCAGGTGTCTCTTTGCTACTTGCTGAAGATAGCATGTGGCTGCGGCACACCAAGACGTTGGCCAAGCGATCGTTCGCTCGGGCCTCTCCGTTGGTGTCTTCGTCGTCTTCTTCATCTTCGTCTGCCATTGGTCAGCTGGTTCGGGCTGGTGCTGCAAATGGCTCACAGCGCTGGCTGAGTCGTGCCGCCTCCTCTCGTCGCCATGTGATCGCTGCGCTGGTGGTCAACCAACCGGGTTGTTTGGCGGAAATCGCCAATCTCTTTGCTGCGCGCGGTACGTTTGTTCGATCAAATGAAGAAGATGGGCAATGGGCTCACGAACTGACTGAATGAATGAATGACTGACCGATGGCATTGTTTGCAGGTTACAACATTGACAGTCTGGTCGTGGGCCAAACCGAAGTGGAGGAGCTCTCGCGAATGACGGTCGTCATGACGGGATCCGACGACAGTGCCATCAATGTACTCCTTGTTGTTGCTGCTTGTTGACGGCTCGGAACGTGTGACGGTTCTCACCACTCCCTCTCGTCCATTCCATAGATGAAGCGCCAGCTGGAAGACGTGGTGTATGTAGCCGTTGTCAACATTCTCACACGAAGCGATGCGGCGCGCACCAACCTGGTCGAAAGAGATTTGCTGCTGGCCAAAATCTCCACCAGTGCGCCGGGTTCGCGCGCTGAAGTCGTGGAACTGGCCAGTCTCTTCGACGCCAAAGTGGTAGATGTGCGCACCGACCAAGTGATGGTGCAACTCGCTGGGTCCCCCGATCAGATTGAGACTTTTCTAGAGTTGGTGAAGCCCTTTGGCATCACGGAGATCCATCGAAGCGGAGTGATCGCCATGGCCAGAAGGTGCGTTTGGCGCGCCGATTGAACAGAGCAAGCTTCTGGCTGCCCAAATTCGGGTTTTGGTCTGACGATCCACCCATTCCTTTGTTTGATTTGTTTCGTGTGAAACAGGACGACTGTGTCGGAGAAACTGGGCGAATTGTCGCTCGAAGGAGCGACGCGATCGATTATGGCGGACGACGACGGCGAGGACGTTGATAGCACGATGTTGCCACCTGGTTAGGAGGTAGTAAACGAAAAAGACACTTGTTTGAGTGGGTTTGTTGTATTGGAATCGAGAAGAACGTGAAGTGAAGCGAAATAATGCTTTGTTTTGTCAATTGGTGCGTTCGTTTGGTCTTTTGGTCTCTTTATAAACAACCAGTTGATCAAGTGGAGAGCAAAACATGCAAAATGGAAGCAGAAAAGCCGCTGCCTCATCACCTGGTCAGCAGCAATTCGTCTCTTTGTCGTCGTCGTCGTCTTCTTCTTCTTCTTCTTCTTCGACTTCTTCCGCCGTGGGTGGCCTCTGGGCTGTTAAGGAGCGCCGCTAGTTATCATCCTGGAAGATGATGGCGACCCCGCGTAGCGTCCACTTGTCTCGTCCGCAATCCGTCGGCAAAGTGGCCAAAAAGATATAAGTGTTGCCGCGGAACCGCGTCAGATACACCGGGCATTCGTACGTGTGCTCGTCGTGGCGCAGATACCCGACCGAAGTGGGCTCCCACTCGGGTTTCGTCTGCACGGCCTTGACGTAGACGACCGGTAGAAACCACAACAGCTCCTTTGGGTTGCTGTCCAACAGCGTGCCGCCGCATTCGGTGGCTGGCGAGGTACCGACATGGTGGCGTTCCGTGATTTCATCCAGAGTGCTCCATCGAGCGCCTTCGAGGATCAACCCATGCACAAACACGCCGTCATCTGGGTAATACGTGACGGCGGCTGGGTCCTGAAAGGTGGTGACATGGGTCTCGACGGTCATCTGATTCAATGGCATGAGTTTGCGGCGAGACGTGACCTGCAGCGCAGCCGTCGTGTACGCCGTGGGGTTGAACAGCCCCGGAAGCCACATGGAAAACGGCGTGACAAAGTCAGTCGACCACTTTTGCAGTTGCATGTGGCGTTTGATCATGTCGACAAACCATCCCGAGAGCGGCTTCTTGGACGGCCAGGCCTTTTTCTCCCACTTGCAGAGTGAAAACGGGTTGCGTCCTGGCACTTCGTTGAATGAGATGGCGGTTGAAAGATCTTCCATGGCTTGGGACATGTTGAGTTGCCCGTTCAGCCCTTTCTTCAGATCACTCAGGGAGCTACGGATCTCTTCCAGCAATTCGTTCATGCGTGTGCACTCCTGCAGCGCCACGACCACAAATGGTCCGTGGTCCGAAGTCAGCAACGGCGCCGCGACCTCGGTGATGTCCATCATGTTGAAGAACTCGGGACAGCGGGTCTCAAAGTCCTCAATTGCGTGGCGCAGCATGGTGGTCTTGTCGGAGCCACCTTCACCGCCGCCCCCCCCACCACTTCCACTGCTGATCGTCACGATGGTATAGCACAAGTTCTCACAAGTGGTCGTCAAGTAGCCGATTTCGGCGTTGGGATGCAATCCAAACAATGGCGGCGCTTCTGGCACCATGTGCTTCTCAATGTAATTCACGTAGTCGCCATACTGGAATTCCTGGTAGTTGGGGGCCTTGAACCCGGGACCAAGTTCCATGCCCGTGAGCAGCGCCGGGTTGATGAGCACCGCGAGATACGTGTTGCAGGTGCGTCGATCCCATGGATCCGTGATGTGCCCTCCGTACATGATCTCGCCAAACAGATAGCGGAGATCGTCCCATGGCACGTTGACATTGTTATCCAGATACGACTGCAGAATGTTGGCGCAAATGGTGAGATCACCCGTGTTGAAACTATACGCTCGCGACCAACCCTGTTGGCCAAAGCGTCGCCGACCCAACATGATGGCGTGGAACCAGCACAACGCAAACAAACACGAGCGACATTCGGCCGGTTTGGTGCAAGTGTTGACACGATCTTCGCTGAAATTGGCCCATGCGCGACGCAGATTCGACTGAATGTCGGACGGCGCTTCGTTGGCCACTTTGATGCAACTCTGCATCAACGACTCTGGGATGTTGAGCATGTCCGGCAGCGGTGGTGGCTCGGCCGAGATGAAACATCGAAAGTTCTCATGGGATCCTTCCGTCGCGAGTTCTTCCAGCTGCCGCTCCAAAAGCGGAAGCCACGATTGCATCAAATGCACGTTCTGCAGAATGATCCACCCTCCCGACGCGCTGAGTTTCTTGACCGATTCGCCCGCGTGGGCTTCCTGGCCCTGACCCATCGAGATGTTGATGAAATTGCCATTCTCAAAGCTCACGCCCTTGGACTGACCGAGTTTTTCGACCCATGGCGTTGGATCCACACCAGGAAATAACACGAAAAACACCGGAATCGCCGGGTTGGTCTCTTCGTAGGTCGCCTCCATATTGAACGGCGGTTGACTCACGTAGTCGTCGCCCAGATTGGACGCGATGTAGCTTCTCAGTGCGTTGGTGACGCGATCGGGGCGCATCGCACGCAGCAGAATGATCCGCTGGAAAGGCGACAGCTTCTGGAACTCGCCGGGCAAGGGCTGTTTCTCGGCGTCTTCGGTCGCAAACCACTTGCGCCACGAATCCGGTTCGTTTTGGATCCCGTCGCCGAGGCCCTGAAAGCATTTCATCGCTTCCAGAGCTTTGACACGACCCCAGATGGAACTCACCAGCCATTCGGACGCGGACCCAGCGCTACCGGCGTCGGCGAGGCTCTTGCTGATCAAAAACATCTCGACCTCATTGTCTGTCAAGAGTCCGTCCTTGAGCAGCACTTTGAGACAGAGCATGGTGGAGACGGTCAGCTTGTCGCGCTCAAACAGGCCACGACGAATGTAGTTGTAGACACAGGACGTGATGCTCTGCATGAGCACTCGACATCGCACTGCCATTTCTTCGTCGCTCAGGTCGTTGGCTGCGAGCGCAGCTAGTGGATCCACTGGTGGTGCGTCTTCTCCTGCCGCAGCCGGTGGTGGAGCAGCGACGGGTGGAGCTGGCGCATTCTCGCGTTTGAGCGGCACTCGATAGATGCCGGACAAAAACACTTGCTGGAAGCTCGCGAGCGAGTAGATATAATACGTGTGCACTTTGCGGATGTCGTTCATCAGGAAGAACAACAGAGCGCCACGCGCCGCGATGCTGCGGTATTTTTCGCTGGTGATGTTGACCGAGACCTGGGTCTTCTTGGCGGCCTCCATGTTGATGGTCGTCTTGATGGCCTTGTGTTTGGTCTCACTGAGGATCTGAATGAGCGGCTGGTTGTTGGTGATGTCGTCGTCGGCACTTGCAAGGTAGAACAAGATGTCGTCTTCGAGCTTTTTCAGTTCGATTTTGCCATTGTTTTGCTCTTGAATCAACGATTCGCGTTTTTCCGCCAGGTCGGCTCGTTCTTTGGACACCACCAGGTTCAACAGTTGGTCTTCGAGGCCCAGAATGGTGACCGTAAAGTTGACAATCGTGCACTCGGCCTGGATTTCGGGAGGATAATGCGGGTTGCCCAGTTTCGTGTGCAGATACAAACGAAAGTTTTCATTGTACGGCACCGAGGCATCGCCGATCTGGATCTCATAGCGCGCTCCTCGTCGTGACGTAGACCGTTGGATCACCGGCGCGAGAATGGGTTCAATCTTCTCGCCCATGTTCTCGATCAAAAAGGCGCCGTCGGTGCCGATGGCAGACTTCAATCGTTCGATCCACATTTTCTGGCCGACGCGCACAACGATCAAATTCTTGGACTCTTTCTCTCGGATCCACGCGATGGCTTGCAGTTGTGGATCGATGATGAGCGGTCGTCGCCCCATGGAGACCGTGTTGACAACGATGGCGCCATTCTCGGTCGAGACCCGATCGGACGGAAGCTTTTGGGTGTTCCATTCGGCGATTTGCGCGTCGTTGGTGAGAATCGCAAGTGGATTCGCTTCTTCCGACATTGGAATGCTCTCACCGTTGGCGGCTTTGCGCAAGAAAGGCACCCAGTGTTTGTTGAGCAGCTCGTCGCGAAATGGCTTGGTGAACGGCCCAATGTATGAAATGAAAGACGACGCCAGCAGCACGTCGCCCACCAGCAAATCTTTTTCTTTTTGCAGTTGCAGCACGTTGACGCCCCAACGTTCATTTTCCGATGAGAGATCTTTGGTCAACGTCCCGGCGAGACGCAGCTTGCGGTTCCCGGTCTCCACGGAATTGATGGCTTCTTCTTTTTCTTTTTCCGCGGCGGCGGCTTCTTCCAACAATTTCTCCAGCTTGGCCTTGAGTTCGGCCACCAATTGGGTTGCTTCCTGCAGCCGTTTGTTGGCGGCTTCCAGTTCCAGATTGGCCGCGGCGAGTGCCTGACGCTTGGGCTCGACCGTCACGAGAATGTCATAGTAGGTCACGATGTTGATGACCCACGAGCAAAGACCTGCCGCTGCCTTGTTCTTGGTCATGATGATCTCGGGCTTGAAATGCTCTTTCTCGAGGTACTCGCGCACTTCTTTCCAGTTCTGGGTCGGCACTTTGCCGTCGTCGGCGTTCTGTTTGAACGCGATCAGGTAGTCAATGTACTCCTGGATATTGCCGAGCAACTGCTTCTTGACGGCATCCCATTTGGCGTCTTTGACTTTGCCGGCCTTGGTGAGCACAATGTTGGGGTGCACGCCGGCCAGCAACACCATGGTCGCCGCGAAAATGTCGTCCACGCCGGCAGGAGGCTTGGACATGGTCTTGCACTCACCCAAATCTTTCTTGTTGAGAGAATCCAATGCCTCCATGGCCTGCTGCACCGCGGGTTCGGCTTTGGCCAAATCTTCCGACGTAGACCGTTGCTTTTCCGTGACTTCGGTCTGGATGATGCCGCATTTGGCGGCCTCGTCGTTGGCCTTTTTGCTTTCGATCTCGACGTTGGCCTTTTCACGATTCACGTTCTCGGCGATGGCCGACGCAACGGCCTTTTTGTCTTCGGCGGCCTCCAACTTGACTTTGAGTTCGACTTCGAGCCGGGCAACAGTCTCGCCGGTCTCTTTGAGTTTTTGAAGCCCTTTTTCCAGCCGTTCAATGGCGCCGGCGTACTCGAGCACTTTTTTCTGCAAGATCTTCTTGTACAGCTGCAGCAACTCGAGATACGACTTGGGGGTCGTGTACACATGGCGTCGTTCGACGTTGTAGAACCGCTCGGCCACGAGGTTGACGGAATGGAACGAGAACGGCATGAAGTTCTCAATCCCGATGCGCGTGGTCTCGTTGCCCAACAAGTCGGCAATGTCCTTGAGCTTTTCACGACCAACCGACAGCAACGCTTCTTTGGGCCACGGCTGGAACCAATCGATGACCGTGCAATTCACCAGCGCGGGGAACTTTCTGGCGCGGTTGCGAAAGTCGTCGCCGACCGGCGAAAAGCACAAACAGCAGTGCAATCGCTTGCGGATCTCGCTCTGGTAAAACTTGAGAATCTCTTTGCGGTCTTTGGTGTTGGCGACCGGGGTGAGCATGTTGACGATCGTGTCGACGTCTTCGGCCGGAAACAAGTCCGGGATCTCGCCACTGGCCAGCAGATCGTTGAGGTAAATCAGGAATTTCTCGTTGGTGATCTGCGAGTCGGTCAGCATAAACACCACCGCGGCGTCTTCTTCGTTACGCGACAGCATCTCGACGACGTTCATGTGCATGCGCCGCAGATCGTCTTTGAACTCGTTCTCGCCGTACTTGGAACTGATGGTGATCTGCTTGACGCTATACCCGCAAATGTGAGACGCCAGGCGTGCCAGCGAGCGTTTGCCACTTCCGCCGACGCCCACAAGCAGTGCGTGGCCGCTTTCACTGCGCAAAATGCGAACGATGCGCGCCACATGGCGCACGGCATCGTCAAAGAGATCGAGATGCATGGCCGAGTTCGCCTCGTTGTTGTTGTAATCCTTGAGCTGGTTCATGAGATTGGCCTTGAGGTCTTCGAGATTGGTGCCCATGATCTGGTCATACTCGCTGTCGCCATCTTTGGTAAAGTGACAGAAAATCAACGGCCAGGCGTTCTCGGCCGCGTAGTATCGGCTCGTGTTGCACGCCGGGAAGCTGCGTTTGACTTGTAGTTGCACCAGCTGATTGTATTTCTCAATGTCCGACTTGGACACCAATCGATCGCCGTACACGCGTTCCGACTCGTGCAACCAAAGCAAAATGAATTTTTCGGTCGTGTTGAATCGCGACTTTTTGGACGCGATCAGTCCCTGGAAGACATTGGAAAGATGCCGCACGTTGAACTCGTAATGAAAGTTGGACGCGGTCTTCCGAAACGTGTTCATGACACTTGCATGCAGCGCCAGCGCAGCCTTGATCAAGCCATTGGAAAACACCGTGTTCTTCAATTCGTCATCAAAGCTCTCGAGATGACCACCCAGAAAAGTCTCGTAGATGGTCACGAGACTGGGGGCCTCGGGCATCCCCATGGCAAACGTACAAAAGTGTCGCTGCAGCCGTGGGTCCACGAGAAAAGAACCGGCGGTCGGGTTCATGCAGGCAACCACTTGGGTGTTGAGAATGTTCTGGTTCTGTAGCTTGACACGATCAAACCAGTGTTTGTACTCCATCTCCTGGCGAAGCAATGAGATGGCACTCTGGGTGTTGTACGGATCCACTTCGGGGAGATTGAGATCGTCCATAAAGTAAATCAGTTTGGCTTTGCCTGGCGGCCCGAGGTTGCAGCCGGTTTTCTTTTCCAGTTGGGTCGACATGGCGTTCTGCAGGATGGCCGAGGTGGTGTAAAAGTTGAAGTTGATGGTCGCGTACTTGAAGGCCGAGTTGACTTCGTCCTTGGAGAGCTTCTTGAGCATGCCGACAACGTTTTGGGTCTTACCCGTGCCAGCGGGGCCGCAGACCATGACCGGAATGCTCTTGGTGATGAGATTTTCAAGCCAGAACGCAATGGACGCGGTCTCGGTGGTGGGCACCGTGATCTGGTTGATGGGACTCGGACTCTTGTACGTCTCGGTGTAGAAATACGGCGACTTGGACCACGAATTGAACTTGCTCTGCTCTGGATCGAGCCAAAAGTCGAAGACCGTGTTGCTGGCGCTGGCCACGAGCTTGACGTCTTTCCATTGGTTTTTCCACCAGTTGCTAAACTCGGCGGCGTAGTCGGTGCCGTCGTCGCTCATGCTGAGAATGGAACCAAAGGCCCACACACAGCAAAACACAAAAGTGTTCTGCATCACCGTGTAGTCGTCGACCACTTGTTGGGTCAACAAACAGTCCAACATGTTGAGCATGTTGGTCACCAGCGTGGTCTCTTCCACTGGGACGATCGGCACGAGCTTCTTGCGGAAAAACTTGATGGTCGGCTCCATGTACTGTTCAAAGAGCGCCTCGAGCTTTTGCCGGGTCTCGGGCGTGAACCAGATGGCCTTGGATTTGTGGTCTGTGGGCTGCACGGAATGGGTATTGAGCCACGAGTCAATCAGACACCGCCATTGGTAGCCTTCGGTGGTCGAAATGTACAAGATACCAGCACGCGAGACCGTCGCTGGGGTCGCAAACATGAGGTCCCGAATCTCAAAGATCATGCGCATGTGTGGCTTGAGCGGAATGCGCTCGTTGGAGGCCAGCGTCAGCATGCGGTTGTCGTCCATGACCGAGTTCATGGACTCGATCCAGTTGGCGTCGAGGTCGCCATCGAGAATGATCCATTTCGGGTTGTTGTCTTCATCGCCATTGTCGCGTCTTCGGGAGCCCAAGTCGCGCATGATGCGAGACAGCAGGCCGTCTTTCCATTCGCGCGTCTTCAACACGATGTAGCCATACAACTCGTTGGTGCTGACAGACTTTGGGTTGAGGTCCTGCACTTCCATGGGGGTGCCCATCAACTCTCGCGCCTTTTTGAGGGTGCGCCAAGTCTCCGTTTTCCCACAGGACGGCGGACCCATGACAAACACACAGTGACGAATCGCCAGTAGCTCCGAGAGTTGCACCACTTTCAACATAAACTCGGGATGCGGCGAGTTCCCGACTGCTTCCGAGGCTCCCTGCACCATGCTCTCGAGCTCGAGATCTCGTTTGCGAGGTGGGTCGTTGCGCACGTCGACGTTGGGCGAGTCACGAGGAAACAAATCGCCCAGCAGACCAAAGAAAATCACGAGATCTTCGGCTACGATCTTTGGAATGTTGAAGTCTCGAAGCGCACGCATGAGCAAATCGATCTCGGGCATGTCGGGTTCCGCCCGTTTGAAGGCGCCAGCGACGCACAACACACTCTTGACGGCACGAAGCCCCCAATCGTAGTGCATTTGTTTGGAGAGCAGTTGACCCAGCAGCGAGTAAAGGCCGTAGAATTTGGACGCCAAGGTCTTGGCCTGGGTGAATCCTTCGGCCATCAACATGTTTTCACAAATGAGCACAAGATCCGGCACCATGACCGTGATCGGTCGGAACAACGCTTTCAATCCTTCGGGAAGCTCGGAACGACCCAAGTAACCCGGGTTCATCGTGATAAATGCGCCAACGGTGGCATCCAGACACAC
Organism: Paralagenidium karlingii; assembly: GCA_027475765.1. Classification (NCBI taxonomy): domain Eukaryota; phylum Oomycota; class Peronosporomycetes; genus Paralagenidium; species Paralagenidium karlingii. The sequence goes on from JAMFLO010000006.1 coordinate 110,560, forward strand.
CGAATCGTTCTCCAGAATGAAGCGTTCCGTGTCGGCTTTGCAGGCGTCGCACACGGCTTTGAACTGCACCGAACAGACCGACAACACTTCTGGCACAAGACGATTGAACTCATCAAAGCAGCCCCAGGACCCCGAAGACGCCAGGCCCTTGAAGATATTGCCCAGACTCTTGTAGTCCATTTCGGGGGAGCAGTTGAACACGTAGCAGACTTTGCCCAAGGCATTGGCCAGATCTTTGGTGGTCTCCGTCTTCCCCGTGCCTGCTGGTCCGGCTGGCGCACAACCCATTTTGAGATTCAATGCTTGGGTCGCCGTGACGTAAATGCGATCGGTCAACGGTGTGATGACAAGTCTCGGGCCATTGCCCAAGTACTCGTAATCGTACGGCAGAGTCGCATCGCAGATCAACGTTTGGGCACGTGAGTTGTTGGCACCGCGAAAGTTCATGTCGCGGTTCAAAAAGCTTCCTTGGGCCGGCGAAAAGTACTGTTTCAGCTGCGATTGCCACATGAAAGACCCGGCATCGGTGACCTCGGCGCGGATCATACTGGACACAATATCTCGAGAGTGGGCATCCATCGTGATGAGCACCATGACGCGTTGGCGTTCCGCCGACGAGATTTTGCTTTGGGTCAGTTTGATCAGATCCTCCAGCTGCTTTTCCTGGAGTTTGTTGTAGTTCTTTAACGCGTCTTTGTCACCTCCCTGAATCTCGCGAAAAGACCGCTCCACGCCCTGCACGTAATGGATGCCAGCCGCCAACAAAATGATCTGAGCCGCATCCAGTGGCTTCCCACTGGGATCCTTGAAATTGATCCATTCTGGACGTGGCATCTCCGTGTATGAAACCAACGAGCGTTCGATTTGCTTGAAAAGCGTCAATCGCATGGCCTTCATGACGGTCTCGAGGTAGATCTCTGCTTCTCCTTCGAGCACGGGTGGCTCAAAAAAGTCGACAACTTCCTGCCCAACGCCCGCGACAAACGACGTGGCTATGGGCCGTTGGCCCGCGCGATCGACCAGAGTGAGCGTTTTGGTTGCCAAGTAAATCTTGGAGCAATGGACCATGATGCGTTCGGGGTGGGAGCCATTGGAGAGGATATCGAGCAAGTCGGCTTCCGACATGAAGTAGAATCGTGGGAATTGCCGTCTTCGACCGTCCAGAAACTCTTTAAGGCGATGCTTGCAGCGCTCCAGTTTGTCAACAATGGTTTCGAGGCGCTTGACGAGTCCGACTTCATTGCAGGCGCTGCGGACGTTTTTCACTTGCCACGCGGTGCGCAGAATGCGTCGCACTTCGACGTCGATGTCTTCAAAGTCGGCGGTGAGCTCCGGCAGCTGCTTTTTCACTTCCTCCGACTGGATGAACAACGGTTCCAGATAACTCCACGAGCGCTGGATATCGCCCAATAGAATCACCACCTCGTTGATCGCTGCGAGTCCAGTCTGAAGCGAGGACACGCGGCTCTCGAACTCGGATTGGTACGGTGAAGAACTCATGCCTTGCACGTCGATCTGGTGGGTCTCGAGCAACTCGAAGTTCTCTTCAGAGATCTTGAGGATCGGTACAATATCTTCTTCTTTTGCATGGGGGTTGTACGGGGACATTTCCCAGTCGATGGCGCTCCAGATTTCCTCCAACTCGATCAAATGCACTTCGAGCTCCTGCTCTTTCTCGGCTTCGTAGCAGATCTCGGAAATCTCCTGGCTGAAGCGATGCAACTGTTTGCTCAGAATCACTTCGAGCTTTTGGTCCGGGTCGAGGTCGGGTGTCACAAACTCGCCCGTGTGCTTCATGATGCGTTCCCAGTGTCGTCGCCGCATATAACTGGAGCAGACGCAGCGAATCAACGGGTGGGTCTTGTCAAAGGCCTGACAGTCCTTGAGAACGGTCTGATAGGCATCACACCACTGGATCTCTTTGGGTATTTTCTTGAGCTCCTTGATCATCGACTGGATCTCAATCTGCAGATTGTTGACGTCGACTTGGGAAAAAGGGATCTGGCTAGTGGTCTGGAAGAACAATTTGCTGCGCTTCACGAGCGCCCACACGAGTTTGAGGCCTTCGGCATCCGATCGCATGAGCCCCATCATGCGCAACGACTCGTTCATGATCTGCGGGTACCCAAAGATCGCACAGAGCTTTTTATTTTCCTCGCATTTCTTCATCTCAAGATCCCAATCGCCCAGGTAGCTCTCAATTTTCTCCAGCGCCTTGTCGCATTCGAGTTTCGAGCTCCAAAACTCCATGTGCTTGAGGTTCTCCATGCGTTTCGCGATGCTTTTCTCGTAGACGCCCATTTTCTCTTCGGTTTTCTCACTGAACATGCGCGTGGGCTCCTGGATGCGCACTTCCGTGGCTGGAACCTGCTTTTGCACCTCGACAAAGAGCTTCTCCATGTTGTCAATCTCGTTCAAGTCTTTGTCCACGTGGCCGCCAAACTTTTTGATGCTGCTGAGAAGTTGCCGCGCTTGCTCTAGGATTAACACATTGCCTTCTTTCTCTCCTTCAAGCTTGCGAATGATCTCCTTGATGCGCCGCAGCGTGTCAAGTCCGTCGGTATCGTTGGCCGGAATGTCTTTGCGCAGATCCACCAGAATGCGACGGAATTCGCCATTTCGTTTGTTCATGCCAGCCATCAGGCGACGTGCGAGTTCTGGGGACTCAAAGTCTTTCTCGTTAGCCAGAGGAGGAACACAGTTTGCACTGGTTTCATCGTTTTTGGGTTGAAACACCGCTGTGAAAGGAGATCCCCGCACGTGGCCTGTGACTCCGTTGAAAGTGCCGTTGAACACGACCGAGATCTCGTATTTGCCTGGTTTTGGGGCTGTGAAATAGACCAGATACGAGCCATCCTGTTTGTCTATGACTGGTGTGAGGATCTGTTCATTGGGTTCTCCTTTGCCGGCTTCCAGGTCTTTCAAGGTGATGGTGAATTCATCACCGCCACAATCACGCGGCGCCCCATCCTTGTCTCGGGACTGGATGATGAAACCTGTCGATGCGCCTGCAAAGCAGCAGTCTGCGAGCGTCGAGATCAAACACGGACCAAACGCCAACGTCTTGAGCGCGTGGGTCACCGAATGGAACTTGAACGCGGTCGACACATTGGTGTACGCTGCACCTGACAGCGAGGCGCGCACTTCGGCGACAAGAGGACCGTACTTTTCAAAGCTCGGAGAAGAGGCCTGGATGACTGTCGGGCTCTGCACGGTGCCCACGACATCGATGTAACCCTTGGCGACTGCAAATCGAAGCGTTGCAGCCGTGCCACTGAAGTTGTAGCCTACTAGGTTGACTTTGGTGCCTCCGGTGATCGGACCAGAGACCGGATCGATGGAGGAAACAGCATACGGTGGCCCCACAATCTCACTGGCTTGTAGAACGCAGAGATCGCCAAACCAGTGATTCGCCCAGCCACCAAAGAAGACAATGCGACTGGTCACCGCATCATACACCACGGAAGTGTCTGCTCTGGGGGCAGGTAGCTCCCCTTTGACGGGAGGCGACAGAAAGCGCATGGTGCCAGTATCCAACACCGAAACAGTGTTCAGGTATGTTCCCTGGGCAGTGCCCGACTCGTTGAGATCGCCACTGTTTCCGCCAAACATGAAAATCTTCCAGTTGGGCACCGCACGCACGCCGACGCACGTGTGGTTCCACGTCGGAGTCGGCAGTTTGACTTCGAGGCAACTCCACATACTCGTCTTCAAATCGCACACGAATACGTCATTGAATTGCTTGAGCGCATTCCACCCGCCAATCACAAAGAGTTGGTCGTTGACCAGACAGGTCTGATGGCCTGAGCGAGGCTCTGGTCTTTCGCCTTCGGTGTGGATCTCTTCCCACTTGAGCAGCCGCAGATCCAACGCATGCAAGTCGTTGAAATCGGTTCGACCATATCCGTTGCCGCCGTATCCACCGAAAATGAACATTTTGTGGCCCACGAGTGTCGCACTATGAGCGCCTCGACACTGTGGAAGTCCTTCCCAAAAGCCGTCCGCATGCGGTTGCTCCCAGATGCGCGTCTCAGTGTCGAAGATCCAGACGTCGTTCATGCGTTTCTCTGTGGCAAAGCCTCCAAAAATGACGAGCTGTCGGTCGTTGAACAGCACGGCAGAGTGTCGCCAGCGAGCAGGTGGAAGATCGTCCATGTTGTTCGAGACTGGCAGCACTTTGGACCATGTGTAGCCTAAGCGAGTGGTAGCAAATCCTGTGTTAAGAAGCCCAGTCATGGCAAGAGCAAAGCCAGAACCGACCGTTGTTAAGTTCAACTTTGTAGAGGTCGTTGGTGGGCCCCGGTGGAAGCTTGTGGTCGCATCCGCCAAAGAGATAGACGACGGACTCGGTGTCAGTGCTCTTGAGCGTGAACGAATGGCCCGAGCGCTTGATGGGAATGTCTCCATTTTGTTTTGGCGTCGTCCACACCAACTCAGGTTCGGCACCATAACCAATCGGCTGCACATGACATACACAACGCATGACTTGGATGGACCACTTTGCACGCAGCTGGCGCTGGTATCGGACTCACCATTGTGTCTGACTCCAAGTGGCAAGCGAGTGAAGGGAAAGGCTCAGCGCCAAAGCCACAGGAAAGTGCAACTCAGCTCAAACCCACACGTTGACCTCTCTCTGGAGCTGGAGCTGAAGCCGAAGCTGCGGCGGAAGGCGCTGTGCGTTTGCCGCTTTGCTGGTTGCCGTTGCCTCCGCCTTCTCCCCACACCCCAAGAAACGCCGTTGAAGTCTGTGACTCTTCAAGCTCCAACACTATTTCGGAAATTACCGAAGCGACCAAGGGATACTTACTTGGACACAAACTGTACCCAATGCCACATTTCACTAAAGTACGCTTGCATCAACCATGGAAGTCCGCAACAAGCGCACCTTGTACGTCGGCGGATTGGATCGCCAAGTGACGGAAGAGACGCTGTACGCCGCGTTTGTGCCCTTTGGGCCACTCAAAAGCGTGCAGATTCCTCTGGACCATGTCTCAAGTAAGTCGCATTTTCGCTTCCGGGGATCAGTCTTGGTTGCTCACTTTCTCTTGTTGAGTTGGGTCGCTGGTGCAGAGATCGCCAAAGGCTTTGGATTTGTCGAGTTTGAGAGCGAAGAAGACGCTCGTGAAGCGATGGATAACATGGATGGTACGTTTGCATCTGCCGTCACTCTATCACTCGCTGGCTCTCGTTGCATGTTGAACTGATATCAAGGACTTGTTTGGTTGGTGGCGAACGGTGCAGACTCGGAGTTGTTTGGACGTGTGCTTCGGGTGTCCGTTGCCAAACCAGATCGACCGAAGTTGGGCTCTCGAAAGCCAGGTACACTCTCGTTTCCCGCTTTTGCTTGCTGGGAAGACGCACGCGTCGAATACTCGCTCAAAGACTGATGTGTTTGCTGGCTGTGGGACGTGACAGTGTGGGCGACGGTGGACGAAGCAAACGACGACGAAACCAGCGACAAGATGGCCATCAGCAGCACTACATAGACCTCCAGCAAATGATCCATCGCTTGCTGCTGGCTCCAGACAAACGCCCAGCCATTCATAGATCGAGAGAGCTTTGTTACACTAACTTATCAGGTTGATGAACCACCCATTTCACTTGGTTTCACTATGGCCCATTGTGTACATTGGTTAACTCTTTTTCACACAGTTCTGTAACAGTTGTCTAACGGTCCACAATCAAGAGGCAACTGGTTAGGAATGACATGGTCAGGTCGGGTCCAAACGACGGGAACAGCAACGGCAAAAGCCACGGCGACATCGACAGCGACGACAAGCGCACCATTGCGGGAAGCGCTACTACTGCCACTGCTCCTGCTTGTGAGCCGATGCGATCGCTGGTGTTTCTGGCTGCGCGGGCGGTCGCACAGAGCTGTTCAGTGCAAGAAATCGCTCTGCATCTGGATTTCCTGCCGACACCCGTACGTCGCTGGCTGCTGAGTGTGCTCAGCGATGACAAGTTGCGCGCGCTGGAGGTGCAATTGCAGTCCCAGCAGCCACCAGACGAGTGGTCCTGTACCTCATTGGAGCAAGAGACCCAGGTGGAGTGGAGAAAGCGATTCGCACGGGCATCTCTGCAGTTCCATCCAGCTTCGCTTGGACTCACCGCCAAGCGTGTTGCGGTGCCATTCGACAAACCCGCGACAACTACTGCCCATGGATCGCAACAAGCACAAGAGCAGTCTGTGCTGCCTCTCAAAGCGAATCCCATGGACTTTCGCCAGATCTTCTGGGAGAGCCGATTCCGAAAAGTGCTACAACGGCAAGCAGCAGAGACGTCGACCTCGACCCATACGAGTGATTCTGCCACTGCTTGCCAGGTATTTCCATTAGCTCACTATTCTTCCGATTCTAGTATGCCTCGGTCTCCGCGCGAGTCTGTGGCGCTGTATGTTGATGTCATTCGCGTTCTCAAGCTTCGTGGACGCGAGATTGTGGCGCAGAATGTCGAAATGGTTCGTCAACTGCGGTGCCTCGAACGACTTGAAGTGCATCATCCAGAACAGCAGCGACTCTGCTGGGAATCTTTTGTGGGGATCCTGACAAACGTGCAGAGCCTCCGCCAAATGGGTTTTTTCCATGGCAAATTGTCCCAAAACCACTTGGAGATGGTACTGGATGCGCTGTTACGACGCTACGAACTCTTTGGCGAGGCAAAAGCTATCGAAACCATTGAGCTTGTCTCGATTCGATTCCGTCAAGACTCGTTTCGTCAGCTCGTGGAGTTTGTGCATCGGTATCCTCATCTCAAAGAGTTTCGCATTACCAGTTCCATCGCAGATTTCGAGAACCACTTACTCTTAAATGCGTTGATGCGATCACCAAAGCTGGAGCGGTTGTGTCTGGACCACAACGATCTCGAAGATCAAGCGTTTGCCGGATTTTCGGTCGACAGAGCGTTCAAGAAGCGGATTGTTTGGAAGCGATTAGAGATTGGAAGCAATTGCGTCACCGCGACGACGTTACGTGGCATCGCCGAGACAATGCTCGCACACAAAATGGAATTGGAGGAACTCAGTCTCATGAACAATACAGAACTCGGGGATCCTGGGATTGATGGGTTTGCCCCTGTGTTGCGAATAGCTTCGTCGAGTCTGGACAATTCCCCAACAGGCGTCCCGATCGGTGGACTGCGATCATTGGATCTACGCAACTGCGGGTTCACGATTGACGGTGCACGTACACTCTTCAGTGCTTTGGAGACTAACAACGTGCTCCGCCATTTGGACCTCGGTCAGAACTTTTTCGGGCAAACGTTTGGGGATTTGCTGGCCCGATTCTTGCAGACCAACAAGAGTTTGACGTCGTTGCATCTCGATTACGTCGGATTGGGCTCCAACGGTGTCACTCCTTTGCTCCTCCAAGCCATTGATGAGAACGAGACTCTCACTTCGTTTGCATTGAGCGCCAATCGCTTGCGGGATAGCGGCGTCAACAGTCTGTTTCGAGTGCTGGTCAAGCGATGTCTGCGAAAGCCTTTCGTGAAGGTCGATCTCAGCGGCAACCTTATCACGTCGAAAGCCATCCAGGGCATGGCTACTGTGCTATTGCAAAGCGAGAGTGACTTGCATGCCCAATTCGCGCGGAAACGCCATGAAAAAGAAGACGAGGCCACCAGAGAACGGCGCCTCAAGAGACGCAAGCTGTTTTTCCCGGAGCTGGAGCAACTGCACCCACAAAGGAACACCTCTTCCCCCGCAGGACCTGTACTGAATTACCCCTGGATTGAAGAGCTCAGTCTCGTCGACAACGACCTCAAGACAGACGTGACCAGAGATCTGCAAATCATTCGACGGTTCGTTCGCGAGGTGCTCACGAATGAATGGAATGTACAAAGCTGTGTGTATGATGATGAAGTTTAAACTAGTTGCGACGTAATACACAAAGACCTACAACTCGTCCAAGCGGAAGCGATCGCCTGCTTGCCAGCGCGAGCTACCACAACAACTACTACAACAAAACCAAAACTCCACTCAAACAACTGGACAGGATGGCACCTCAGCACTGAGAAAACCCCTCCAGCACGAGGTCCACAAAACTCTTAGGCTGGCTTATCTGGCATGGGTCACTATGTGGCTCTTGATGACGTAGATGGGTGCATCGTCGTCCCCGTAAATCCTGTCGAGCGATCAAGTCGTTTCGTTTTTTCTGCAATTGCGAGATCCGCTGTCTGATGGGCATCATCAAACGGGTCCAAGTCTCCACTGTGTCGACATCCATGACTTCCTGTGTTTCTGCTTCATCCTCTTCGCGATCTCGATCATCGACCAGTTTACTCAATCGCGTCACCATCGCGCCACAGGCCTTTTGGGCCGCCAACGCCCCACTGGGTGTTTCTTGTTCCTCTGCTTGATCCTCTTCTTGCTCATCGTATTGCGTGGAAGGCGAGGAGCTCATATCTTTGCCTTGTTGTAACCTCTTCATTTCCATATGTAAGCGCAGGCAATTCTGACATGTTGCCATCATCGAGGTATTTGGCTGGATGTGACCAATTGGCATCGTGCCATCGTTTTTCCCAGTCGACGATGGCGCTCGCGGATGATCTGGGCGCAATAGAGTTAGAGCTGCTATGTGATTGAGCAATGCCACTATGACTCACCAGTGCCCTTGCTGGGCTCCTGCATCTCTTCTTGGTCTTCGTCCTCTTGGTCTTCTTCGGCTTCATCGTCTCCAGCGAAGGACTCCGTGTCATATGCAGCTGTCTCTTTGGCTGGCGATGCCTTTTCTGTGCCAACAGGTGAGTTTTGTTCTGAAGACGTATCACGTTCCTCCGCGCCCTCTCGTTCGCCCTGCTCCTTTGTTCGAAGTGGCGATGCAGCTAGCTTTTTCCGTTGCCTACTCACTGGATCGGTGATCGACGTCCCATCTACACGTTCTTCTCCTCCAACTTCATACGGAGATGGGTCGTGCAGGTCATTTTGATCTTCTTGCTGGCAAGCCTGGTCTTGAATCATGCCGTTGTCAGCAATACCCTGGCCGCTAGTCCGAGCCACCGCATTCCCTGTGCTCATGGCTTGGCTGGATACCTCCGATTGGGTTTCAGTGGACAAATGACGATACTTGTCCCTCCTTGATGACTCGAGGTGCTTGTCGCTTTCTGTGGACTTCACATCAATTGGTCTATTCACCACTGCTTCATCCTCTGTAGTCAAACCACTTGGGATCAGAGTTACGACATCGCGCTTCAAGAAAACCGAATCTCACCTGGCTGTTGTTGCGGAGGCTTTTTGAACAAGGCTATCTCTCCAAAACGATCTAATGAGCCATGGCCTGTGCGGTTTTCGTCGACATTCCAGACATACTATCATCAACAAGGCAAGGGCTGCCTCAGCACAACAAGCCAACACCTACAGGTCTCGAACTCCATCAGAATGAGTCGGGTTCTCGTGTACGCTACGTGGTATTTCAGCTCTGGCATCACAAGATGAATGACGGCGTAGAATTCCTTGAATTTGCTCTGTCGGTAGAGTTGGAGGTGATCGACAATCGCCTGACAGAGTCGCTGAACACTATCCACACTGCAATCCAATCTCAAAGCCATCTTGTGCACAAACTCGGAGCACTCCAAGGCATCGGCGGCAAAAAGGAGTTGTTTGTGCTCTTGACCAGACAGATGCTGTTTCGGCTTTTCCTGGGCTGCAGGAGAAATCGAAGTAGAACTCGGCAAGAGATCGCGAGCTGCAGCACCACGTTTCGCTTTTTGGGCCATCTTAGTTCCTTGCGATACGCGAGGGGTCACCACGCCGACTGTTGAGGAAGAAGACGCCGAAGAACGCTGTGGCGAAGAAGATCTCGATACCTTCGGCCGCTTGCTGGGCTTTGCAGAAGCATTCGTTCCGTGTCTTCTGGTCTTGACCTGGTATCCTTTACTCTTCGATTTGTCGTGGGGTTTCTTTGCTACCCGGTAATCTTTGGCAACACATAATGGTCAAACAATAAGTTCCGAATGGTCTCAAGCGCAGCTAGAGTGGCAATGGAGTGAACTCACAGAGCCTCTTAAACATCCAGAACCCTGCTGCGTAGGGATTATCCTCGGTGGACCAATCAGCCTCAAATACTTTGTGCATGAGCGAGTTTCTTCGCTTCACAACAGTTGGAAGCCCTATTCGATCCAAATCGCCGCTTTCGTTACCACACTCGAGCGTCATCAGGCGCGAGTCGCGTCCTGACTCACCTGCTGCCGGTTGATCTCCGGTGCCAGAGTGATACTTTTGATGCAAATCGATCATCTTGAAAAACAAGGAGCCAATGCTTCGATCTGCTCCAAATACCGCGTTGTTGCCTCACTGCATCAGTCAAAGAAACGAAGAATAGCGCCACATACAAAGCAAACTCACTCAAGCGGGTCTTGATGTTGCCAACGAGGTCGCCAATGTCTTTGGATTCCATTGCTCGCTTGGTGATTTTGCCCAGAAACTCCATCAACTCGTCGACTTCTTCTGGTTGCCACAGCTTTGAGTTCGTATAGGTGGTGCTTTTCGGAGTAGTTGGGGCCGCTGCGTACTCGTCTTCGGAGACAGGTGGCACGTGCTGAAAGAGTTGTTGCAGTACCTGAAGACGGCTGGAAGTGCCTTGGCCATGGGTATCTGGTAGGGGCACCAAACGACACAACAGTCAGATAGAGACTCCCAGTCAACCAAAACTCACAAAGAACCAGTACAAAAGACGATGAATCCCAGACCTGGAGCATCGTGATACAACTGACAGAGATAGTAGAACTTGGTCTTGACCTCCAACAGAGATCTACCTGCGTACATCCATCCAAGTACTCATCAAACTCGAGAGCTCAAGTCACGCATGGAAGAAATGGATTAGGAGATTAGGAGATGGCCGTTTACCCCAAATCTGAATATGGCTGAAGAAAGCGTCGGGTTTGGTAAAGTATTCCTTGTGATACTGTTTGATGCGCTGTAGCAACAGCGCCAGTTGGGCTGGCAGCCAAATGGTTCCTTTCTGATTCTCGGGCAGTCTCACTGTCATGTTGTACAGAAACTCGTTCACGTACACCACACTCTTGGACTCGGTCTCAATCGCTTTGGCATACACAAAACAAAGCGATCGGTGCAATGTAAGCAAGAGCGCGCGCGAGAGAGAGATCGATCCACAGCAGGGCACGGCATGGAAGTACCTTCCGTGCGGAAATTCTTGGTGTGCATCGCGATGGAGAAGCTGCGCATGAGTGAACGAACTTTGGTCAGCACATCTTCAGTTGTTTTGCCTGTTCAAAAACCCATCCACCCAGTCCATTCAGTGTCGGATCCACTGCGCTTCTCATTTCGCGATCTGATCCAATCTGATCCCATCCTTTTCAGTCCAACCCACCTGGGAGCAACGGCTGGATCCTTTCAGCACAGACCACATCGGAGTCGTAGATGTAGTCGCTGACAAACACTGAAAAGTGCTTTAGCAGTGTTTGGATCTCGTCATCGCGCCACAGATGGCCCACAGTCGGTTCTTGCGCATGGGACTGCTGCATTCTGCCAGATCACTTCCCTCCCTTTTCACTTTTTAGCCTTCAACTCACTTCCACCACATCAGTCACCGGTATTGTACCGATTCTCGCTGGTTGCTAGAACCAAACAGGAAAACGGCGGAAACCGCACCAGGGAAGAAGGACGGCACGGCAAGAGTGTGATGGCGGAAACGGAGCCGCCACGCCAGCGTTCGCTACGGATCCCGGTGAACAACTACTCCCAGGAGGTGGAAGTGTTCACCGATGAGTTGCCGGAAGATGTGAGCGACATTCTGGACATTCTGAGAGCAGAAGTGGCGCCGCTGAATGTGTGGCTCAGCTTTGCGGTGAGTCGACTTCTGAGGATCTAGATGCCACGCTCATGACGACTCACTGACATGGGCGGATGAATGGGTGGAATGGAATCTAGGTGGAGTACTATAACCAGGGCTTCTACAACCAGTTTCAGGAGATATGTCTCGCTGTGACCCAGGATCGAGGTGCTGCTTGCTGTGATCCTCCGCATGTTCTGGACGTAAATGCAGCAAAACAACTAACTTGAGGGTGCCGCTGGAACCATTTCCGCAGAGATTGAGACCAAATACGATGAAATCGATATCCGCGCCGCGCGCATCAAGTTCTTCAATGCGCTGGCGAGCCACGTGGTGAACCTCATGTGGAACGAAGAAGACGAGAAAAAGAGAGAGAACTTGTCACTGCGAGCCGTGCAGTACTTTCAAAAAGCGGATCGTCTGGACCCACAGAATCCGACGACGCTGGTGGGCAAAGCACTCATGTTCATGGCAAAAAACGAAGACGATCGCGCCGACCGCTTTCTCAAGAGTGTCCTGCTCAACAACAAACGCTGCCTGCCGGCCATTCTGGGCAAAGCGCTGCTTCTGTACCGACGCAAAAAGTATCAGGAAGCCAAGAAAATGTACCTTGAAGCGATCAAACTGCACCCTAAGAGCTCTCAGGCGTCACGCATGCGCATGTGCTTTGCGTATTGCTGTTATCGACTGGGATTTCCCGAAAAAGCTCGTGCTGTGATGAAATACGCGGCTTCGATCGATGAAACAAACGTCGATGCAGTGATTGCGAATGCGCTGTGGCAACTCGCGAGTCTGAGTCGAGAGGAGAAGATCCACAGCATCCGCGACGAAGGCTCTCGCTTCATGATGATGATCCATCACGCCCACGCGATTGACAAAACTAATCCAATGGTCCTAAACCACTTGGCAAACCACTATTTCGCGCAATGGGTTCCGCTTCCATGTACGGTCAGTGTTGTGCGCGGATCGGTGGTAGTGTCCACGTCAAAGGATGTTTCGGGCGTCGTGTCACCAGGCCAGATCATCTGCATTGATGATCATTACGTTGCGTACATCAGTATCAAAGAAGGCTCTGTGACACCGTTCTCATTGACTCTTGATGGGCCATATCGCGAAGAGTCCGCGTCTAATCTCATGATCGCTCGCAAAGATTACGACAAGATGTTCACACTGGCGGGAAATGCGTTTCACAACACGAAGATTCCCGAGATCCGTTCTGAGAGCTGCTACTTGATGGGTCGCGGCTGTCATGCCCAAGGCAAATTTAAAGATGCCTACAGCTACTACTTCAATGCTGGACGTCTCTGGCCCAACTTTGTGCTTCCGTGGTTTGGTTTGGCGCAAATGTATTATGAACGCAAAGAGTTTTCCAAGGCGGCCATGTATCTGGAGAAAGCCAACAAAGCGTATCCTGAAAACATCGAGGTTCTGTCGTTGTTGGCCAGTGTGTATGGCAAGCTGGGCAAGAAAGAAGACGCCGTGGTTTTATTCCGTCGCGTTGTCGAGTTTGATCCGGGCAACGTGGATGCCTTGATTGGTGCCGCCGAGATTCTCCATGATTCTGATGAGCGAAAAGACCAGATCATTGCCATCTCATCGTACATTGCGGCGGAAAAGGTGATGCGCAATGCTTCAGAACGAGTGCCAATGGAGTTGTATGTGAATCTGGGGTCGCTTCAACATCGCGTGGGGAAGCTTCCTGAAGCGATCATTTGCTTTAAGAAAGCTCTCAAACGCTTGAAAGAAGACGGCGACCAAGAAGAACCTCAAAACATCCAAGAAGAAGAGACGAAGGAAGGTGACGAAAACGTCGAAAAAGAGTCATTTCCTCCACTGGTCACCGAAGCCAACGTCACCGTGTTGTACAACATTGCTCGAGTCTTTGAGGAACAAGGAGAACGTCAAGACGCCAAACGCATCTACGAACGAATTTTAGCCAAATTCCCCAAGTACATTGACTGCATTTTGCGACTGGGTTGCATGCTTCGTGATCGTGGTGAAGACGCTGCTGCGCTGAAAAAGTTTGAGAAAGCGCTCGAGTTCAATCCGACGTGCGCCGAAGCCTGTGTCTTGCAGGGAAACATTCATCTACGCAAACGCGAATGGTCGCTTGCCCAGAAGCGCTTTGAGAAAGTCATGGGGATGCCCAATCTGAAGAACGATTCGTACGCGTTCTTGTCCATGGGCAACATTTTCATGAGTAACATTGGCGAGAAGAACCGATACATGAAGAACATGTCGTTGAGCGAGGGCTATTACAAGAAGACAATCCAAACCCACTCGAGCAACATTTATGCCGCCAATGGGCTTGGCATTATGGTGGCGGAAAAAGGCAACTATGAACTGGCCAAACAGATCTTTGCGCAAGTTCGTGAAGCGAGCCCCGAGATGCCGGATGCGTGGATCAATCTGGCGCATGTGTTTATGGTGGAAGAGCGCTTTTCGGAAGCCATCCAGCTCTATTCTGTGTGCTTGAACAAATGCTATCAGGGTCAAGACCTGCAAGTGCTCTTGTACTTGGCCAAGGCGTATTATGAGTCCAAGAACTTCCCAGACTGCATCAAAACGCTTTCAAAGGGTATCCACATGTATCCGCAAGACATGCGTCTTTGGTATAACATTGGTCTGGCCCAAGAAGACTATGCGGTCGCCACGTTGGGGCAGGACTCAACAGCAACAGCTACTTCTGGAAGACGTGTCGGCCCTCAACGAACCCTGGCAGATGTGCAACGTGCAGTGGCTGACCTTCAGCGAGCTGGGCGCATCTTTGAGTTCTTGATCAAACATACTGAATCTTTGAACACCACCAAGAAGGGCAGCAGTGGTCTGCCATTTGACGCGGAAAAAGTATCGGACCATGCGAAGTTCTGCAAGGAAACACTTGATAAGGCGCATTTCCACTTGGAGTTTGAACGCCAACGCGAGGAAAAGCGCCGTATGGAAGTGGAGGCGCAACGACGAATGTTGCGGGAGTACGAAGAAAGAATCGCGAAAGAGAAAGAAGCAGAGCAAGAGCGTGAAGAAGAAATGAAGCGTCGTCGCGCAGAAGTGTTACACAAGCAAGAAGAACGACTCAAGGCACTGAGTGAGGGCTGGCGTCAACGCGAAGAAGAAGAAAAAAAGCTGGAAAAGACCAAGAAGACGTCTGGTCGTAAGCGCAAGAAGACCGAAGAAGACGACTTCATTGACAATGACAATGCCAGCGACGAAGAAGACGACGAAGATGGTGGAAGCATGAGCATTGAAGACATGAAGAACCGCAACGAAAAGGCGAGGAGATTGGCGGAAAAGCGTCAAAAACGTGAGCAACAAGCCCAAGATGCGGATGACGAGGAAGAGGACGGAGCACACGGACTCTTTGGCTCAGACTCGAGTGACGACGAGGAAGAACCATCCAAGCCGACCACCACCACATCCGAGCCGTTGGCTCAAGAGGAGAAAGAACCAAAGGAAGAAGACGCCGAACGAGAAGCCATCAAGAACGAGCTGTTTGGGTCTTCTTCCGATGAGGAATAGGATCAAGTGTAGTCAACCCATTTAGCTGTCCAATGCTTCCATCCATTCCCTCCATTCACATAAGCCATGGAAGAACACTGACCATTTCTTGCTACTGGTTGTTGACACCTGTCGGTTGGTGCGGATTCATGTGGACCACAGAAAGGATTGCAACGATCCTTTTTTTTTCCTCCAATAGGCACGCGTCCCGCCCCATTTTCCACCAATCGCCGAGGCGGCGGGATCGCGACTGACTGAGGGTCGGACTTTTCACCATTAAAGAGGGAGAGTAGGCACATTCGCTTTTGTCGTGCGCAGTCGAGCCGCTAATCGTCGCATATCTAGTCGCTCGCTTTTCTCCATCCATTTGCAGCGTGTCCATCACTTTGCATCGTACCATCCATCGTTATCATCAGCAAAAGTCCCTAATGAGCTCCTCAACCGCCGTGCACAAGGAAGAAGAAGAACTGGAGATCACCGAGTTCAAGCGCAAAGAACTCAATGGTGAGCTCTTGCCGGAGCCTTTTCTGCAAGAGAACCCGCATCGCTTTGTGATTTTCCCCATCAAGGAAACGGAAATCTGGCAGTTCTACAAAAAGGCCGAAGCGAGCTTCTGGACCGCCGAAGAACTGGATCTCGTGCACGATCTCAAAGACTGGGAGAACCTCACTGACAATGAGCGCCACTTCATCACGATGGTGCTGGCGTTTTTTGCGGCCAGTGACGGTATCGTCAACGAAAACCTGGCGCTCAACTTCAGCAGTGAAGTGCAAGTTCCAGAAGCGCGTTGCTTTTACGGCTTCCAGATCGCCATTGAGAGCATCCATTCGGAAGTGTACTCGCTGCTCATCGACACGTACATCAAGGATCCGGCCGAAAAAGATCGTCTGTTCCGCGCTATTGAAACGGTCCCCTGTGTGCGCAAGAAAGCCACTTGGGCCTTGAAGTGGTGCAGCTCCAAGCGTGCGGCATATGCGGAACGACTGGTAGCTTTTGCAGCTGTGGAGGGCATTTTCTTTTCGGGCTCTTTCTGCTCCATTTTCTGGCTCAAAAAGCGTGGTTTGATGCCAGGGCTGAGCTTTTCCAACGAACTCATCAGTCGCGACGAAGGGCTGCACACGGATTTCGGCTGCTTGATGTACTCCAAGCTGGTCAACAAATTGCCAGAATCCCGCATCCACGAGATCGTGCGCGACGCCGTGGCCATTGAAGAAGAATACATTTGTGAGGCCATTCCGGTCGAACTCATTGGCATGAACTCGCAGCTCATGTGTCAGTACATTCAGTTTGTGGCAGATCGCTTGCTTGTGGATCTCGGTGTGTCCAAGATCTACAACGTGACCAACCCGTTCGACTGGATGGACATGATCTCGATGCAGGGCAAGACCAATTTCTTTGAGAAGCGCGTCGGCGAGTACTCCAAGGCCGGCGTTGGAGTCGCCAAGGAAGAGCAAGTGTTCACGTTGGATGCCGATTTTTAGGCGATTGCCTGCATGCATCCAGCGGGGCGTAAGTGCGAAAGAGAAAGAAAGGGTTTACAGCAAAAGAGCTAGCGAGAGATGAGAGAGAGATGTCCATGTAATACGCACACCACCCATTGAATGGCTTGGTGTCTGTCTGTATGATGGCTTGACTTGTACTTGTGAATGGCGCATCCTACTGTGTGAGTGCCTGTTACCTACGACTTCAAGATCGGTCGGTGTCTCATGGTGGTGTCAAGCCACAAGTTACACACACTCCAGTCACCATCACCGCAACTAAAACCACCAGCCTCGGATGCCTTTCCAGTTTTTGACCAATCAGCTGAGTCTTCACGGCATGGCTCAACACCCTGCAACCAATCAAAACGATCGGTACCCACGATCCAACAACATCAACTTGGTGTTACCTAACCGTGTTTGGATTTGGTGGGTGCAAGCCAGTTTCGACCAATCAGCGCGCGTCTTTCTGTTTTTCTGGCACAAGTCCTCGTGTGGCTTTCGACTTTTTGTTGGGGGCTTTTCACTTCCAATTCCCGAACTTTCCTCTTGGCGATCGACGAAGAACCCCAAAGGGAAAGAACACTGTGAGTGCGTGAGTCAGTCGGTTCAGTTCAATCGGCAATTTGGCCACACGAATCCAGCAAGCAGATTCATCCCGAATTAAGGAAAGCATGCCACTGCTTCGTGAGACGTCGTGTGGAGAGATCATGGACTACTCCTTGCGCAACCGTGAAGAGAATGCCGTGGTCCGCGTGTATCTGCTCAAGGCGAACAAGATCAACAAGGTCACGTATTACCGACTCGCCGGGCGCTTTGTGCAAAACGGGCAGACGTGGGAAGTTGATCGCCGATACTCGGAATTCCTAGAGCTCCGCAACAAACTCATCAAGTTTCTCAAAATGGCGCCCTCGAAGTGTCCGCGGTGCGAAAACTACTTGCACTCGCTTAAACTCTTTGATTTCCCAAAAAAACACTTGTTTGGCTCCAAGACCCAGCCCATCGTCAACTATCGCTGCATTGCGCTACGAGCGTTTCTGAATACATTGGCGTCATGGACGTTTTCGACGGATGCCAAATGCCCCAGTTGCGGTGGCTATGCGTTTGATGCCGTGCGCAACTTTTTGGTGGATGGAGGAACCCCCCATGAAGGATCGAGCATGGAAACCATTTCTTCAATGTTTGTTGTTGAATCTTTCCTGCCTCGCAACTCCGGCCGAGGATTCTCGATCCGAGCAGCGCCTGGAAGAAGACCGAGTTTCATTGCAGCGGCAGATTCGGAAGCGTTGCGTAATTCGCTGTCCCAATCGGCGTCTTCAGCCACTTCTTCGAAACGTCAATCTGGCGAGGATGACCCATATGCTCAATTCAACGATTATCTGGGTCAACGACCTACCCAAAACAACAAAATTGGATTCTCGCAAAAGGTCGACATCAACAAAAGAATCAAACCTGAGAATCGCGTTGAAAGTGATGGCTCCAACTTCTCATTTCTCTCGGATGCCAACTCGTCCAAATCGACGGAGAGTGGTTACGTTGAAAGCTTCAGGCTGTACAACGACGATGACCGAGCAGCAGCTGCTCCCAAAGGAAGAAGCAGTCGAAGTGAACGAAACACTGGGAACGAAGCACGATCATCTCACCAGCATTCAAGACATCAGCATCAAAAATCTGCAAGAAAATCGCATCATTCAGATCGTCGAGCCAACGAAGCTCTCTACGGCAGCTTTACAAGCTTTACCTCGGAGGAGCGAGGCCACGATCCAGCGTTTGAACCCATCGTGGTGTCCATCACCAAGCGTTCAGCAGAGGATGGTGAATCTGAAACGGATAGTGAGATTGATGTGCGGGGTCTATCAATTGCCGCTTCGCCGCACAACTCGAAGAAGCATCAACCGAGCGGTGAAGGTCTCTGGCAGCCATGGGAGCTTGCTCAGGCCGCGTAGATCGTTTCAGTTTTTTATTGTTTTTTCTATTGAGCCATTGTGGCTTGTCTGGGACATGATGGCCATGAGATGACCTTTTTATAAGAGTATTGATTTGCTTTCGAATGGCTCTTTGCTCTGTTGCTGTAATCATCCAACTCATTACAAATCCTCACCCTTGCCTGCATCCATGTCTCGACGCATCATCTTCGGCTTTCATATGAAACGGCATACGGTGCCCTTTGTTTGATTGATAATCTTTCAGAAAACCTGACATCCATGTTTGGCACATGTGTAAACTCCATTGGGGCGTTTGGGACACACTGGACACACAACAACTGGTGCCAGAAAGAGGCCCAGAAAGCAAGGGGTCGGGCTGCTCAGCTCCATTTGGAGCGATCCACACCATAGCAAATGCCTTCCCCTTTTCGCTTGGTCCAAACTCGCATCCTGATCGAAGGCTGTAACGGCGGCAAATGAGAGGATTGGAGGTGAAGAGACGGTTGTTTGTCAGTGCGGGCTGAATCACTTCAAGGGAGTCACACGATTCATCACAACCGGCTGTTTCCTGTAATTGGTCCAGTAATTCTTTGATGTGATGGAATACCTTCCTCTGAGGCGGCTTCTGCTGTTTTTGCGTGGCGTCTGCTCTCGTCTTGAGCTCTTGTTGTTGGGCAATCTTCGTCATTTAGGTGGGGCAATGGTGGGTGGGTGGATGAGAGGATCGGGTTGGTTGCTGGACTCAAACAATGCAACAGAATGTCCTCTGAAGGGTGTATCAAAGACGAAGAAGAGGAAGCTCATTCTGAAATCGGTTTTGTCACCATAACCACGACCAAGTCATCAAGCAGCACTGAGCAACAATCCTTTCGAATATGGAGAGATTCAGCTTTTCTCGCAATGGTTGGGGACGCGTCGATGAAAATTGCCAAGTACGCGTCGCCATTACATCGTTGGAGACCGTGAACCGCGCAGTCCACTACCAAATCAAGGTCAGCAATCTCACAACTGGCCAGAACTGGCAAGTCGCCCATCGATACTCCGAGTTCCTCGAGCTGCGCCAAGAGTTGTTGTCCTTCTTTTCCAAAGCGGATTGCAAATGCCCTGGCTGCAGGCATTTTGAGAACGCAATCCATTCCTTCGAATTTCCGCGGAAACACTTGTTCAATTCCAACACACGGGTGGTTCTGAACTATCGCAAAGTGGGCTTGCGGGCTTTTCTCGCTCTGCTTGCCTCCCATACATTCACGACTTCGCCGAAATGCCCACTTTGTGCTGGCTTCCCGTTTGAATCGGTTCGCGCATTCCTCACGGAAGACAACATCGGAAGTGCTAGCGACGATTCGGGTCGCTTCAGCGTCGATCAGCTTCGTGAGTCCATTGATGTCAAAGATTTTATTGAGTATTTTGCGCCCGGTGGTCGTCCCACCGTCAACGACATAGGCGAGTTCATCGCGGAGGGCTGTGAACACGGAGATGATCCTGCAGAATCCCGTGACAGTCTGGATTTCACGAAGAAACCAACCGACAACCCCAAGCGCAAGTTATCGGCTTCACGAGAGATTGAGCCTGTTCCCATGCGCAAGCTAACCAGCAACTCGACTCTGCCACGTCCAGCTCCTGGAACAAACGATCCAGCGCCAAAGGAAGCCGCTGAATGGCTCACTGATGAAGATGATCAAGAGCAGACGCAAACGCAAACGCAAACGCAAGGCCAAGAGCGTTTATCTCTACAGAAAACGAAATCACGCAAGAGCCGCAGCAAGAGGAACCGTCGTCGTCATTCCAAGAAAAAGGACCGCCAGCAGCAATCATCAACCCACGATGAAGAAGACCAGAAACAAACGCACCTCAGCGAGCGTGTTGTATCTGAAGACGACGCGGTGCTAGATGCCTTTGACTAAATGAAGCGCTTTTGTTTTCAGTGGCAGGCGTTTTAGCTTATACAGTAGTGCAATACAAAAAGGCAATGAGAAGAGTGCCGAACGGGGATATTCCTTTCTGTCATCTTTTCTGTCGTCTTTTAAAGATAACAGGCATTCAATATCAAATGTACAATGTGGAATGATAGGCAAAACAGAGTAAGAATACCAAATGACTTCTCATATCACTTCACTCGCTCACACCATCGTGGAAGAGTCGATAGTGGACGTTCATCGCGAACAGATCTTGGCCAATAAAGACCAGTTTCCGCCCACAAAACCTCCCGCATCAACGAATGAAGTCTGATCCGATCCTCAAAGTCATTGGGATTGTCTACTTTGGAAAACCAAGTAGAGAGACGTACCCTATAGAAATGATCCTGTACAAGTACGGTCTTGAGTTGTGGTGGTGTTGTCCAGCTTTTAGCATATAGCACCCAGGGTCCCACACGGTCAACTGTTGATGATAGATGTGACTCACATGGGAAGAGCCCACTGTGACATCAGACCAGCTGGCGACGTTTGGTGCGTTGTTGAAGAGGCCTAAATCATCAACAATGAACGAAATGGTAGAAACTAAGAGATCATATTCATTTGATTTGATTTCCACTAAATGCACACGTTGCACGATCCCCCACTCTAACTTAACTAGTATCCGAGCTTCCTTGGCTCCTCGACCAAGACAATTAGTGTCTCGTATTAAATATACACACGACAGACGATGATTGGCACCCTAAAGGTGTTTCCTTCTTCGCTCGGAAGGACTGAGATTGTGCATCTGGAAACTCCATGTTGACCGTGGTGGGGTCAGAAGCTTGGCGTCCTGATCCTGTTGGTGGAGTTCATGCAATGCCTGCTGAAGCACTAGACTCTCCAATGTCGGATGTACGTTGAGCTTTGGGTTCTCTGCTGGCGAAATCATTTGTCGTTGGCGAGGTGGGCAAACGATCGGTAATCTTTCTTCTTCTTCCATTGACCAACGATCTCGAGAGAGCACGCGAACACTAAAGCGAGAGAACGAGCCACTTGTGACCCGTTCGCAGATGGTGCTCTCCACGGAGCGTCGCGGTTCTTCTTCCTCTTCTTCTTCGGTGGCCAAGGGAATATTGAGGTTGCTGTTGCTGATGCTGTTGGGGTTGGTGGAAGTGTTATTGTCGCAAAAAGATGACGACAATGAGGTTCTGCGACGTCGTTGCTGGCGGCGTTGGCGACGTTGTTGCTCCGACTTGGCAAAGAGCAGGTTCTTGGCATTTTCTCGCTCTTTTCGCCGTTGTTCCAAGAGTTGCTCCTTAGACATCCGGCAAGATGACACGCAAGAAGGTTGGACGTCTCGACTTGAACAAGTCGTATGCTGGTTGTTATTGGTGGTGGCCGAAGGCGTCTTGGCCTTGCTCATGGCTGTAAGAAGCTTCTCGAGCGCTCGAAACGTCTCGTCTTCTTCAAAGTCATCCTCCGGTTCCATTGGCATTGGCATTGACTCTGCACTTGGAGGGTCCCAAACTGACTCCATCACGTCGGGCGACAGAGGCTCGGGATGAGGATGAGGACGAGGACGAGGCGCAGCAGACGCAGACGCGTAATTCATCTCCAGCAGACTCATGATGCTTTTTCCACGCGCCGCGCAATCTGTTCGAATGAAACGCGAAAAAGACAGCGCCGTTCTGTTCAGTTGGTTCGTTTGCGTTGGCTTGGAGTGACTCTCTGTTCCAATGCTGGCTCGGTTTCTGCCTATCTTGGACGAAAAAAGCAGCAGATGGGGCCTGTTCCTTCCGGCCAGTCGAAAGAATCTTGCACTCTTCCCTCAGCACTCGCACCGATGAGTACGGTACAGTTGCTGAGAAACGTTTTTTTCCATGCTTTTTTTGTGGTTCAACATCTGCTGGTGACTGCCAGCGATGGGATTGGCTGCAAATACGTAGAGGGGTCGGGTCTATACGTTGAGGAAGGGTACAACACTTGTTGCGGTGCTCATCCGCAACTGGAGGAGTTTGGTAGTCACCTACCCTCCACCGATCCAGTCAAATGATTTTCTGAGTGAGCTTCATGATGTCATGGGCGATGGATGCCGAGCTCTTGGACATGGCATCGACCAAATCGCCACAGTTGGTAACGGCTGTTAGGCATTGAGCGTGAGTTCCATATTTCGATTGTTGGGCTGTGAGCGTGACTTGGAGACCTTGTTTCTTATAGCTTTTGCTGTGTTGGTCAACTGCCAGATATCAAAGGTGCGAGGTCAGTGTCATTGCTGAAGAGAGCTAACGGCGCGTTGTGTGATCGCAGCTGCCATGTGGGTTGCTTCAAATGTTCGGTCAGCTCAGAAACAATCACTCACAATGGCACGATCATCAAGAAGATTCCTACACAACACGCGACGATCTCTCTTTACCTGCCAATCTTCACAACCAATGGTTGTGAATGAATCGGGTGCTGTTCACCGATGCCAATGATCCGTTAAATGTTGTGTTGCTGTAACCGTTAAAAGGTGTTTTTCTCTGTTTCGTTTTTTTGCACAATTCCCAAGATTCTACCAGGTGCACTCTGATAGCTTATATTCCATGAGTGACTTTTCTCAGAACCCGTTAATTTTGATAACAGTGATCGCAACCGGTATTAACTGCCTTCACTCGTTTTGAATGCTCTTGTGTGTGCAACCCAAAGGGTTGGGTTGGCCTGTCGGATGCTTGGGACAATCGCGAGTGAGTGTAAAGAGTCTTCCCCCCAAGGTAAAGAACAAGACCAAAGCGGTGGGAATGGCGCGCCATGACGAGTTGCGTCTGCCGCTATTTTTGTCACAATGGGCCTCCAATGTGCTAATTCCCGATGTCTATATGTCTCATTTGCTGTGCTATATCTTAAGGACCCATCGACAGTTGTTGCTTCCATTCACCATGTTCTTCGAACTCACTGCCACTGAACTTTGCCCATCATCTGCGCCATTGTTTGGCTTCTTGGGCGTCGCTTCGGCGTTGTTTTTCGCCAGTGAGTTGTGTGGATTCGTTCGTTGAGACATCATTGCGTGATGTCAAAAGGTTCTCGCGCGTTGACTTGGAGTTCTCTCTGTCGTTTTGTGTCTTAGACTTGGGAGCTGCCTACGGCACGGCTAAGTCTGGCATCGGCATCGCCTCTTTGGGTGTGATGCGCCCTGAACTCGTGATGCGTAACATTATCCCAGTCGTCATGGCTGGTGTGCTGGGTATTTATGGTCTGATCGTGGCCGTCATCATCCAGAGTGGCATCTCGGCGCCCGACAAATCCACCGGTGTTGCTGTCTATGGCTCCTACACTGCCTTTGCCCACTTGACTGCTGGTCTTTGTTGCGGATTGAGTGGTCTGGCCGCCGGTATGGCCATTGGTGTGGTCGGTGATGCTGGTGTGCGCGCCGTGGGCCAACAAGAAAAGCTCTTTGTGGCCATGATTCTGATCTTGATTTTCGCTGAAGCGCTGGGTCTGTACGGCTTGATTGTTGCTCTGATTCTCTCGCAGAAGAAGGGTGATTGCAAGAAGGATTAAGCGAGCCAGAGCAGATGTAGCCGCGCAGCGAGAATGAAAGGGCGGTGAGCACGAACAGAGGCAGACGAGTTGATCACTTCCGTTGGTGATGTGGGTCGGCCTCTTTTTCTTCTGTTCTGCTTGCGTGGGAGCGAGAATCGGATAGAGCGGTCGATCGCTGTGTCGTGTGGAGTTCTCTTTTGCTGTTGGTTGCGCTGCATGTGTGCGTGTTTGCTTCTTTGAACTCATTTCTCTTTGAGAAAACGCGAGGAAAACAAGAGGAAAAGACTAAACTTCTTCAATACCAACATGCGCACTTTGTTGATCTCAGATTCGATTCTTTTCTGTGTGTTGTCAGTTGCCCCATTTGCGATTTGCTGATTGAGCTGTCCAGGAAGACGCATCGTCTTGGTCAAGCCACCGCAAGTCCACTTGTCATTCAGCACTGTTCGTATGCTCGTACATTTGTGCCGGAACTGGATGGATCCCTTCCCGTGAACCACAAGCGAAGCGTCGCCTGGAACTGAGACTGCAACCGCAAGTGTTGTGAAAAACAACGCATACGGCGAGATGTCGGAACTGCTGCTTCATTGGATTAACCACGACATTGAGCTCTCGAGCGTCGTAATCAACATCGAAAGCTCCTTTGCCAACGGCTTTCTCTTTGGGGAGATCCTGCACCGACTCAACCAGCAGCCCAACTTCTCCGACTTTGTCGACAACAAGTCGTCTGATGCCAAAATCGTCAATTATTGTCTACTCGAGCCCACGATGCGTGGACTCAACATCAAGTTCACGGCCAAAATCGCTTCCGCCATCATGAATGAGCGTGCCGGAGTCGCGGCCAACGTGTTGTATCAGCTCAAGATCGTGGCTGAACGACTGAAACGCTCGCGGCTTGGCATGGCGCGACTCAAAGTCTCCACTGCCGACGCTCGCGCCATTCTGCCTTTTGTCAACTTCCCCACGAAAAACGTCAAGCACGTCTACGACGAAGCCAACCACAAGCTCTTTGAGTATTCCATTCGACGCCACATGAAAATCACCGAAGATCTCGAGGAAATCAAGTAAGCCAGCAAACCCCAAGTGGGACTGATGCAAGTGTTCTATGCTGTTGCTAAATGCTGCTGCCGTGGCTGAACCAAGACTTCAAAAGCAGCGAGAACAAGACAAATTAGCCGAGATCGCGCGACGCAAAGAGCAGGAAAGCGCTCTGCTGGAAGAAAAGCGTGCCGAGCGGCTCCATCAAGCGTTCATTCACAGTCAGTTCATCAAGGTAAGTAATGGCAGCTCGTTCGTATCGACCCAACGGTGTTGTTTGACCTACTGAATGGTCTCGTGATGGCTTTAGGTCGCTTTGGATGAAACAGATTCGCCCGCATGGCGAGCAGCACTGGAAAAGAAACGACAACGTGAACTGCGTCGGGCCAATTTCTTCAAGAAAGAGCGTCACCAGCGCCAGCATAAGGCAGAGCAACAGCTTTTCAGTCTCCGGGAGAGTGTGGCTCATGAATTGGACGAGTTTGACGTGAGGTTCATGCTGTCTCCTTGTTCTTCTTCTACGCTCTCACGCTATTGTAACTTGTTTCTGTTGCGACGGCCAGACGCAGCAACGTGACGTATTCAAGTCCAAGAACAAAACGCTGTTTTCGCTTGAGAAAACACTCGGCTATGGGTTGCGGTCTTTGAGCACTGCCCTCAAAGACAGTGAGAGCAAAACCCTGCGAACGCGCACGGGTATCTCCATGGCGCTGGCTCCGAGTGGCACTGGCTCGGAAAGCGACAAACTGCTGCAACGCATCAAACAACAACGCGAAGAACGAATCGCCCAAAGCGTTGTGAATGAAAGAAGACGCAAACAGTTTCTTCAGCAATGCCTTCAACACCAGCACAAGTTTCTTGAGACCCGCAGCAACCAGAGCCTTCAAGAGATGCTCACCAGAGAGTCGCGAAGTGAACTGGAAGCCAAAGAGCAAATGGAAAACGTGCTGAAATTTCGTGAAATCGCCATCGAGAACCGCCAAAGGCGCGAAGAAATGTACTCGCAACAACGCCGCACCGATGCGGATCGTGAAATCGCCACGGATTCGGCGCTGTACGAACTGCTGCAACACAACGTGCACGACGAGACCATTATCCAGAGCATCAAGCAGCAAAAGTATGTCACGGCATCTCAAGCGGCCAGTCATCATGCCAATGTGCGGCTGGCGCACGGAATCGTCAGCGAGATGCTGGATTTTGTGCTTCAAGTGGCTCAAGTCCGTGAGGATACCCTTCATACCAAACAACTGGCCGATGAGCCATTTCTGATCGATCCGCACACCTGGAAAGAGAAGAAAACGTTGCTAGTCAGCGGCAACAAGCCCGTGATGTATTCCCGACCGTTCACCCCGCAAGAACAAGCAGAAGCAGAGGCTGAAGCAGAGACAGAATCGGCGACTACAGCGGTAACAATCCAATGCAGCGGTAGCAACGGGATCCCCGAGGAAAATGATTCCGTTGAAACACTCAATGACTCGGAGCTTAAAGAATATCTCGCGTCGTTTCGCGAGCCTTGCGTTGAGCTTCTGGAGCCGCCAGAGCAAGACATCACGTTCCCACGAGTCAAGTTCGTGGCTTCCGAGCATCTTCTTCCAGATCACGTGGTTTTGGGCGAAAGCATCAAGTATGTACGCTGGCTGACGGCTCGTCAGGAGACTCCACAGAGTTCTCCGCGAAATCCTGTCGTTGCTCAAGCAAGTGATGGCGCCAATGACACACTCAAAGTGTTGATCTTCGGCCGTCCTTTTGCTGGTAAACAAACCCAAGCGAGGCTGTTGGCCGACAAATACCAGCTAACAGTACTCTCAATGCACGATCTGGTTGAAAAGGCGCTGGCAAATGCTTCTTCGAGTGAGCTTGGCATGGAGGCCGCCGCATTGTTGTCAAAGGGTCTGCAAATCCCAGAGTCGCTGTACAGTCGTCTGCTTGTGGAAGCGATCCAAGACCTTTCGCGCTCAAAGCCAACTCCAGAAGGACCCGAGGGACTGCAACTGCTTGCCCAAAGAAAAGGCTGGGTTGTCTACGATCTCATGGGCACAGCAGCCCAGGGCAAAAACCTTGAAGAGTATCTGACCAACTTTGTCGATCCCAAACTTGCGTCCAGTTTGGACGACTTTGAGTCGTATCTTGCTCCTGGACTTCCACGCAGACAGCTGCCCGCAGACTTTCTCTTTGGCAAATCGGGGCTCGACATCGTGTTTGATCTACAACTCGAAGCACCTCGTGCATTTGAGCGGTGCCTAAACAAGGTGCAGGATGTGGCCTCTGGTGAAGAGTTCCATCTGGTCTACGAGCCGCCTGAAGCGAATTCCACTGAGCGCCATCGCTTGCGTCACTTGAACGAGAGCGTGTTTGCGTCGGAGCATCTTGCCCTGCAGTGCACCGCCAACGAGCGACTTGCTGAGGAAAATAGAGCGTGGTATCACCAGTTTGGCATTTTGCGCACCATTGACTCGCAACAGACTTCCACCGACGAAACCCACGAGTTGCTGGTGCATGAAGTCGAAAAACTCTTTGAGCAACGCCAGAGCCAACTGCTCGAGAAGCAACAAGAGCTTCGAGAACGAGAAGAAGGAATGATGCTCAAGGAAGAAGAGCGCGCGCGTCTGATCGCCGCCCAGGAGGCTAGTCTGACCATCGCCCGTGAAGAGATCTCCAAGTGCCAGCACGCTGTCAAGACTGCCGAGGAGCAAAAGGCCAAAAAAGACGAACTGATGGAACTGCGACGCGCGGTCGAGGCAGCACAGAACCAGTTGGACCATTTGGTCGAGCGAATTCGCCAGGAAGCCCACTGGGAAAGTCTTCGATTACAACAGCAAGGGATGAAATTTTGCGGTCACCTGACGCCTACGCTGGCAGGTAAACTGGCAGCTGTGTGGCAGCAAACAGAGCACAATTTTGTCACGGTCATGCACCAGAGCTTTACCCAACTACGAAATCTGCGACACTTGTTCCAACAAGACATACACGACGCGATCGTGTCCTTCTGCGATGGATTTCTCAAACGCGTGGACGCCAAGCAACTGGTACTGGTGCAGTTTCAAAAGCTCTTCAACGATGTGCTGGAAGATCTTCGCTTCGAAGACTGCACCAAAGAGGAATTACACGCGCGGACCGACATCCTGTTGCAAGACTTGCGGCAGATTATTGACCAAAAGCACCAACAAAACCTTGGAGAAGTCGAAAGCATCTTATCCGAAGGATGGAAAGAGCACCGAAGCCAACTCTGTGCGATGGTGTTCCAGAAAATGCTTCAAGCTGAATGCGATCGTTTTCGTCAGAGCGTGCAGTTACTACTGGATGTGTTTCATGCTGCTAACGGCGAGATTCTGGTGGATTTTTCTACCCGCATCAGAAGCTTCGTGATCTTTCCCGAGATCTGTTGCAACATGTTCCGCTTTCACGTTGAAGAAGAAGAGAATGCGGCTCATGCAGCGGTCGCTGGAGGCAAAGATGGGAAATCAAAAGAAAAAGGAAAAGCCAAACCCACACCAGCGGCTGCAGCAGCTGCTGCCGCGGCCAATGCTGCAGCCATGGGCGACAACACGACAGATGAGCTCGAACATGCAT
Source organism: Paralagenidium karlingii (assembly GCA_027475765.1). Classification (NCBI taxonomy): domain Eukaryota; phylum Oomycota; class Peronosporomycetes; genus Paralagenidium; species Paralagenidium karlingii. The sequence continues at coordinate 139,266 of JAMFLO010000006.1, forward strand.
CTTTGGAGAAAATGGCCCACTCTTATGAAGAAATCCTTCAAAGATGCGAATCGCTGGTCGCTTCGGTTATGCCAACATCAACAACAGACGCCAACGAACAAGACGACAACACACCACGCAGCACCCCTGAGAATGCCGCCATCCAAAATCTTCGCCATGGGTTGCTTTACGAGAGTTCACTCTTTCAGCGCCGCATTGGCTTTCTGCGTGACACTTCGCACGCAGCAAGCCAGGAGATCGCGCAGACCATGCAGCAAATGGAGAGCACACTTCGCCAAGCCACCCAGGAGCGCAAAACCAGAGAAGAATTGGCTGTGGCCAAATTGATTCAACACATTCGTACCACTATCGAGCAAGAGAGTAGCTTGCCGTTCTGGATCTCCCTCAATTCTTCCCCAGCAATGTACCGGTTTCCGTCGACGCTGCAATTGGAGCAGGACACGATGGTCCAGGAATTGAAAAGCAAGCGATGGATTCCACGGAACCCTCCGGAGCCCCTTCCTGTTGTGGAGCAAAGCCATGAGCTGGTCTGCAACGAGCGCCAACGTACCGTTGTACTCGAATCGTTGACACAGGCCGCGAGCTGCTTTGACGACAGCTGCAAGACGCTTCCTCGCCATCTCTTCGTGCAAGTCATGAGTCGACTCAGCTGCCAAGACCAAGCGTTGCCTCAGCGATGGACTAGTTGCGCCGCGTCGACGCTGCAGACGGTAAGCGAATCGTAGCTGCCACTGAGCGAAGTTGAAGTGACTGACGTATTAGTGCGTCGACTCACAACTCTGTAGCTCGCCCAGCACTTCACCCTCGCGAGCGTGGAAAGCGACCAGAAAGATGACCAAGTGGACATCGAGGCATTTGTGCACTGCATCGCCGACGTGAATCGTGCGTTGTGGCTCAAGCAACAGCTGCAGTTGCATTAGCTCCCATTCCATCTCCGTTTCTTTTCGTTCTCTCATTTTTTTTTTCTTTCCGTGTTTTTCTTTCCTTTCCTTTGGGTTTCTTTTCATGATTGTTGGTGTTTCTTTGCCTGAGATACTGCGATCCAGTTCAGTGGACACTTGGAAGATGTATAGTCTACTGCAAGCAGTCGTTTGATTGAAGCCTGTGTTTGATACATGTTGGCGCTGGTGGAAAAGGGGAAAATAAAATAAAAAACCAATAAACTTCATGAACAGTTTGAGTCCATTGCGTTGTTGGTCCTTTTTCTCTGAGTCTTTGTATTGAAGGTCACGCCCTCCCTCCCTCAACGCTCAGTCAAGTGCAGCAAGTTAGGCGGAGAGAGACAGCTACACAGCCCAACACCGACAGGATCGCTTTCGTTTTCACAGCCAAAGACCACAAGGCGGAGCGACCAAAGGATAGCGTTCAAGAGCCCCAAAGCAAAGACCAACCGTTGGTTCGATTGTTTGTTGGCGTCCCCACCACCCGGCGCTTCGATGCTCGGCTGCTCTCGAGGGTGTTTTTGAGGTATTATAATGTATGTATACTCTCAAGAGATGCCCAAAGGTACACGCGAAATGGACTGACCGATGGGTGGTCTTGACTTAGTGTTAGTCACTGAATAGGATTAAGTTCCAAGCGCACATACTCCAGCCGTCTCTTTTGTCGTATTCAGGTGCGTTGATTCGAGCTCCCTATATATGTCGATGTCCCTTGCTTGATCTGACGGCTGACGAGTCGGGACTTGATCTCATAATATAGAGATAGGTGACTATGGACAACAAAGACGCAAGTGCGCTGAATGGCCCACGCGGTAGCAGCATGAACGAGCCGTATAGCAATAGTGGTAGCCTCACCAACTCGAACACGTCGTGGTGGCGCTGGTCGTACGGTAAAAGCGGCAGCATCTCATCTTCGTCGGATAATCCCACCGGTCATAACGGTAGTCCTTCCTCGCTGCGTGCTTGCTCCTCGAATCCAAATGAACCTGCTGCTGCTGGCCATTCGCCGCCGTCAGACGGCTATCGTTGGCAGAAGCGGGCTTCAAGGAGTACTGTCGCAGCGAGCGCCGGTGCCGCATCAGGAGCTTCAAACGACGACAATGCTGCGTCTTTGCTTTGGTCTTCATCGCCTTTTATCGGAAACAGCAGCATCTCATCGGGGTCTCCCAAGTTTGCCACTGGTACCATCGGCCCTCCTCGGAGCTCGTACAACTCCAAGAAGACACGTCGCGGTATAGAAAGCAAGAGCAAGAGGAAAACCGCGGTAGCAGCGACTTCGGCGCCTCTGTTTGCGACGGCTTCGGCTTCGTCCTCCTCTTCGTCGTCAAGTGCTGAGTCTCATTCCGTTGGAACCAACCAACCGGTGTTTGCGGAGATAACTTGGAGTGTGGGCTCTTGCATCCGTAAAGTGAATCGCCGCGACAAGAAGAGCGCACGAACGCCTTTGCAAGGAGAGCGCCGGTCGCGCTATCTTCAAAGAAGCGGTCGTGATGTGACCGGTGTGCACGCATCGGGTTCTGAAGGGGTTGCTGTGACTCCATCAAGTTGTGTACAAATGGATGAACCTATGGACATGAGCGTTGCCTACGCGCCTCAAGCCACAGTGCATCAAGACCACCAACAGCGCCAACAGAATCCCATGGAGCTTGCGATTCAGATGAAGGCGGAAGAGAAGACTCCTATCCCACAGCGTTCAACGGATCCCCTGGTGAATTGTGCACGAGCTGTATTGCAAGATTGCATTCGAAAGCGCTGCTTGGAGCATAGCAATGCACGCAAGAGAAGAATTGAAGCGATGGCCAAGTCGGAAACCTCGAGTCCTCCGTTGAAGGGATCACCGGATAGCGGTGGCTTTACCTGGTGCTCCAGTAGCAGTGATGACGAACTGAGCCAACTGTCCTCCATGGAGCCGACCCTTGACTGGTACGACGTGCTATGCGGGAAGGTCGATCGGTGGTGGACTAATTTTCTCTGCTCCGGTTTAGGATCGACAAGAGAGATGACGGAGACAGCAAGCACTGGCAAGAACCGCATCGTCGCGATCTGTTGATTCGCGACAACAGTGACTTTGGTAGTGGTCAAAGCAGCCCCGATCTCGATGGATTTGGCCCGTTTTTTGAAGAAAAGGGCCTGCCGGTCGAGATTCGATATCAGTTGCCTCTTGCCTTGGGCACAGCGAATGAGATTGAGAAAGAGTGCACGATTTGCCAGTTGTGCTACGGCATTGGCGACCACATCGTGACGTTGCCTTGCCAGCATTACTTCCAGTGGGTTGCGTTGAGACAGGAGTACCGATGTCTCTGTGATAAACTGACACCTCTTTGTGTTGGTGTTTTGCAGCGCTTGCTGCGTGGACAAATGGCTCTGGAACCACGTGTCCTGCCCACTCTGTCGGAAAGAAGTTACTTTGGATTCTGCATCTGGTCAGATGCCAAGTCCCAAGCACAAGTTCAACGAATGCCCACCCGTTGACCAGGAAACAATGCGTCGCAAGATGCGTTCGTCCTCGCAGAGCAACGGTTTTCGACCAGTGGTGCCAGGTATCTATTGTTCCACACAATTGTCATCTTTCCAGTTGGGTTTAGCGCGATTTGATGGACTGACACTGGGGTTTCTGGGTATTTGCTTGCAGCGAATGTTGAAGCTGATCAACTTCATTCGCATCTTGCTAATCTGAGTCTTCATAAAAATGATGAATCGATGGAGACGAATCAGCTCACGTATTTAGTTTGGTGAGTCTGCTGCGTTTGGTGAAGGAAAGCATTGTAGTTTCTGTTGGGGCCGACGGACCAGTCTGACTGCCTGTGTGATCCCCACAGCCCAACTCCACAGCGAACCCAAACGAATTGAGAGCGTCGAAGTCGATGGCAACGTGTCTATTTCTTGTGTGTGCTGTGGTCTTCTTCTTCGATTCGACTTGGCTGGCAGCGTTTGTGTTTTTTTATTCTCGAGCAGCAGCTCCCGTGGATTATTTTGCGATCGATAGGCTTCCGACGACTGGTGCTGGAGCTCGTTGGCGAGGCGACGTGGCCACGAAGCGCGAAATGGTGACCGTCTGCTGTTTGTGATTCTCCATCTCTTCCGCTTTCCGGTCCCATGATTCCTCTGCTGCGGTTCCTGCTTCCTTTCAGCCAGAAACAAAAAAAAATGTGTATATCTTCTTTCTTTCTCTTTACCTTCAAAGAGAAAATTGCGAAATAACAAACAGAACAAAAGGAAACGTGATGATGATGATGGTGTTGGGTTCATGAGTAGAGGTGCAATTTCGCGGTTCTTGTTGGCTACTTTTGGAATTTTCTCTGTTTGAAGTCTTTGTCAAGAACAAGGGACACCATCCCTTGAATGATTACTGTACACGGGACAGTGAGGGACCCACCTCGCAAAAAGACTCGCGGCCCGGCGCGCCGAAACCCAAAGAGCGGATCATCTGAGTGAGTGTGGTTGGCGTTTTGAGGCCCAGTGGACGCACGCGAGGAACGAGAGAGAGAGAAAGAGAAAGAGAGAGAGAGAGAGGATGGAGGAGGACTCGGACGAAGACTACGCGTCGTATTTCCTCCCCAATGGCATCGCCGACGACTCGCCGCCCAAGCGAAGGTGAGGGAGAAGTGGGAACCCAACCGACACAATCACAACCAACCCTGTGCACTTACCCGACCGTTTCTCTCTCTTTCGCAGCTTATCGCCAAGTTTTGGTCCCATCGGTGGCCCTACGTCTTCTTTTTCGCTGAATTTCAAAGGACTCGCTGCAAGAGACGACTCCGCCACCCACCGACAGCAACCTCCTCCGCACCAGACAGCTACCCATGCCCACGCCAAAGCCCAACTCCAGTCGCCACGTTGTGAACGGCAGCATCAACTTCAGCCAAAGTTGGAGGAACCTGCTTTTGGGTTTCTCGATGCGGAACGCCACACTGGTGCCGTCCAAGGTGGTGGAGTCACTTCTGCGTCGTCGACGGCGCATCGCCGCAACTTTCTGTTGTCAGAGCTGGGCGGATGCGTGCACGAGCCCAGTTTCTCCGATTACGGTCTTGGTTATGACCGTGTTGACGCGTCCCGTGAGTGTCTTCTTCATGTGTTCAACGAGTGAGTTGACTTCCCGAGTTTTCTTGCTGACGCGGCATGTGCTTTTGTTTTGCAGAGCGGTTCACCGGAAACACCATGCCATCCCGAACGGAATCTTCACTGACCGGCAACTTTGGGAGCCAGACGACACCGCCAGAACCGCCCGGCTTTGGAAGTACATTTGGCATCGGTAGTGGTGGAGACTCGTTTGGCCTCGGGGGGTCGTCGCGTGGGTTTTACGGTCGACCGGTTGCCAATCCGTTGGCCCAAAAGCTCGCAGCAAATGCCAGCCAGAGCCAATCTGCTGCCGATGCCTCGTCCACCGAGACTCCGTTTTATCACGGATGGAATGAGAACCCACGGCGGGTCTTGCACTCCCCACCTGGTCTTCGTCGCCCAGTTTCAATCGCCACCACTTCGAGTCGAATGCCTAGCGACCCGACCCAAGACAGAGATCTGCGTGCAGAGATGACGACCAGTGGCTTCATTGGGTCTCCTCATGGGACAAGTCGCTTTCCCAGTGCACGGCGCTTCCCGCAAGACTCCCCTTTTCACTCACCGTCGACCCTGTCGTCGAGTCCAAATGATCGTAACCCCGTAACCATTTCGCCGCACATTTCGTTGAGTGGTAGCCAGATCCCACAGGTCAACACTGATCTAGCTGAGCTCAACGCCAAGTCTGTGGCGATCGAGCGGGCATCTTCCAAGCGGAACCTTCCAGAACCGACTAGGAGCAGCACTCCAACCCATGCATCACACAACTCGAACAACAACAACTACAGCAACTCGAGAGACACTTTCAAGAGTCCAAATCAACCAGAGAAAGGCAAACCTCGCGGCAGTCAAGAAACCGCAGGTGGCGATGGGAAGAGTCGCGGGAGAGAGACCTCCGCCCGACGTGTTCGAACTCCCACCAAAGCCAAACCAAGTCCGTCACGAAAGAAAAATGTTTCGAACACGGAGACAGACACCAATGGCCAGCCCTCAACTGAGTCCAAAGCACGAGCTGGAACGTCGACACCACCTGGACTGGTCCACACTCGTTACAGTGATGTTGTTGCGAGAAAGAAGACGCCTCCGCCTACTCAAGTCAAATCCCCGACGCGATCTCAGAGCGGTGACGATTCGCCAAAGTCGTTGACCAGTGATCGTCGATCAACTCTGAAGACACCAAACACGAGAGGCGAATCGCGTCGACAAACAAATGCGCGCAACAATGACCAGGATGCCGATGCTTCGTCCCCGGCTTCTTCTCCTCCAGATGACGCGAAAAAGAGTAAATCAGAAGAGGAGTCCGTCAATGCCCGAGCCGGAGTAGTGGCAAAGCGAGTGGTGAGTCGACGACAAGTGTATCGTGAAAAGCAACAGCGGCCATCACGCACGCGAGATGAACTGGTAAAGAAGGAGAACGAGGTGAAAGATAGCCTCGATGTGACGAGTGAAACACCGTCCAAGTTGCCGAAGAAGAAGACTCAGAATAGCGCGATGGTGACTCGAATCAGAGCCGCAACTTCTGGTAGCAATGTCGGTGGTGGTTCGGATGGAAACGTTCCTCGTGCCGCTGCATCTGGCCCAAATGCAAGGACAATCGCATCCGCTTCAGAAACGACTGTAGCCCCCGCTTCTGCGCCAAATCCTATCGCGTCATCTTCTCCGTTCAAGCCCTCTTCTTCTGTTGGTAGCAGGAAGGAGAAGAAAACCAACTCGGTGTCAGAACAAAGCGATCGTGAGGCACGTCTGAAGGTGATTCATTCGAAAGGCGTGGCGAGGGAAACGGATGAGTCGACCAGAAGTCAATCCGCTGCTCCTCAAGAACAGTCTTGGCATACGACTGAAACGATCAAACAAGAGAAGCCTCGAAAGCAACAAGACGAAAAGACGGCTCCACCTCCTGCTTCGCCAAAGTCTTCCAGTGGCGAAGGTGAAGCGAACAGCATGAAATCAAAGGATTCACAAGACGGAGACACTTCGCAGGAAGAGCAGGCTCAGCTTTCTGAGGCCTCCTCGGATCAACAGAAGCCAGTTGCTGCCAAAGAGAAGGATTCAGGCATGGTGCTGGGAAGGAAGGAGCGCAAACGCAAACCAAAGAAGGAGAAAAAAGAACCGACTTCCGCCAAGAAGAAGTCAACTCAAGAAGGAGCAGCTCCGCTTTCCTCAAGTTCAGACAAACCTCAAGGGTCTTTCGCTGATCACGCAGGTTCGAAGACGACAACAACGGCGAGTCTCGAACGCAAAGACGATGAAAACGCAGGTTACGGAGAAACGTCAGTGGCAAGTGCTTTTGCATGCAATCTACTGTCGTTGACTACATCTTTCGGCTTGAAGCTTGCAACTCTGGGAATCACCAACCTGAAGAAACTGTTGCTGGCAAACTACTTGCAAATGGAGACAGTTTTCTCAGCATTATGCAGTGCGCTGTTGTTTGTTTGCTTTCACGGTGGCGCATGGTTTTTCCACATCCATCGCGTGGCGTTCCGGACAATCCTTGTGCACCGTCATATCGGGTTTTGCTTTGCATTTCTCTACGCGTTTCCATATCTCGTGCAGTATGTGATTCCATGGGCTCCGCCATGGGCACCCGTGTGCCTCTGGTATGCATTCTTGGTGCAGTTGTTTTGCACCAACGGCCCCACTGCGATGGTGACAACTTTTCGAATCCTTTTGCCGCTGGTTTTCTTGGTGGAAGGCGTATCGCACCATAGTTTCTTGCTGGATCTGAATGGTACGATGAGGATCTCGTTTGCCTTTGAGAAGGGTGCTGATTCCAGAGGTTATGGATTGTTTTGTTGCAGGATCGGAGCGTGTGATGACTTCGTTCATTTTGTCGGCTCTCAAAACGAGCAACGTGACAAATCCCATCTTTTTGTGTTCGCTGGCGGCCCAGGTGAGCAGTGTGGCTTTTGTGCGGTGGGCGTGGAGGCGTTCTAAGTATGATGGCACTTTGTTTTGCAGTCGTTCTCGTCCATTTTCCTGGGTTCCGAGCCCTTTTTGCAGTGGTTTCAAGCTGCAATGGCTCTTTGCAACTTGGCGTCCATTGCAACGCCATATGATGAATGGGTATGTAGACAAGATGAGCAGCGGAAAGAGACTTGTGTCTCTCTAATGTCGTGGTCCTCGTGGTCGCTAGAATGACTTTTACGAGCCGGAAGAAGAAGCATTCAACAATTCGCACCACTCCATCGCTGCTTTCAACAACTTTCACCCGCTGCCGTTGGCGTCTTCCGTGCAGCGAACCAAACGACTCGATCGAAGAGCTTTGGCGACTGCCAAGGGCAGAAAGTTTCGTTGAATTCCATTCGAACCCGACAAAGCTGTTGGATTGCTTTTGGTTTGTTGTGTGTGCTGTCGGTTTTAGCATATTACTTCAATCGCTTTCATCTCCACTGGCTCCCTCGTCCTGATCTACTTTGCCTGGTTGAAGCACTTCGGAATGTGCTGGTTCTACTTTGACTTCCGTCTCCTCGTTTTCTTCTTCATCGTCGTCGTCTCCATCTTCGGCTTCCTCCAGGATGAACCGGCTGCTCGGCTTTCGTCGCTTCCACTTGGAAATCAATCGCGCATGGCCCTCCTCGCCTTCTTCGTCCTCGCTGGCTTCGCTGGGCACCTCCCCAAACGCCTGCAACTCCTTACAGGTCTCTTCGTCTTCTTCGGCGTCCGTTTCCGGTTCTTCTCGTTCGTCCAGGTCCACGTCTTCGTCGTCTTCGATAAAGTCGCGCAAGTTGCCTTTTTCGTCCACTTCCGAGTCCTCTTCTTCTTCGCGCGTGGGGAAATCCAACTGGTCCTTGAGAAAAGGCATAAACTCGAGAATCTCTTGTTGGTTGCCATCCAAATCGTCCAACGCCGAGCTCAACAAGAGCTTTTGCACCAGATCGCGCGCTTTTTCGGGCTGCCAGTGCTTGCAAAACGCTTGCATAAAGCAGCCAAATTGCTTGTTGGTCGACATGCTGGTCACCAATGGCACCAACGTCTCCACCAGTTCGCCGTTGGTGATGGCCAGTTTGGTAGTCTTCTCGATCAAAAAGTCGGCCAGACTGACGTCTTCCACGCCCAAAAGCTCATTGTCCAGGGCTTCATACAACTTGGTGAGCAACACCGGGAAGCGACCTGAGCCTTTGTCAAACAACGCGAGCACTTGCTGGTCCGTAAAGTCCATCTCCAGTCCTTCCAACAACTCCACAGTGACCAACTCCGGGCAGACTGCCAGCAAAAACTCGTACGTTTTGGTCGGATCGAAGTCCCACCGCGCTGCAAACAGCTTGATCAGACGACCCACTTCGACCAGTTCCCATTGAGCTCTCCCAGCAGCATCCAGCAAGTCACCAAAAATCGCAAAGGCGTCATCGTTCGAGACATGTTCGGCTCGCTTTGATGGACGAAGTTCTTCGGGCTCTTGGTCGTCGTCGTCTTCGTCGTCATCTTGGGCATCGCCCCCGGCGCCACCGCTACTGGAGGAGTTGGGTTGCAACGGATCATTCCTTTGACGAGAGTTGTCCGATTCTGCCTGGGGACTCGTTTGTTTGCTGGTTTTTTTCGACGTCGAATCAATGCCAGCAGCTTCGAGCGCCATCGCAAAAGACGTTGGCTTGTCAGCCTTTGGCGACACCACATCTCCAAAGCTCGTGGTGGAAGTAGTCGATAGAGGCGGTTGCGTCCGTGGCGGAGACGGCTTCTTTGGTTTGACAGCGACTGGCTTTTTGGTAATCGAAGACGAGGGCAAAGATGCCTTTTTCACTTGTGGCGGCGACGCCTTCTTGACTACTGGGGGCGACGGCGACGTATTCTTCTTGCCGGCAGTCGGAGATGGCTTCTTTCCTAACTTGATGGTTGCTGCGTCTGGAGGAGAAACAGATCGTGTCCGAGACTTGGAGCGAGAGCGATCCTGTGTGGAAGCGGGGGAACTCACAGGCTTCTTCTTGCGTTGAAGCGCCTGGTAGTTGTTCTCTTCGGATTCGGTGCTGGACACGTTGTCGTCCGAGTCGGATTCTGAGTCGGAATGGTTCACGCCGGCGGCCTGCAGCGCCATCTGTAATGCGTTGGACGCGTCTTTTGGCTCTGGATCCTGCGAGGCGGCCGACAGAGTTGAAGAAGACGACGAAGAGGAAGACGAAGCCGCTGATTTGCCCGAAGACGAATTGGAGCCGGTCGACGCGGTGCTGTCCTGGCGTTTGCGCTTGCGCTGTGCCGCGTTGGCTTTGCTTTGCTTTTGCTTTTGCTCTTTGAGTAAGTGTTTGGGCTGTTTGTTGCTGCTGGTCGCGACGGCCAAAGCGGCAAATTGGGCCCTGGCCGTGGCCGTGGCAACGGTCGCGGCAGTAGCGATGACGTTGGCATTGGCTTTGACTTTGGGTGATGATACGACTTTGGCCTTTGACTTTGGTTTCAATTGGGCCATTTGGTTGGTGCTGGCGTCGCTTCTCGGCTTGTGCTCCATCAACGTTCGCACTTCACCTTCGGTGCCAGTGACGACGAGTTTGAGCTTTTTGTGGCGCGATTTCTTGTGCGATTTGTTCTTTCGCTTGCGAGAAAAAGAAGACGAAGAAGAAGAAGACGGCGAAGAGTTTGAAGAAGCCATGGGGAAACCAATGGGCTGCTTGTTGCGCTCTTTGCTGTGGGTGCACTTGGCTTGCGCAAGGTGCAGGTTGGCGCCAAATCGATTGCTTTGGGCGGAGACCAACCAAAGCAGAGAAGAAAACCGGTGAGGCCAAACCGGTTCTGGCGGGAGTGAGTCCCATCAATCCAGTCGTACTACTGTAGAGGAATACCCACTAAAGTGCGAAATTGATGGTATTAAGCGGATTGGTCGTGTTGAATTGACCAGCATGATGAGCTCCAAGTGGATGGCGTTCATGGCGAGGAGCTTGTTGGGTGGGTTGATGGTATTCGCGATGGCTTCGTTGTACCACCACCAGAGAGACACCACGCCATTCCACAAGACGTCAGAGAAAGCTGCACACTGCCAGAAGTCGAAGCCGAAGCCGAAGAAGACAACTCCACAATGTGCTGCGCCGCATCCAAAGCCAAAGGTGCGGCAGACCCTGGCGCAAATCGAGACTATCAAGATGCAGCACGTGGAGACTCATGTGAGTGTTTTGTGTCTTGCTGCTCTGTCGCGTACCGATGTCTGACGAGTGTCAACATCTCTTTCTCTCTTTCTCTTGCGGCGTCGGTAATAGCAAAAGCTGGATCAGAGCCTGGTGGATGGCACTCGTGTCATCGTGGATCTGAGTTTCTGCGCGGACCAAAGCGAACGGGAATGCCATAGTTTGCTCAAACAACTCGGCTGCTTCTATGGATATCTCAAGAAATGTCCACTGGACGCGCTGATCGCGCTGGAATTGGCGTCGTTTTATGGCTCCATTGAACAACTCGCTCAACGCCAAGGGTTGGCCAGCTGGAAGATCACGCGTCATCCCCAGTCGATTGACCAAGTGATAAACAGTGCCAGACCACGCTCGCCAAAGCCTCCGCGCGTGGTGTATTTGACGCCAGACGCGCCCAAAGTGCTGCAGAGCGTCGACAAGGATTGCATTTACGTGGTAGGCGGCATTGTGGATCGAACGGTGCGCAAAAACCAGAGCCTGGCACGCACAGGGTCGCTGCACGTCGAGACTGCGCGGCTTCCTGTGCAGCAACACATCAAGTGCCGCACCCACGTACTCAATGTGGATTCCGTGCTGATCATTCTGAACGAAGTCGCCAACCACGGGGACTGGAAACGCGCATTTGACCAAGCGATTCCCAAGCGTTTGGAGAAAAAGAAGCCGCATGTCAACGCAACCAACGACGTCAACAAATGCAAATGCAATTAAGTAACGAAAAAAAAATGCAATATCGAAGCGAATCAGACAGAGATGAAGTCACGCGGGGAAACAAAAAGCAGCGCAACTGCTCGCGAATGGCGGTCTTCGCAAGTCTCGCAGTCAGCTTCTTGGTGCTTAGAATTCACCAAGCGACGTGGTTGTCGTCGTCCAATTCAGTCCTTGACCTGCCCGTTGCGCAACAGTTGTGTTATCGGCATCAATGGACTGGCAGTTGGTGATGGCGTAGAGCAATTTCTCGCGCATCACTTCTTTCGAGCTGTACGCAGGTAAATCAATCGAGAAAAAGCCTGTGCGATGCAGTCCCCATACCAAAACGTCAGACTATCGTGTGAACACCTGATCGTCAGCCCAGCACGTACAGGTGTGTGCACTCGGAAGATATGCATCTGGACGTCCGAAAGCCTTTGGAAGCCCCGAGATCTTGAAGTCTTGAGTGAAATCTGCAGCATGTGTCGGCAATCGCGAGCGGCCCCTGTAGGTGCACGACGAATTCATCGTGAGAGGAGCTAGCGATCACCCAACCAGGCCATAAGCGAGTGAGGAAACTCCCCAGTGATTTCTTACCACACGAAACGCAGGAACGACGACTTTTGTTCATCCGTGAACTCGTTCAGAACGTCCCAGAAAAAACTAATGTGAGGATCCGTTGCCTGGCAACCATCGCCGTATATCGTCCTCCTTCGCAACAGATCGACGTCGACGGTGGCCTTGCCACACACGAGCGTCATGAACTCTCTCCACGTGAACAACGACAGAGTCGAGCACGAGAGAATCGTTGAAATGCCGCGAACGATGTCGTCACAGATTGGTTTGAACTCATTCAACCGATACGTTTCGACCGCTTTTGCATAGTCTTCCTGCTCAGAACATGATGTACCGGCTGTTAGGTGGACAACAAGATTTGTGCATGCCACATCAAAGCTCTTACCTTGTCATCCCAAGTAACACGCACATGGCGACCTCCTGGCAAAAGTTCCACCGATTGTTTCGCACTTGAAAGGACCATAAAAGTGGCATCGATGATCTCATCAAACATACTCGCTGTAATGCCATGCTTGGAAATGTTGTTGATCGTATCCACGACTTGGAAACACCCGTGATGGATCGATTCAAGGTCGTTGCGAGTCACTGGTTCTTGTACGATGAATTTCCAGACGACTGGAGCAAGATTCAAGTCCAGAGGTGTCTTAGTGCGCACGGCAATCCCCATGAGTTTTCCCAGAAACTCAACCATTTGCACCATCCTCGACTCACGACGAAGGTGCACATTTGGCACGAACAGTTCACGATTCTCACCGAGAACATTGAGGGCGTTTGGACACGGCTTGAGCAACGGAAGAACCTTAGATTGAAGCTCGGAGCTGATTTGCGCCAGACACTCCCGATAAAGACCGCCAAAGTCATCTCCAAACTCTCCAACAAACTGGCACTTAAATGCACGGTCGGCTCCACGAAGAAGCGAGGGTTGAATCACTTGGAGTTGCTCGAAGCACTGAGAGAAAACACTGATTTTCATACCATTCTTTTCGGTTGCTTCTCGGGCACGATGCCGATCGACTTCAATCTCTGGACGCGCTGCTGCGGGACTTTGTTGTTCCTTCAACACGCTCAACCACCATGCGAGTTTGACACTTTGGAACACACAGCCGCGCAAGGCACGTATGCCTCTTCCGAGCAAAGTGTAGTCGTCGTCAATCGAAAAGTCGACAAACGAGAGCGTGTTTTGCAACCGACAATTGAAATTCCGCAGAATCAAGAAACGCCGCTGAAGCTGCGCAATCGGTATGTCTTGCAGAAACGGAAAGCGATGCAAATGATCTTCGGTGGGAACAAACTCTTCAGGGGACATACGAAGAGGATCACAACTCAACAAGGCTTCAGCTCGACTCTCACAGATCTCGTTGACAATCTGCACAATCGCACAGTCGTGTTTGAGGGTGAAAAGGGCTTGGGATCTGTGCAATGCCTTTAGACGTTCGGCATATTTGACGGCAAGTAGTCGTCGTCCGGAAACCGAGAATTCTGGCACAGCGGTGAACGCGATACCCCATTTATCAACGTTTTGACCAACACCGGAAGCAATGTCAGCACTGTCCACAGCAGCAACACTCTGCTCTTCAGCCGGGGGTTGTACCGGAAGCAACGCGGGAGCTGGTGGAGGGACGGGCGGAAGAAGTGACGATGGAAGAAGGCTTCGCATAATCGTCCGATAATCACTGACTTCTTCTCGCACTCGTGATCGTCTGGCGGATGCTTCGATTTCATCTCGAATGAGTCCTTCCATCGAGTCCATGTTAACAAGAATGAAGTCTGCAGCTTGCTCAGGGTCGTCTTCACAATGACGAAGTGCGTAAATACACCACTCCATCGGGAAACCCATCTGAGAAAGAGCCGTCGCCAGTTCCATACGGAAGTTTGGAATCCCTTCATCTGCTTCACCACTTTCTTCTTCTTCTTCGCTGAAGTATACCACGTCTTCTCCGGTGCTAACAACGACGTTGCGTGGTACCGGTTCAACACCATCTTCGACGCGATGACCCCCAACGAGCTCAATCGAATCCCTTTGGTTGTACAGAGCGAAACCGGGGAAAAAAGTGCCTTCAAGCTTCGGGCCCGTTCCACCAGGACCAAATGCAATCCCCAAATCTTTGCCGTTCAAGGCATACGAAAGAGTTCCTTTCTTCAGATCCAGTGTCATTTTCACAACGTCACCAGTCTTGAACTTCTCTCCATAAGTGCCACGCTGTTTGCTTCCATTGTGCCAAAGAGCGCGGTTTCCGATCCATCCCCATCCACGGTTATCCTTTCCCAAATATGAATCCAGTCGAACATCTTTGCGAGCGATTCCCAAGAAGATATTGGAGCTCGCTGTCACAAACACAATTCGCACTTCCCAGATGTGCACACCGTTATCAAATCGGGCAACTCCGATGGCGGTTTGCCATCCTTTATCTCGAGTCAATGAGAGCCGTGTGTCACGATTCTCCAGTTTCAGATATGGTCCCTTGCGAACACGATCCACACGACATTGAAAGTTGGATTGTACAGGAAATCTCCATACGAAACTATCCCCATCGATCGTCACCTCTTGACCACCGCAATTCCCAGTGAAGGCACGAACCTCAGATTCACTGCTTTGGGTGCCTTCGCCACCTTGTAAGATCTGAAGGCAATGTGCATTTGCAGTCTCACACCTCTGGTCAAGTTTGACACGAATATATGTTGCCAGCGGAATGCTCACGAGATTCTCCTGCAGCTCCAAGTCATACGGATGGTTGCTTTCAACGTGAATGCACACGTCTTCAGATATCTCCGAGAGAAAATTGTCTGCTGATAACAGAAACTCATCTGGGAGCGACTGGTTTTGCGAGGACCCTTCTCGCAATAGCGATTTCATGACTCCATATGCTTGGCTCAGCTGTTCATACCATTCAAATGAGCCCATCAGATTATCACAATCCATTGAGTTGAAGCGGAAAGCGAAATTGATTCTGCTTTGATCTGTTTCGTGAAGCGTGCCGAAGTTTACGAGCACCTTGCAATCTGCGTTGCACGAAATGGTTGGATATAGATGTCGCACTTGAGTCAACGAAGAAAATGCTGTTCCAAGTGCTTGGCCATTTTTCGTGAAGAAAAGCTCCTGAGTGTCAACACGAATCCCGCAACCAAATACGTCGCCAGAAGTGACTCCAGCAGACGATTCATTCCATTTCCATACATCGATTGCAAGATCTGTGGACTGGACCTTGCCGTTCACTGGCGTGAAAGAATAGGAGCGCACGTTGCTGCAAGTGAGACCAACAGCGCAGTTCTCAAGCGGAAATTCAATCGGTGAGACACCTATTGCAAGGGTGCCTGTGCCGGAACCATTCCATTCGAGAACACTCACTTCGAAGTACATCACTTCAGCCTTGATCTCATGGTTTTTCCCGAGCATCGTGCACAACAGCGAGGGTGTGTTTTCAAACCTGCATGAGTCAAAACCCTCGATATTGGGTGCTTGATCGGGGGCAGGAGAAGGCTCTTGAGCATGGCACTCCAGCATGAATTTCCTTTCTTCGCCTGAAAAATGCCGGGTTACAGTCATTTTAGAGGAATGACTGACCATCATCTCACTTTTCGTGGGTTCTCGTGCAGAATGGAACCGATAAGGAAGACTCAGCGAACCCTCTTTATCGAGATAGCTCGTAGCCTCCTCCATGCGTTCTTGACGATTCTGATCATCGGCCACCAAAAAGAGCTCCACAAAGGCCTGGAATAGTGAGTTGTGCATTAGATTGCTTTCTTGTTCTTGGTGAAGTGCCATTATTCGCGATCGACAATAGAGAAGTCCAGATTTATCCCTCCACGCACACCCGTTTTGAATCAACTTGATCAGAAGTCGCACCAACTCGACCACCATGTTTCCGCTGTTGGGAGTTTTCTCATTCAGCACGAGCTTGATCAACGCGAAGGTGGCCGAAGTGACTTGAGGTCGAAGTAAGACAGACGGAGTCAATGGATCACAGAGTGGAGTTTTCCGAAGTGCGTGATCCCATTCTAAGAGAACATTGACAAACGTCTGAATCGTGGCGATCGTGACAGAAGAACACAGAACGATATCTTCATCTGAGAGTTTCAATGTGAACGCGGTGCTGGGCTCTATTGTTGGCATCCCGCGCTGGGAAATCACTGGAACCAACGCACCACGATACTCCATTGGTACACACCATAACGAGATCTCAGCATCGCACGGATCCGGATCTACGTGTGCGAAAGAATCACTTTGTGCAGCTGTTTTGCACTCATTCTCAAGTAGATGAGAGAACAGACCGCTTTCACCTCGCCAAATACAACGCAAACCAGACACCCTAGTCGCCATATCCTCTCGAACGCAACGTACTGCATCCAGCGATGGTGGTTCGAAGGGCAAATCCTTGTTACCAGCAACACATCCCACTGCGATATACCCCGGTGGTGCAACTGGCCACCAAAGCGAACGAATCTGTTTCTGTTCAAACTCCATATCGTTCTCACTGTTGCGCGGGAGTCCCTTTCCTGTGACATCAACGCGTTCAAAGCCAACAGGTGCGGCTAGCAAACCATCACCGTTGTCGCGAACCAGCAACACCGGAGAATCGGGGATTTCGATACTGCAAGTCACGATATCGCCAAGGCTATACCACTTTTCGGTGGTATCTCTCAAGTTCGCCGTGAGGATCGGACGCCACAAAACCACCAAATCGTCAAAAGAAGACTTCATCCAACTCTCGTCCTGCTTGACTCCGTTTGTAACTGATCGTTTTCTCCATTTGCGGCGGAACTTCACGACTGGATCCGGACAAGGAACCCCCCACATTCGCTCAAACGAGCAAACCACCATAACTTCCAAGCCAGAAGTCAAGTTGAATGGACCCTTCGGGTACGATGGCTCTCCCTTCTTGTGCCGTACTGAGTTGGATATATCATACTCAGGGTTCATAGTATGCATCGAATAGCTTCGCGAGATCACATGGAGAAGTGTCTCAATCAGGATTTGATGTGAAATGTCATCCTCCACGATTTCGCCACCTGAAGTCCTTTGTAGCTCCACCAGATTATGAATGAGTTTGGTCACCGGGGAAGACTTAAAGGGGGTCATTACTTGATTGGCCCTATCAATGGAAAAAGCCATCTTCGCCAAATTCTGCATTTTCCGTAAATTCAAGAGCATGGTGCTTGACGACGAACTGTTCATTACGTCGGTTGTGACTCGGGTAAGAATGCGCTGCATTTTTGCACAGAGTTCATCATGTTCCTCAGTCAGTGAGTCACGGTGGCTTCGACAATCAATAACTGAGTCGTTCAATGTGATCAAGTTCCTGATAGTTGATCCACTGCTGAATGCACCCAAACAAGATTCGGCGTCATCAGCTGAATTCTACATATCCAATCATATACGATCACCTCACATCAACAAAACCATGGTACGACGCCAAATGAGCGTTACTTACACTTACACAAAGACGAAGAAGCTGAAGCATGATTCTTCGTGCATGGGTCGCAACAAGGGATTTGGTAAGCAAACCTTCTTCCTCTTGAGCTTCTTCCCAACCCATTGTTCGCGTTTTGTCATCCCCAACAGCATTACATTGGCTCCAAGATATGACATGGTATTGATCTGCGCACGTTTCAATGGGCTTTGCGCGATGCGGACTTCTAGCTGATCTTGATGCATGAGGAGGTGGTATCGCACTTGTCTCACACAAAGCGTAACTTGGATTTTCATCCATCGTTTCTTGGATTCCCATGAGATTCTCCAAAGATTGAAGAGCAGCGTCGTGCGACCCTGCCACTTCATATTCAAGAGCTTGTCGTGGTGTTGACGTTGGATCAGATAGTAAAATCTTGAGTGCACCCGAAACGGTGTTCTGGCTCTGACTAAGCGCTCTGCTGCAAATCTCTTCACCTTGACCAACAATCTCGGACAAACGCGAAGTGTTTACACAGCGGTCCTGGGATAAAGAGCCACTTGAGGTCAGAAACGTGATGCAACGAAGAAGCAAACGCACATAAGTACCTCTTTCAGCGGCTTTTCATGCTGAATCCCCTGTTTCTTGTCGCCCACTGCTTCATGGAGAGACTCTTCGTACTTCTCCTTTGGATCCATCCTCTTCTACAGCAAAAGTGGGGATACAGTCAGCATCCGGATACTGCGATATCTTCAAAACCAAACGCATGGCATACCTGTCCTGCTGTAGAGCAAGGAACAACCAACGATTCCCCAGCAGCATTCAGAATTCTCGTTTTCCCCAAACCTTCAGTCAGGCTGCCATGACGGTGTACACTTTCTCGATGAACACTTTCACGACCAAGCGCAATCCTTAGTGCTTCTCCAACAGATGCTTCCTGGGCACGAATGGTCGATGTCTCTCCAGGAGATGAACTCTCACGTTGCTGATAGGATGCTGGAGAAAGGATGTTGGGAGCAACGGAGCTGTTGGCATAAAGTGCCGTCGTTGGTGAGCCAATAGCCGGTGTCCCTGGATTCTGAAGGGATGAGTAGCGAGGAGAGTTAAACCCGCCAACTCGGGGAGAATCCACCGCAGGATTTGGTGAAATGAGAGCTCGTGGGACTTCGCTTTCAGCGACTGATGTGACAAGTCGAAGTCCTTGGCTGTTTGTCAAATTGTTTCGCGAAGGATCGGCTTGCATAGCTATTGATTGTTGGTGTGTTCCACGATTCTGGATTTCAGCGGGGCTTCGCGCTTCTAGTCCTGTAGCTCCGTTAGCTGCCGGACGGTGAAAGTCTTGACTTGGTATCAGAATGTTCAAATCTCCTGGATTTTGTGGTGTTGTAACAATTGGCGGAGGGACCCCTCGTGTTGCAGAACCAGTTTGCCGAACTTGAAACTCGTAGGTGATCAGACCCCCTCGAGAAAGAATCAACGAGATACGAGAACCTGGTGCAACACGAACGCTATTTCCGTGAACACGAACACCATTGACGATTGTTCCATTTTTGCTGAAGTCTTGCAACTCAAAGTACTCTTCGCTTCCTTCTTCTTCGGAGCGAACACGTCGCAGATGAAAATGACGGCCACTAACGCTACGATCATTGACAATCAAATCACACGAATCGGCGGCCCGTCCAACACGAACAATAGATGTTGTCAGGTGAAAGGGATTCGTGTCCACCAGACTTGGGTTCCCCGAAGAGCTACCTCCAGCTTCGCTTTCGGTCAGTTGTGGTAGTGGGATCAAGACACCCCACGCTCCAAACGGGAGTTCGGGAGAACCACTACGGTCACTCTCAATCCCTTGTGCATGAATCTTCTCAGCGTTAAAACCCCCTCGAGTCGATGCTTTTCCATTTGTTTCGACCAGTTTCTTGGGTGATTGCAAAGCATCCACGCCCCATATCAGTGCATTTGCCCCAGCAAGCTTTTGGACAGCTGTTTCTCGAGCGTCAACCTCTGCAAAATCGAGAGCCGAATCGATGACACGCTCAGCTTCAAGAAAAATGAGTCTACGTTTCACACTGAGCCAGTGGCGTTGAAGACTGGTGATATCATGATCAACTCGTACAGTTTGGTTGAAAACGGAGGGTAACAATGAGCTTTCGTTTGCAATCAACGCGGAAACACAAGCTGCCAATTGTGAGTCAATCGCAGGTGGCTTGTTCTGATCAACTGGGACTTGCTTCAGAATACTCTCAAGCGCTTTAACGGATCTCCACTGAAGCTCTCGGTTGTAGAAAGTCAGGTTTCCGCGCAGAATCTCTTGGTAGCTACCTTGAACATGGCTTGCCTCGGGAGTGGGACCAGAAAGTAGTGAAGAAAGAGCAGTTATGATCTCATCAATCGAGTCAAACATTCCGAGAATCGCAGGAATTCGGTCAACGGCACGAATATCACGAACTGGAACGAGTATTGTGGATGCACACACGTCTGCAAAGAGTGTTGTGGGAATGTCATCATTCTCAAAAAGCATGATGTTGGCGACGGCTTCATGTCGTGGGTCGGTCTTCACGCTGATTAGCATTCCGGTTCTGTTTCGGATTCTCGGGTCGCCTTCGTTTATCATCACATGACCTCCCTCACGGAACTCTTCCATGTGGCCACCAACAACACTCACTGCCGCAAAAACGCTCGCTAAAGATTCCATGGATGCTTTTGCCTTCTTCCATGCGGCCAGCACTTCCTTGTCTCGGCGAGACTTTTGTTCATCGCTAGTGTTGTGGGAATCAACATTCGAGGCGAGTGTACTTTCAGCAGCCCGTACACCTTCTTCTTCACAATAATCGTTTCTGGCGCCAACCCAGGGTTCTTGACGATATCCTCGACCTTGAACAACGTTGTAGTACGACCGAATTGAGTTGAGGATCTCATCCAATTGGTCCACTCGGCTAAACCCTCTTGATAGACTTGCACAAACGGCCTTTTTCCATGTTGGAAACAAGGTGAGATAGCGGAAAAGACTAACGGCTTCTGCTGATCGCACATATTCTGCATGGTGTTTTTCCAGAACCTGATGCCCGCATGTCTCCATCGTTTTCTTGCAACCGGAAGAGATTCCTTTGACACAATCGGAGACTCGACAAAGAGAGCTGGTCAGGCATTCCACTCCCAATTCGTGGCAACATAGAAGAGGACGGCGCACCAGGGGCTGACCAATAATCAACAGCAATGACTGAAGAATGTCAATAGAGGTAGCCGTGTCTGACGAAGTCACCGATCTGAGAAGTCTAGTCACCGATGAAACTGAGTGAAGAGGGAATAAAAGCATGGCAAGTCGGATACAAATCGTTCCTGTAGAGACTTCTTCCGACATGATACCACGCACAACGTGCAGCATAACTTCTTCGCTCGATGCAATAATCGAACTCACTTCTGCATTGACAGAGCCACACGACAATAGAACCCACAGGATTTGATTCCGGAAGCAACGTTGTTGAATCAAACTAGTCCATTCTGGCTGCGAATCAGGAACAGACCGTGTTGCCAAGTGTTTCAGCAAGCTAACACAAGCGTTCTGCAGATTACAGCACTTCTCCACAGCTCTGGTTGTCTCATGCATTGTAGCACAGGATTCCACGGCAAGATTGCCATGGAGTTGCTTCAAATCACTTAACATTGAATCGATAAATAGTCGAAGCACAGGATTAACAGTCGCCTTTGTCGCCAGTTTTCGCTTTGAGCACACTGAATAGTCATACAGTGACTGGTACATAAGAGCTCGAATCATTGCCCAGGCAGCAGCATGTAGTTTTATCCACGGCAGCTTCATATGTTGGTTCGTCCTGCAGAGTCTCTTTGGTATTGCAACATTTAGCATTGTGTCGCTGGAGTTCACTTGGTCCATCTCTTTCATGAGCGATTCAAAGAGGGCCTCAGAGTTTGGTGCTGGGCATTGATCGATGCTGTCCTTGAGCTCCGGTGCATCTTGTTTCAAGTCATCACCATCTCCTTGACTGCATCTTCCGGTTAGGATGTACGAGCTGTAGAATCCCGCTGCGATTGCCACGACATCATCGTTGGAGAGCGAATTGGAAGGAATTGGTAGTGGAAGATCCGCTGATGGAAGTGTTCGCGCTCCAGCCCCAAGCTGCCCTTTGTTATTGCGACCGAAGACCATAACTCTGCCGTTTGAGAGCAGAACCAGTGTATGATAGCAACCACACGATGTTTTCACAATTCTGGACGACAACGGCAGAGGAACATACTGAGGGGAATTCTTGTGATCTTTGCTGCCAATTCCAAGTTGACCATAATCGTTCCGTCCCCAAGTCACCAGTTTGCCCTTGTCTGTCACGGCAACAGTATGATAGTAGCCACAGCTAACTTCAGTGATCGTTTCGTCGTGATCGCCGATTGAGATCTTCACAAGTGTAGGCACCTTGACGTTTCTAGCATGGCCTAGACCTAGTTGTCCATAATCATTCTTGCCGAATGTGTAAACATCTCCTGAAGCCGTCACGATCACTGTGTGGTACAAACCGCATGCTGCATAACGTACGACTTGGCCTGCAAGCGATTCAACAAGCTGAGGAGTATGCTGATGCTGCGTGTGATCAAGCCCGAGTTGTCCACAATCGTTCATGCCAAAGGTTAACAGTTCTCCTGCACTGGAGACCACCACACTGTGGTGATAGCTCACTGCACCGAACACAACAGAGTATTTCTCACGCAAGCATTCAATTATGCGTGGAGTGTGACTTTTCGAGATCGTAGATCCCAATCCAAGCTGACCTCGATCATTGTAGCCCCATGAATACACGGCTCCATCGGTTGTAATAGCAAGCATGTGCTCACAACCATTTGCAGCAGCAATCATCTCGATTGAGATTCCAGCTAGCGCACGAATTGGCATTGCAACAACTACGCGCTCTTCAAAGGTTCCATTACCGCATTGGCCGCTTTTGTTCAAACCGCAAGTAAAGACAGATCCATCTTTTTGAACAACGGCCAGCACTTCATTTCCACCAGCAATCTGTCGAATGCTTTTCGAGGAGAAGAAACTAACATGCTCGAGTTTGCTTGTTGAGTTGCAATGGCCCAGACACAATTCCCCATAATTGTTCTGTCCACAGGAAAACAATTCACAGTCCTCGAAGGCAACGAACTGTGACTTATCACTTTTGTCCGCTCGAAGATGACTGGAAACACTGAGCCCAGAAGCAGAATTGGTCGACTTGGTTGTCTCAATCATTCTTTGAATCTTATCAACCCAATCCGATCGTGGTGCACACTGCATCGAACCATCGTAACTGCCACCGTTTGATGATCCTGAAGGCAAACATGCGATAAAAGAAGCATCCAAAGTTCCACGTCCATCGTCGTAGCATGACGCGCATAGCTTGACACGATCATTGTCCTGCATGGTGTAAAAGATGCCAACCAACGGATTGCATTGGCATTCATCGCACGAGAATTCGCTAACCCCGTTCTCGAGATAGGCTGGGCCAAGACTTGGGTCAGAGAGACCATAAAAACCGAGATGCCCTACATTGATGTTTGATCCAGTTGACGAAGCAAGCAGTTTGACCAAAATGTATCGCCCTGTCAGTTCGTACGGGAATTGCTTCATGATCTGGGAGCAACTACCGTCAAGCACAAAGAAGCCCACTGGTAGCAACTCATCTCTTCTTGAGCTCCGGCTTGCTGGCGGAAAAGGCAACGACACGAATTCCTCTGGAGAGAGTCCATCATACTCTTGCAATCGGTCGAGATCTGGAGGCGTGCTTGTAACAAAGACAAGCACGTGGTGTAATGGATTTGAGTAACCAGGACCTGGACCACGAATACTGATGCTGCTCAAACAGAATGGTGAATCCACACTGTGACGAACTACAAGATTGACAGTACCCGCCTTCACTGAACTGTACACGGACGAATCATCAACTAGACAATTCTGCGGTCCATGAGCAGCACTTAGCTCACCACCATCACAGAAATGCACTTGCACGGGAAGGACAGTCCCATTCACATATTCAGTTGACCCCGACGGTTGATGGTTGACCTTGGGTCCCACCGGATGAAATGCACACGATGGGAGCTCCGGAATACGATTCGGATGGAAGTTCACCGAAAAGACACAACCATTGCAAAGTGTGGTAATTGCGGCGGTCAATGGGAACGTCATCGTCGAAGTGTTCCTTTGATGACGAATTGGTTCCTTTGCTCCAGAGAACACGATGACTGTACCATGATCGAAATCGAACAGCGCGCCAATTGTTCGTTCGCACATACTTGAGACAAACAAGTCACTTTCAACGCAAGCTCCATCATCAATTGGATCGATGCTTTGAGAATCATCGCTGCTACCGGTTATTAGGAAACCAACACGACAAATGCCATCAGCGCCATGATGTACGATGCTGAGTTCCATGTATAGAAAGCCCGAGTCAAAAGTACGATTGCAACGGATAGTTCCGTAGCAATCGCCGTTATCACTCATATCTTCGGAAACCACGGTAGTCCCGTCCGCTGAGAGGTCGAGATGCTTGCTTTTTGTTTTCCCATCCAAGCACATCAACGCCCCACTGATCGGTATAGGAAGTAAAGCCCCAGCAACGAATGCACTTGAAAACTGAAACCGAGACACTGACCACCACAGTTTTGCTGGGATTCGTGGGCACAGGTTCCAACATATCTCAGAATCGTGAACACCGATAGTGGGATAATAGCCAAACTGAGAGCATCCGATGTCCTTGATAGGAACGCAATGAACTCTGTTGCCGTTCACATAAACTTCGATACTTGCTGCTTCACAATCCAGAAAAATGCCAACCGTATCGGTCTGGACCACGCGAAACGCATTTGCACCTTGACCATTGATGATTACACCACATGCGTTCGTCGGAATTGACATGTTCAAGTCTTCTGAACTGTCACTGACACCAACAAAGACCGGATGATTTGTGTTGCTTCTCACTTGAACCTCCCAATACCAACGGCCTCTCTTGAATGGTTGATTAAGAACCGTGAGGCCACCTCTGCGGATGCTAGGGTGACCTTCAACAGATTCTCTGGGCTGAATGATCATCTTTTTAGCACTTGTTCGAACATTGACGAATGCGCTCGAAATCACCCGAGGTTTACTTGGAGTTGACAGCAGAGGAAGAATAGTTGCGCAATTGGATGAGTCGAAGCTCATTGGTGATTCGAAAGAAAGGTCATCATCAAGAATCTTTTTCCATCCACTCCAGCTGATCAACTCTGCCAACAGCGACGGAAACTGGATTCGATGTAAATGCTCCCAATCTTTCCTCGAATAAGGCAGGCTGCACACTTCCAACACCAGAAGCAAATCTTGAGTCGCATTGCAAACTGTGGACGAGATCCGCTCTTTCTCCTTTGTGCTTCCCGATACCAGCAGTTTTTCATAGGTTCGCTGCAACTCGTGAAGACAAATCGTCGAAGACTCAAGTAGCAAGGAAATCAGACCAAAGAATTTTTCACCGATCGCATCAGATAGACTCGCACCAGCAAACTCGAGATCCACTAGATAGTGAACTTTCATCGGATGCCCAGAGTCATTTTCTGCCGGTGAAGCCGGAATTCTCATGAAGGATGAAGCAAGAGCTGGCAAAATGTGAGATTTGGAATTGGGAAGTGCTTCAGTGCATCGAATCAATCGCACAAATATACGAAGGCCCTCGAGTCGTTGGATCGCTCTTTCTTGATGTATCGTAAGAATCGTTCGAAGCTGCTCTTCAATTGCCACGTTCTCGACTGGTTCTCCTATAGAAGTGTGGTCGTGCGGTTGCTGAAGAAAAGCAAAAATATCTGCTTGAACACGCTCATCTTCTTCTTCGATCATCTCCATCGACTTCGTCTCCATCAGTTTCTTTAGCTGGCGAGCGGATTGCTGCCTGCTGAGTGTTTCTTCGTCAAGCTCTTCAGGAGCAAGTTGAGTCTTGCCAAAATCTATAGCACACGCTTCCATCAGATCAACTTCAAAAGCAAGTACCTGACTAAAATGATGACCAACCGTATGTGTGAACAGTGGATAATCCTGGCAATATCTTGAGCGGAGAAGCGCTACCAGCAGAAGCTTGAATAGGTGCCGCTGACAACTGAAGTAGCAATTTGGCACGACGGATCAAGGGTTCACAAACAAGGTTGTACAACATTTGTTGCCTCTCTTTGGCTTGGTCACCAGTGCCATTTGATCCCATTCCATCCAAATTGTTCTTATCACTGAACGGACACAACGGGTAAGTAAACGATCAACTGCCCTGTAGCAAGATTAGCCCACCTTGTGGAAACAGCCAGCTTTTGCTGTTCACGAACGATCCTGTTCAAGAAAATAGAGCAAAATGTGACTATCTGGGTGCGTAAGAGGCAGAAACACACCAACGCCATACCATCGTCGGAGCTGAAGTGCTGCTCGCCAAGCATCGAGTATTGCTTCGCCTGGAGCTCCATCTTTCGTCACAGGGTCCGTCATATATGAAATGTTGCTATGCCTTAACAAAACGGCAAACGTAGCTCGAACTGCACGATCGACGGCTTCGATTCCGCCGCTTTTCTCCAGAGTAGCTTCGACACTATCTTGACGCTTGAGGCGTGTTGCACGAAGCTTCGGATTCGCAGTGACACCAGGTGCACCACCATCCATCGCCATCCGAACTCTATCCAGAAATTTTTTCCCAGCGCCAGTATTCTCAACAATCTGATTCAATAACATCTCGTTTCGATCAAATCGGTTGTCATCTGATGGGTCAACAACCTCGAGAGAAGGTTTTGGCTCGAGTCCGCCACGAAAAAGCGTTGAAGCTATCCAACGTGGATCTATATTGGCTTCCATCTCGAGTTTCTCACCGACGATCAGTGTGGATGCATAGTGACTCCCCACCCACACCAGAATATTCTGAAGATCATTTAACCAGACTTCCTCCATGGAAGGCACCGACGATTGCGCACAAAGGCGATTGGGCAAAGATTTGACAACACACGAATCATTCAATTTGGAGGATGTGGTTGAGACTGGGATGATATGCTGAGAGAGAAGCATCGCACATTTATCAAATCGAACTTGTGAAGAATCACTCTTTAGAAACGCATCTGGAGTCGCCGTACCATGAACACCAACAAGCACCGCATTGTTCTTGAGGCAATGTGCCAGTGCTGGCTGGACTCGCATCAAAAAGTACGTCGTCTGGCAATTGTCATTCATGAACGGAGTCTTGCACACCTTCACACAAGACTCGCGAAGAACAAACCAAAGGCGCTCATATACCTCCGCTAAAGAGACCTCTGAGTCCTTTGGCACGCTCAAAATTGATGCTATTTCGTCCGAAACCGCTACTTCACTCGCGGGGTCAATTTCGCCGTCATACTCAACCCTTGCCTGTCGTTGATCCGTTCCTTCACAGTCGTTGTTCACACACCCTAGCGTTTGTGTAAGCTGATGAACTTCGACCATAAGTTTCTCCAGTTCTGGCCAAAATGTTCGTAGGAGGTGTGGAAATTGGTCTCGAATGTTTGGAAGTGAGAAGATGCTCAACACAAGAAATGGCAGCATTTTCCCTGCAAACGTGTGCTTCAAAATGGCGGGAATCATGCTGAAGCCAGGTGACCCTGAGAGGCGATCCAGCAGTTCACACATGAAGCGTGAAAGATTGATGCACAAGGATTGGGCAATCACCCACCCGTCAGAATTCGAACAGGAGCACCAATACACTGAAGCGCGAGCCACAACATTCAAACACTTGAATTCGTAGGTATTCTCCAGTTCGTCGAGAGATCTGGTAACACTCGCAAGCGCAGCATCAGAACCACCTGAAAGCTGCTCAATAGCAACAAGTGTAGGTTGCCAAAGGCCGTGAAGTAAAGTCTCGATAAATGCTATCAGTACCGATGTAGCCTTGCGTTCGGAACTAGAGTCCAAGAGCGTGAGTGTTTCTCCCATGAACTCGAACAGCATCTTGGCTGAGGCGAAGCACGGTGCAAGCATGGGCACGAGAAGCCTCATCGTCGTCGATCCATGAGAAGGGTTTTCAGCACTTCTCTTTTTTTCCTTCAGCAAGCGACCCATCACCTCCAACCGATCAAGAATGGATGGGAAGAGTGTCGAGAAGCCATAATAGATTGATGATGCCGTTTCTTGTTTCACAGCTTGGAAGAACCACAACAGGTCGCCTGCCAAATCTACCGGAGGCGTGTATTCAGCGATCTTGAAAAGCAACTCGCGGATATTGAACAGAACGCTGCCATAAGTTGTAGAAGCATCGGATAGCCCAATTTCATCATTTCCTGCTCCACATCGTGAAAGCTGCCATTGTCAGAGCACAAAACGTGAGATAGGAAGCGTTTGCAGTCTTCAGTGATACAAACAATCATAACTTACTTCAAAGAAGTTCGTCTTTAGAAGCCGAAGGGAGACCAGCAAGGGGTACAATACTTGAAGGATCAACACCATTTGCGCATCAGGGCTCACCGAGTTCTGAAGCATATCTGGATCGAGGAACAAGGAAGAGGTGTGCTCCAACAATCGCAGCAAGCTGGAAAAAGTCTTTTCTTTGGGATCAATGCAAAGCGAGCGATAGGTGCAACGAGAGAGCTGGACAGTGTCACCTTCGTCAGAGGGAATATCATTCCCCAGAAGTCGATCCAAGTGGGATAATAAGCAAATAGCTGAATCACACGCTTGTGCTGGACATAGCTGACCTTTTTGGATAGAGTCCACACATTTTGAGCGCAAGGCACTGGCAATTAACCCGGATTTTCCGGTCGTCGGAACTGCTTTTGCTGTGTCGCTCACAGAAGAGCGCGTTGTGTCGCTAGCACGCAAGACACGAACGATACTGGAAGCCTGCCCATTAATCATCATTCTATCACCAAAAACGTAAAGATTCGAGGCTTCCAAATGCCTTGTCTGTTCAGGGAATGTTTGCAGCGCGGTCGCGATACCGGCATTCATGTGTAAAGCTGGAGAGCTGCAAAAGTCAGTGATGTCTTCTTGATGAAGACCAACCGAAGTCCACTTTTGACTCGTGATCGAGTAATACCACAGATCATTGATTGGTTTCCCCGATGGATTTGTTCCTCCGTAGATCCATATATTTCCCAAGTCTGCCGCCATTCCGTAATGGGAACGCGGATCAGGCATCACGGGTGCGAACTCACTGCCTGCTGGTTTCAATGTGCTTTCTTGGGAAGCATTTGAGATACTGTCGTCATGGCATAAATGCCACACTCGATCAAAAGTGTTGTACCGCCACAGATCTGCACGAGTTTTGTCTTCTTTGTCTTTACCACCAAACACAAATACGTTTTCGCCGATGACGCAAGACGTGCAGTCAACTCGAGGTCCTGGGTCTAGAGACATCGTAGACGGAAGTCTAGACCATGAGTAATCATCGAGCATCAGGTACCAGGCATCACCAAGTATTTCATTCTCCGACGAGCTGCCTCCATACAGAAGAACCATTGAATCCAACCGGACACGAATTGTTGCAGCGGTGTGATGTGCACGAGGAGCTGGAAGCGATGTGGCAGCACCAATTGCTCCTTGAATGAGCTCCCATGACGGTAGTGACCCATCAGCTTGGCGATTGGTTGAGCATCTATACAAATCCATATGTCGGGACGTTGGAGTAGTGCTCTCGCCACCCAAGACCAAGATATGGTCTTCATCAACCATAACAGCTTGATGATGACGAATTCCAATTGGAAAATCTGTCCAATGATCCCATTTGCCAGTTTCAGTGTGGTACACCCACACAAGAGCACTTGCAGGACTGTTTTCGGCACTTCCTTGCGCATCAATCACACTTCCGCCAATAACGAAGAGCTTGCTCTTCACCATGACTGTTGCCGACCCTTCAAGGACGGGAGGGCCGTTGCAATCATTACGGTTCTCGGATATCTGAACCTTGCTGACCACGGATGATGGCGGCGAAATGATTGCTCTTGATATGCTTTCGAACTCGTTTCCAAGTGACGGAGGAAAAAGGAACGGATGGTGACCAAAGTTGATTCTGATGATCTCACCTCTCTCAAGGCTAATTCCAGGCATCATGCCAGCTCGTGGGTCTGTAGGGTCGAACGGTAATCCTGCGTACGCAACACCCAAATCGATTCCATTGCGGAAGAAGCGCATTTCTCGGTTGTCAAGGTCAAGAAAGCAGCCGATAACATCTCCTGCTTTCCATTTCTCTCCATACGCAGTTGACCCACTGTTCCAGCGACGTTGTCGATTTCCATCGTACGACCATGAATGAGTATGATCACCGACACCTTCACCTTGATCTGAGCTCCCTTGAAAGAATCCATCAATCCAGCCGATCTGAATCAAACCACTGGTCACGACTTCAACCTCATAATACCACTTTCCTGTTGAGAGAGATACGCCGATCGTTGTGATTGATCCAAAATTGCTCAGTCCTTCGATTTCACCGGATCGATCGATATCAACTCGACCACAAAGAGCAACCACACAGCTCTGATTCATCATCACATAATCCCCTTCATCATTCTCTCGCTTGCGTTCTACCAGAAGAGAAGTTGTGTAGAATCCTGCGGCAATATCAAGGCATCGACGAGTGTTTTTTTCTGGACGTACTTTTAACGGCACAGGCAGTAGCGAATCAGCGCTGCCGCGGTTTCCGAGTTGACCCTTGTTATTCCTTCCAAACACAAAGACGTGGCCTTGATCAGAGTGCAGTACAGAATGGTAGCATCCACATGCTCCTCTGAGGATTCTGGTGTTTGCTGCCAATGGAACCACGCAGGGTGAACTCTGATGCACTTTCGTTCCAATTCCGAGCTGTCCATAATCGTTTCGACCAAAAGAGTACGTGTGACCGCCTGCAGTAATGACTATCGAATGATAGTAACCGCATGCAACAAAGGTGATCACTTCGTTTGGAAGTATGATTTGTGTTGGCACTTTCACTTGTCGACCATGCCCTAAACCAAGTTGGCCATAGTCATTCTTTCCCATCGAATATAATTCACCTGTTGAAGTGCACACAGTTGTGTGATAAAGCCCACAGCTAACCATTGTAACCTCGTGACCTTCCAAAGCTTTGACGAATTGAGGCGTCGTTTGATGCTGAGTGTGGTCCAGCCCAAGCTGACCACAGTCGTTCATACCAAAAGTGTATAGTTCTCCAGTATCCGTGATGAGAGCACTGTGATGATAACTAACAGCAGCAAAGGCTATCTTCTTGTGCTTGATACTCTCGATTAGCTTCGGCAATTGCACCTTGGTTGACGCGTTTTCATGCCCAAGCTGTCCTCGGTCGTTGTAACCCCAGGAATAAGCGAGTCCTGTTTCAGTGACTGCTATCAAATGCTCACATCCATTGCTCGCAGCAATCAGCTTGATTCTTTGTGATCGTAGTGCTTGGACTGGTCTGAGTAGCATAACACGCTCCTCAAAATGCCCGTGGCCGCATTGGCCACTCTTGTTGAGACCACATGTCAAAATCACCCCATCATTGGTGAGCACAGCCAGAATCTCATTCCCACTCGCGATCTGCTTGATATCATCCCATCCACACAGCGAAACCGAAGTCAACTGATGTCTCTCAATGTCATCACCGATACCGAGTTCTCCATATGAATTCTGACCACAGCTGTACAGTTCACCAGAAGCTTCGCATTTCCCGTACATTTGTTGCTCTTTCAACGCTGCAAGCTTCACTAGTGTTGAGTTCATAATCACAGGGTGGGTTTCCGGTTGCTTCATCAACCATATGATCACACTGAGCAAAGTTGGTAAACAACCACGTGCAAGTCCCAATTCCGCAAGAGTTTCGATGGTTCTTGCACCGATGCGTTGTTCAACGTCCGTGGGTTTGTCGGGAAGCGGGTAGGCAAGCTTTCCAAGACACTCACTGAGGAGATTGAAGGCTGCGGAAGCTGACGGAGCAAGATACATGCTATCGGAGTAGGATGTTGGTTTCAGTGGGTTGAGTTGCTGCCTGACCAGTTCTAACGCTTGAAGATACTGCTCTGGATTTTCACGACGGGTAGCTTTCAGCAGATGAACGACAAGATCCCAGCCCATTGACATACAGCTCTGAGTGGGCAGCGGAAGCGGTGGGGGAGTAGACTTGCGCTGAATGTTCGCTTGAGAGCGAGCTGACTGGACCCGCTGCTCATAGCGGTTTTTCTCTTTCTTGATCAGCTGATAAAGGTTCTGCAGATTGCGAACATACACAGCCACCCGCGCATCGAAGGTACCAGAGCAAATGGGCTGTGAACTGTCGACTTTTGTGTCACCAGCGCTGTTTGCTGGCGCACGAAGGGAGCTTGTTGCGAGTTTCGAAACGTAGTGAAACAGTTCGTTGACGGAATCGACCGAGCTCACAATTTCTTCTAGTTGTTGGTCGAGCGATGGTGGTAGAAGTGTCGTATCTGTTGCTGCCACTACAAACAACAACAACCAAGCCAAGGGAAAGTGGTTATAATTGACCGCCACGGGCTACGACACAGCAAAAACAAATCGACGATGGCACCTTGAGGAAGATATCGAATGGAGTCGTCAAACTCTAGGATTCTTCCGAGCGCGTCTTTGACTTCATCCGAGGTCACGGAGGCGGCTGCACTAGCCTCACCAGCTTTGACAGTGTCACAGAGCGGCAAGTAGACATGTGGAGGAGCTCGAGTTGCTCCTGAGTCCTGATGCCTCAAGCGCATTCCTGCGCGAGCAGGCTGTGAGGCCTGTTGCCCCATGTCTGAGTTTCACAAACGCCAGTCCAAGTGCAACGCGCCCGCTGGTTTCCTTTTGTAGCTCCAACCAACACCCCACCCCACTGCAACGCGACCTGTTGTTGTCTTGACGAAAAGACTCGATCTTTCCTTTTGTACCTGTTCATGTGGTTACTGGAAGGGAACCGGTTCTATTTGGGGGAAGGGCAGTGTGGAACCGGTGGACGACGGACTCAAACCGTCTCTCTTCTCCAGAACGTGATATCCTTCGAGAGTCGATACTTCAACTCCAGGTTCTTTTTTATTGCCTTTCTCCTTGTTTGGGCGGAGACCAATCCGTTTTCCAGCATAGAGCTGGATGCAACGGATGCTGCAAAGCCAAGGGACAATGAGAAGTGAGAACATGTCTTAGATATACTACTAGTACTCGCCGAACTCCTCGTTTCTCCATCGTAAGGCGACCAAGTGTATGCAAGGGTATGTCCAACTCTCATTGGGTCCAGTCCTCAATTGTATCAGAAAAGGGAGGGGGAGGGAAAGAAGTGGGATCTTTGGTTGTAGAGTACAGTGAACCACTCGTTTGGTGGTGCTGGCGGCCGGTCCCAATCGACGGTTCACAAGATGAGCGCGGTCTCGAACCGCGGGTTTTGGTGGCTCTCTTTATGATGAGCCCCTCGCTGAGCTGAACCACAGGTTTGAACGACCCCGAGAAGTACAAGACAAGATGGTACGTGAAGCATGGGAGAATGAGGAGAATTGCGGCCCATACGGGCGAGAGCGGTGGCCAGAGCTTTAGCTACTTCAAGCGTCTGGAAGAAAAAGCAAGGCAACTCACAGGGTGATGACCTCGCGTGTTGGTGATATGTCGAATTCCATCTCAGGCCCACAGAAACCGCAATATTTTCGCGTTGTTGGATTCGGATGATGAAGACTCCGCACCAAAGGTGACCAAGAAGGAAACCCCAGCTCCAGGAGCTCCCGTTGCTCTTAACAAGCCTGCTGCAGGTGCATACATCGCGATGAGTATCTTCAGCATCAGAACTCCAGTTCCTCATCGTCGTTTTTGGTTGTCATTTCCGTGAGCAGGCAACAAGCGTAACACCAAGAAGCCCGCTGCTGAAGCCGAGAAGACCGAAAGAAAGTGAGTTGCTGGTTTTGCTGGTTGTCTCCCTTAAACCATCTATGGTATGCCGCACGGCTGATAAAGGATGTGATTCTTTTTTTCTGAAGACCACGCGAAGGTGGTGAACGCGCTCCTCGTAGCGACCGTGCTCCCCGTGGCCGTGGTGGCCGTGGTGGCGCTCGCGGTGGACGTCGTGAATACGAACGTCGCAGCGGCACTGGCCGTGGTCGTGAAACCAGCAAGCAAGGCGGTGGCTCCCACAACTGGGGCAACGATAAGGACCAAACTGAATTGTATGCTGTACCTGAGTTATGCCCGGTTTCCCGAATCAATGAACTCACTTGTTCCAATGCACGCTCGCAGGACTGCCGAAGCTGCTGTTCAGGATGGTGAAAAGGTTGTTCCTTCGGATGAAGAAGCTGCTGCTCAAGCTGCCCAAGAAGCCGAGGAAGAAGAGCAAGAAGCTCAAATGACCCTCGACGAATACATGGCCAAGAAGAACGCCGAACGTACCGGTGAACTTTTTGCCGATATCGAGACTCGTGAAATCGAAGTGGACTTCTCCGGCGCTGTGCAACTGACCAAGGATGGCAAGACCCCTGATTTCTTTGAACCCCAGTACGAAAAGGTTTTCAGCAAGAAGACCTCTGGTCGCAAGAAACAGCTTGTCACTGATGTTGGCTTCCAACACGCCGCTCCTGAGCGTCGTTTCCGTGAGGACCGTGAAGGCGGTCGTGGTCGCGGTGAAGGTCGTGGCCGTGGACGTGGTCGTGGCGAAGGTCGTGGCCGTGGTGGTCGTGGCAGCGCCATCCCTAATGTCGCCGACATGAACGCTTTCCCAAGTCTCCACTAATGTTGACAAGAAAAGACGTGACAAGTCGGCCTGCAGGACCATAAGAGAGACGATTGTATTCTGATCATTTGTCTCTCTTGATCTCGCTCTTGTCGCTGGGAGCTTTGCGCTCTTGGCAGAGTGGTGGGAGTGGATTCTTGCTGCTTCTTGTTCTTGTAGCCGAATCTTGTTGTTCTTTCAATCGTTTGATCTCGCAATCTTAGATAGGGACTTTTTTCATTTAGATACACCAGGAAGAAAGAGAAAGAAAAAGCAAAAGATGCTAGCGTGCGGTCGTGGTTGATGTTTCTTGGGCCTCTAGTGGTCATCCACGCTTCAGCTTTGGGCTGTTTGGGTTGTGATCACTCGAGAACAAGAAACTAGCCAGCGACAACACGCAAGCCTTTTGTCTTTTTCTGAGTCTTTTTGCTCTACAACTTGAGTTGCTTGCTGGCTTGTTGGCTCTGCTTCTGAGCCGTGTAGCGACTCTTGCTGCTAAGCCACTCAGCTGGGCAGCACAGCTTTCTCGATCGAGAATGATTTCGACGGCATGAGGACCCCATTTTCAAACGTGCCCACTTCTGGTGCAGATGACGCTGCTTCTTCTTGGGCTTCCTGGGCTGCCACCGAGTTTCTTCGGGGTCGTGTAAATAGCCCAGTACCTTGTGGAACGCCATGGTACCAGTTCCCCGTAAAACTCCGACCATCTGAACTAATCCAGTGTCCATACCCATGGAAAGCATCCGCTAACCAGTTGCCTTCATATCTGTCTCCATTCGCGAGATGTAGAACACCAAATCCATGCCGTTGGTCAGCCAAAAACGTGCCTTGATATCGACTTCCACAAGCAAATGCCTTGAGTGCAGCACCAACCACAACACCTTCCTCCCATCTCCCCATGATAGAATCTCCATTTGCAAAGCCAAAACTGCCACTCCCATGCATAAGGCCCTGTCTCCAGTTGCCCTCGTATGTCTCTCCATTCGACCAAGAGTACCTCCCGTAACCATGGCGTTGATCTTGTTCAAAGAACCCTTCATACACATCGCCGCACGCAAACGACTTCCGAGCCCAGCCATTGGACATGTTGGCCACCCATTGACCTTCAATGATGTCACCTGAAACAAACACTTTGGTTCCTTTACCGTGGATCATCCCATCTTTCCATTCTCCTTCGAACGAATCACCGTTCGTCCACAAAAAAGTCCCTTTGCCACTCATCTACGTCAAATACACGAATTGAGATAAGGAGGAAGAACACGGCATCGATCCGACAGAAAGCTTACTTTGCCACGGTTCCAATTGCCAATGTACTTGTCGCCATTTGCCCATAAATATGTCCCCAATCCATGGCGACGATTCTTTCGGTACATCCCTTCATGGCGATCTCCAGTCTGTGCAAAATACCGCGTCCCAAACCTACCGCTTGACGAGTCAGCAATTCCACAGATTCTTCCATCATTCCTTGCTAGACGCACCCGTAGAACGTGTCTCGTACCCATTCACCATCAAACACGTCGCCTCGTGAAGTGGTGTAAACTCCTTTCCCGTGACGGACGCTAGTTTCAATGACTTGGCCCTCATAAACACTTCTGTCTTGATAATGCACGACCCAAACATCGGCTTTACGGCTTTTGCAATGCACCGAAGTCACGTTCAGAGTTGTCGTGTTCGTAGGTTTGGTTTGGGCGTTGCAGGAACGCTTGGGGATGTCTGAGGTCTGGTACGATCTGCTGTGGTCGTGGGCCTGCTGGCAGCTGAATGGGAATGCGGAGACACATGTGGGATCTTCTGGCAAATCCTTTGAGGAGGCCACGTGCTTTCGGGTTCTGGCGTCGGGCTTTTTGCGCCGTGCACCCATTTGCAGCCCTTCAGACGTTTACCAGCTCCGACTTCGTCGTTTGTTGCTTTGAGCTCTCTCGCAAACAGAGTGATGGTTACATGACGATGTGAGTGCTGGTCATGGAAAAACTGAACGAGGGACTCAGTTACCGTTTTGTGTGCGCCACACAGTATCGAAACAGATCGAAGATTCGGCGTGAAGAGACCATCGGGATGACCAACTATCTGAGAGAGAAGTGGATCGCTTTCCGCGTGTATTGCGCGATTGTATGGTTTCGTTGGTGTCGGTTTCTGTCCTACTTTTTGCGATGGAAACATTTGCGGCCGACCAGTGAGTTTTACCACAAACTGATTGTCATCGGCGATGACTTTGGAGCCGGCATTGGAGACTATGTCTCCAAATGCGGCGGGGTGGGACTTGCGCCCAATTTGAAGTCAATCATCAGCGAGAGCAGCCAGGTATGCCTTCTTATGTGTGCATGGTGGAAAATGTGACCGCGCTCGACAACGAGAACGTGGCCGCTCGAGTCACTTGATCGTTGTGATTGCTGATGGCTTGCCTGTAAATGAAGGTGCGTCACAACTGGGACATCATCAATGCAGCACTTCCGGATACTCTGTCAGGAGATTGGACACCATCGTCTTCCACCAAGGTAACCTGATGGAAAACGTTTGCTGGATGCACTTGACTTTGGTGCTTGAATCATGACTCTGTTTTGCATGGAACTACATAGTACTATGATAGTGTTTTCAACTCCCCAAGCACCCGTGATGCTGAAGTGGTGCTGCTAATGGTTGGATCGATCGAGTTAAAGTGAGTTTTTGTGCCGACGCTTCCACACCATTGTAGCGTCTTTCGACTGACGCGTAAGTTGATCACTCAAAAATCGGCTAATTGTGTTCCAGACGAGCAGGAACCGTGGGCAAAGCATCCGAGTCGATTGTGAAGAATATCATCGACATTTGTGACACTCTTCGCAAAAAGGGCAAACGAGTGTGCATTGCCTCACTAGCGGATCCATCTCCACTCGGAAATCCCACGTCCAAATTGCCCGTCAACGAGTCGCTCAAGGAGTTTTGCAGCAGGTTGGTCGCGCTTGCGCTTTGATCGTGACCATCCGGGAGACTTGACTGATCAATGGAAACTCCGTAGCACCAAGGACGATGAGCTTCCCGTTGTTTTTGGCCCGCGTCTTGACGATTACATCTTCAAACGCGACGATGCGCTCGCTTACGACGACTACCATTTCAACTCAAAGGTACGGGCTAGCACCAATACAAAGCCATTCTTCTCGACTGTACGTTGAGCTCAGCACCATTTGAACCTTCACAGGCGTATCGAAATCTCGCGCGTAATGCGGCTGATCTCATCATCCCCATTTTGACGACCATTGAGTGGAAGACTTGGAAGAACAAGCTTAACAAAGTTGAGTACGACGCGTCGTTGTACGACTAGAATAAGCAACGTTGATTCTTGCAGAGGAGTGTTCACTCACTATCTACAACAAAAGACATGGAATTGGAAGAGCATCCGTTCACTCTCCTCTTCCAATTGAGTTTTGTCCACCAGTTCACAAGCGCTTCTTGTCATTCTTCGATCACCCGAGAATCATCATCATTCGTCACCACAGACGAGTTAGGAAGAAGTTGACGTACCAGCAGGCGAACTCTCATTGCCTGACTCTGGTTTGGCTGCCCAATACTGCTCCATCTGGCGATCGAGTTTTGCCGCTTCTGGGTCTGGGCCTTTTCCAGCTTTGAACCAATATGTGTCCATTTCCGTATCCAGCTCTTCCCCCGTCTTTGGCTTCTCGGTCTTTGTCTTAAGTTGACCACCACCTCTTCCACCACCACCGCGACCAGCAATGGTACCAGTGCGTCCGCCACGACGCTGCAACATTTTACGAGCGGCAAGAACCGCGCTGTTGCGTTGATTCTTGCGCACCACCACCCCAGGTTTGACCTGGATTCTGGTGTTTTGTTTGGCTGTTTGGCTGGAGGGCTTCTTGCCAGAGCCGTTCGAGTTGTTAGTTGCTGGCACGACTTTTAGGCCAGGTCGATGCTTGTTGATGATCTGCTGGCGCTTTGCCCGGTTTGCTTGCGCGACTTGTTTGAGCTTTTGTTGCTCTCTCTGCTTGAGTAAGGCGGCGGCTTTGGCTTTGGCCGAAGGACGGCCGCCATTTGCATTGGAATTGGTGTTTGCATGTGTCGTAGACTTGTCTTGCGCCAGCACTTGGTCTTTGAGCTGGGAAAATCGCTCAGAAAGGGACACTCCCGACGCGCCAATCAGAGTGCTGTTGTTGTTGTTCGAGGTGTTGCGATTCTCTTGCGTGTGTAGTTTCTTCACCGACACCCGCTGCTGCTGGGGTTTTCGGTTCACCCCGTTTCCATTCTTCACGGGCGATCCCCTGGGCGACGGCCTTGGAGACGGCCGTCGCACAGTCGATTGCATGCGTTGGTTGACGCTGGCACTTCCCCCACGGCGACTCATCTTGACTCCAAAAGCCAGGAAAGAGAGAAAAATGGAATGTTGCCGAACACATTCTTGATCTCGACAGAAATGTTGCACGAAGGTCGTGAAATGATAAATGAAAGTAACCGCCTGTTACAATTTTCCAAAATTCAAACAGTCCTTTTTGGCAAAGGCAAATGACCACTTCAAGGCAAGCAGCTCCGGACCTGCTCCCGTCCATGTCATCGCCGCTGGAGCAAGTGCTGGTGGAGAAAATCCACGGTTATCTTCGGGAATACTTGCTGGAGAATGCCATGTTTCTAGCAGAGAGGCTAGTCGCGCATGTAAGTGGCCGAAACGCTCCTCTCGACAGCGACAGCAAGGTGCTATTTGGGCTCAAGGCAAACCTGTGCGACTTACCATTTGCTCGCAATCATGCGGTGACTTTAGACGGCGACTGAAGAGACAATGTACCTGCTAGCGACTTGTTGCTATCGATGTGGCCATCTGAACCGCGCGATTTCCATTTTGGAGAAGTCTAGGCGTGACGAAAACCGCTTTTTGTTGGCAAAGTGCTGTTTTGATCAGAACAAGTTGATCGAAGCCGAAAACGCGCTTATGAGTGCAACGAGTCGAAATGCAGGCGACTCACACGCGACCAAAACTGTCGTTCCCAATGGAGCTGCGGGGCTTTTCCTCATGGGGAAGATTTCTCGACGAGCGAATCGACGGCAGCAAGCGATCGAGTGTTTCTCCAAATGGTATGATTCTCTTGCACCAACACCGAACTCCAACGACTCTTTTGCCACATCAGTTGTCTAAGTCGCTGAAATGCGCTAATGTATCTCTTTAGTTTGAAGTTGGACCCGTTCATGTGGAGTGCGTACGAGGAACTGTGCGATCTTGGCGCAAACATTGAGGAAATGCGGTTCTTTGGGCCCACGAGTTGCTTTGAGCGTCCGTCAAGCAGTGAGTTTGAAACCAAACTGTTTCATTGTGCGTACCTTACCCACATGACAACGATCTCAAAGGTGTTTGGGTGCCTTGTAGAACAAGTCCAAGATCAGGAAAGACATGACAACAACAATGCAGAGGTGCAAATGGATGCATTTGCAACACCAAAGCCACATATCTTGGAAGCAATGGAAGCAGCTTCATTTGGTGGTATGTCGACTCCATGCAACCCGAGAAATGCCAGTGGTGCAGAGCCCAAACAAGCTGCTGCAAGTGGGGGTGGGGCCGCTTTTCGAGTTGGGCTCTCTCGAACAAATCCCACTGCTGGTGGATCGACTGCGACGACTGCTTTCCGAACGCCACCAAACAGTTACACCAGTAGCAATAACAATTTTCCCGAAGTGTTTAAGAAGCCTCGCGTTGGTGGAGCTCATGGCAATGGTGGTGGATTAGGACGACCGCTACGCAAAGCTGCTAGAAGACCTCTCACTGAGAGCGATGAGAAGGTGAGTTTCCCAGACGCGCACGATTTGGACGAGTAGCTGAGCTGATGGGCGACTCATTACGCCGTTTGTAGCATCCTCGATCCGCACGATTGTCGTTCTCGTCTGTGCCAGAAGACACGCCACCTACAACACCTGGACCACGACGCATCCCCATTGGCTCCGCCTTCAACTCGCCTGCACTGCGTGTCCCTGTTGGCGGAGATGGGCGACAAGAACGGAGCTTGCAAATGGCGCAGGACGGTGTGAACAAATCCGACATCTTTGAGATCGGCGAGAAGGTTGGTGAATGCAGATCTTGGATTGGAAATCGAATCTAACACATCTCATCCGTTTCTTCGCCGTCGCTGTTACTGAAAGGAGTTGCTGGGTCTGTTGAGCGCTTTTGGAGCTATCTACCGGCGTCTGAGTTTGGTGGGTTTTCTGCCTTTGTGACACTGATTGATGCCTTCGTGTGACTCTCTTGGCTGGCCGTTTCAGTTTGAATGCCGGCAAGCTCTTGAGTTGCTGGAGCTTTTACCAATGAATCAACTCTGCTCTGGGTGGGCGCAGCATCAGCTTGGTCGCGCCCATTTCGAACTGGGTGACTACAACAAAGTGAGTGCACTGCAGTGAGCTTTTCTCTGCGCTCCGTTTTTTTGACTGCGTGATTTGACAGGCGTACGATGTGTTTCGATCAATGCACTGCACGGAACCCTATCGAATGAACGGCATGGATTTGTTCTCAACGACGCTGTGGCATTTGAAAAAAGAAGTTGAGATCACATTTCTAGCTCAAGAGGTCACCGACTTTGACAAGCTGTCACCAGAAGCATGGTGTGTCGCCGGCAACTGCTTCAGTCTTCAAAAAGAACATGAAACTGCGTTGACCTTCTTTCAACGAGTGCGCGTCCTTGCTCAATGGGTCATTGCGCTGTGTTGTCGGAACTGAGAATGAACTACTTGCTGGTCACAGGCCATTCAACTGGATCCGTACTACACGTACGGCTACACGCTATCAGGACACGAGTATGTTGCAAATGAAGACTTTGAAAAGGTGAGCCTCGGAAAGCATCTGTGTCGTCTCGAGCATTCTGTCAGGTGAAACACAAAAGCTCATTCTGGTGCTCTCTACAGGCAATCGGTTGTTACCGCCACGCGATTCGAACGGATCCACGTCATTACAATGCTTGGTATGGCCTCGGAACCATTTACTATCGCCAAGAGAAATTTGAGTTTGCGGAATACCATTTCAAACGAGCGTTGGAGATCAATCCGGAGAGTTCGTTGCTTCATTGCTTTCTGGGCATGGTGAGTTGGTTCCTTGATTGTGTTCCAACCTGGCGTGCTTGGTAGTTGTCTGACGGCTTTGGTCAATGCGGTCATAGGTTCTTCATTCAACCAAGAAATTGGATGAAGCATTGCATGTACTTGGCGTCGCGAGCAAACTTCAGCCACTGAACCCTCAGGCTCGTTTCCAGAAAGCTAATGTATTGATCACTCAACACCGTCTAGAAGAAGTGAGTGGACATGTGGTGAACCTGGATCTTGTCTCGTGGGTGGTGCCTTTGAATCGACCCACACGAAGACTCTGGTGTGATTGTGCTTTTAGGCCCTTGAAGAACTCAAGATCGTGAGGAATTTTGCCCCGCGCGAGTCTTCGGTGCATTTCATGATGGGCAAGGTGTCAAAGAAGCTGGTGGGTTTGACCCAGTGGCTCTATTGAAGTCAAAGAAAAAAGAAGCAGTGCTAACGTCACACGAATTCTGCTCACAAGGGTCGTATCGAGGACGCCATGCAATTCTTTACGACTGCGCTGTATTTCCATCCAAAGGACAACAACATCATCAAGTCGGCCATTGAGAAGATCAACGAACCAGAGTTAGAAGAAGACGATCGTCTCTAAGCGACAGCAAGCAACGCAGAGAAGCAACACGTAACATAGATTCTCCCGCACACAGTGGAGCAATTGCCGCCTTTTCTGTCTTTGGACGTGTCCTGTCCCATACCCACCCGTGTGTGAGGGAACACTGGAACAGTGCGCACCCATGGCACCGCCAAAGGTCGAGCAACGCGACCAGGAAAGCAATGTGTTTGCGTTTCCGTACGAGCCATACGCCATCCAAGTAGATCTGATGCAACAAATCTGGAGAACGCTGGACAACAGACACGTCGGCATCTTTGAGAGCCCCACGGGAACGGCAAGTTTGCTTGACTTGGCTTTTGTTGTTGCTTTGACCCCCTGGAGCAGTGTTGGCGGCGCATTGGGCTCAACTCGTCAATGAATGCATGCATGGTAATTGCACTGCTTGTTGGGATGCAACTGCAGGGCAAAAGCATGAGTCTCATCTGTGGCGCACTCTCCTGGCTTCGAAAACACACGGACCCAAACGGTGTCTTTTTGTCCAAAAGCTCGCCACCACCGTCATGCGACGGAGAACCGCCCACAAAAGACACAGATAAAACCGACACCTCGGGAGCACAACACGAGCCCGCATGGCTCCAACAGTTTGTGAAACAGGACGCACAACGTCAGCTTGAAAGCAAACAGTCCCAAGTGCAACACGCACTGCAAGAGATTGAAACCATTCGCAGGGAATCCGCCAAAGAACTGAAGAAGCGCAAATCGCTGTACGCGTATCGCGAAAAACTGGATCAGGGGCCGTCCGCCAAGCGCTTGAAACAGCCCGCAAAGCTCCACGACAACAATCCCAGCGATGGTAGAGAGGAAGAGCATTTGGTGGATGCGTACGACAGTGATCAGTTGACAGTGGACGCCGACCACGACAGCGAAGACGAAGACTCGACGAGCAACAAATGGAGGCCACAAGAGCAACCGGACTACGGTATCATCAAGGTCTGTTTCAACCATCAGTGGGCGG
The DNA here is from genome assembly GCA_027475765.1 of Paralagenidium karlingii. Taxonomy (NCBI): domain Eukaryota; phylum Oomycota; class Peronosporomycetes; genus Paralagenidium; species Paralagenidium karlingii. The sequence continues at coordinate 182,281 of JAMFLO010000006.1, forward strand.
TGGAGCAATGATGCTGACACAGTGACGTCTTGGCCAGATCATCTACTGCAGTCGCACCCATTCGCAAATCTCCCAGTTCATGCATGAAATCACCAAGACGGCGTTCGGGCAAAACGTGCGCTGTGTGAGTCTAGGTTCTCGCAAAAACCTTTGTGTGCACCCCAGAGTGGCCAAACTCTCGTCCGAGGTCCAAATCACGGATCAATGCCTTGAAATGCTTCAAAAGAAGGCTTCGGCTTCGAAATCTGCTTGCAAAAAATGCCCCTACTACGATCACAAGTTGCTGGGGCACTTCACCAACCATGCGCTGGTACTTGCCAATCCTCGTTGTGACGGGGAACTTCGTTATTTATTGGATGAATCAGCAAGCTGACTGCTTCTATGCCCCAGGCTCATGTTCAGGACATTGAAGAGCTGCATCAACTCGGCCAAGAAATGGGCGCGTGTGCGTACTACGGCGTTCGACAAAGCATCCCGCTTGCGCAAGTGATTGGGATGCCGTATTCGATGCTGCTCAGCAAAGACACTCGAGAGTCTCTGGGCATCGAGTTGGACCGCAACATTGTGATCTTGGACGAAGCGCACAACATTGTCGAAGCAGTTAACCAGACGTACAGCGTTTGCATTACTTCCAAAGAACTAGTGCTCGGACGTCGAGCACTGTGGAACTATTTCAGCAAATACGAAAAGCGCTTCAAAGGACGCAACTCCTTTTACATCAAACAATTGCTTTCCGTGTTGGAACTGCTGTCCAAATTCCTTCGTCAAAAGCCTCGGAAACCTGTCAGCAGGTATGCCCTGCTCTGTCACATGCATAGCGTGCTCCGATGGTGTCTCACAAGAGGATGTTGCTACCCAACAGCGAAAACGACGCAGCTGCCAATGCCAAAATGCTGATGATCAATGACTTTTTGTTTGCGGTAAGCCAGGGTGTAGTGCGGCTTGTTTGCCAATCGCTCAGTTCCTCTGTGTTGCTCATGCAGGCCAGAATTGATCATTTCAATATGTTTAAAATCGTGCAGTACCTCCAACAGAGCAATCTGCACAAAAAGGTTGGTGGAGATGTCCTAGTGGCTGTCAAGGCTGGTGGTGTTGACTGTCGTTTGCGGGGGGGGGGGGGGGGCGGCGGATGGGTAGTTGCTGGGGTTTTTGGACATGGAAAACGCTGCAGAAGACACCTCGAAACAGTCGGACGACGAGTACAAAAGCAAGAACTTGTCTCCGTTGCGAGGTGTCGAAGCGTTTCTGCTGAGTTTGACCAACGCAGAAACTGATGGACGCGTTTTGGTGCAATATCATGATGTACGCGATGCCCTGTAAACAGAACCACGAGTGACCGACCATGCCGACTGACTCTGTAGGCTGTTTTTGTACTTGTGCATGCCAAACAGATCGCAGCTGGACAGGAGGCCCTGATCAAGTTTTTGATGCTGAATCCCTCCACTCAGTTCCAAGAAATCGTTGACAAGAGTTGGAGCGTCATTTTGGCGGGTGGCACCATGCAACCTGTCGCGCAAGTGATCGATCAGCTGTTTCCTCAGTTACGTCCTGAAGAAATCGATCTCTTCTCGTGCGGTCACGTGATTCCACCGTCGAATCTCCTTGGATGTACGTGTTGGGCTTCGTTTCTCTTCGTGATGCCATCGTTTTGGTGATTGTCAACATGCAACGTTGTCATCTTGGGGGTTCTTTGTAGTTTCCGTGTCCTGTGGCCCAACCAAAGAGCATCTTGAATTCACGTTCAATCGACGCAATCGCCTTGAATCCATTGACGAACTGGGACGTGTGCTTATCAACGTGAGTCGTATTGTTCCAGGCGGTATCGTCGTGTTCTTCCCATCTTATCGGTTTGAAGAACAAGTGGTGGGACGATGGCAACAAACCCAGCAATTCGTTCAGCTCCACAAACTCAAGAGCATCTTTCGAGAACCCAAGCGATCAGAGGAACTTGCGCGGGTGCTCGACGACTACTCTCAGTGCTGTCAGGGCCAGCAGAGTAGTGGCGCAGTTTTATTGAGCGTTGTCGGTGGCAAAATGTCGGAAGGCATCAATTTTAGTGACGATCTGGCACGGTAAGTTGGCGCTACCCCGCGCAGATCTCTTGGGGCACAAACGCACTAATCAGGGCACATTCCAGATGCATTGTGATGGTGGGACTTCCTTATCCAAATACTCGAGATCCCGAACTCGTTGAGAAAATGAATGCGATGGAAAAGCGAAAGACCGGCTCGGGGAGAGAACTCTACGAGAACATTTGCATGAAAGCCGTCAACCAATCGATTGGTGAGTGTACACTAAACGAGAAACAATGATGCCGCTTTGTCGCCACAGCTAACAAAAGACACGGTGCATGGTGCCTAGGTCGCGCGATTCGACACCGAAACGACTACGCCACCATCTTGTTGGTTGATCATCGCTACTCCTACCCATCGATTCGCAAACGGCTTCCGCGATGGATTCAAGATCGAGTAGTACCTGCTGGTACAGCCGAATCCTTTGGACAAATCTACAGTCAACTGGGGCAGTTCTATCGCGCCAAAAGAATCAACGTGCTGGAGTGAAATGAACAGCATCATGGGGTTGCTTTTCGGTGGTGGGGTCGGGTCCGGTTTGGCGGATACTGCAGGGTTATTCTCTAATGGACGTGTCAGTCCAAGTGGTGAGAGTACTCACTCTCAATGACTTGTTTGGCGATGCCGAGTACTCTTCCAGCAAGCTCTTCGTCTTCAAAGGACCACGACAGATTCACTTCCCATCGTTCTGATACATCGACGCTCACAGAGCGAATTGTCAAATAGGGAGGTCTACCATCGTATTTACAATCGATCGGAACATCCAGAATCCATTTTTTCAGACTCGAATGAATCAATTTGAGTACTTGTAGTACGTCCGCCTTGGGTTCTTCTTGTTTGTCCTCATCTGCTGACTCAGTTGATTCGGACGACAGCAAAAACGACAGAGCAGATGAGACCTTGGCACTCCGTTTCTTCTTGCGGATCGAACTCATGTCAACAGGCTTTTGCCAGGTGTGGCGGAACGAAAGGGAGTGCTTACGCTTTTTCAAGCGACGCGCGCCATTCGCAACCGAGACAAGCATCATTTTCTTCTTGGCTTCGACAAGCAGCATGCCCTGCACGTCGTTCGGATTATTGAACATGGATTTGTGAATGCGCAATGGGAGCTCCATTGTGGGCGCGATGACGGTGTTGCCAAATGATTCAATAGGTGTCAACACGACTTCGGAGAGACATGGTTCTTTGGACAGTTGACACCGCAGATGGCTTTTCACGAGGTTCAAATCTTCGGGAGGCACGTTCGGGTCCAACAGAATCTGCTTGGGCACGACTTGCTTCGATAGTTCCACGATACTCTTTGTGTCCACTTCATCGCCACAAGGGAAGTAGTGCACGCCACAGAGCACTTGCGCGCCAAGGCGTTTATTGATCTGTTTTCGCTGGGGATCAGCATACAGCATATAGTTAACTGATCCTGGCGTACATCCTTCCGACAACACGACGAGGTTCTTCGGATCGTTGGCAAGGCACTTCATGGCTCGAAGCGTGTTGCCCTGACAAATGGAAGCCGGACCTGTGAATAACACGAATGCGCCAGATGATTGCGCAAGTTTCCAATCAAATCGCTGCAGAGGATGAAAGGAAGCACGAGATGAAGACCCAGAGGAGGTTGTCTTGGCAACTCCTTTGATCATTTCGCAAAAACTCTTTGTGTAACATCGGCGAAGCAACGAAGTATAATGACTGGGGAATTGCATAGCATCATCTGACACATAGATAGGCACCGTAAAGCGCATTTGGTGCCAGTACTCAAGCAAGATGGTCGCGATCTCTTGGAAAAAGCCAAGTCGATACACCGGAATAATGACTTTGCCATCCGACGTCACACACTCATGGATGACGCGCATTAACTCTCTTTCCATCGCGGTTTTGGTTTCCGATACCGTCACCGCGAAGCGACTGCTGGTGATCAGGGCGGAAGGAAGCAGTCGCGGGATCTCTGCGGGCAATAATACTCGTCCTCCAGACATGTTGAAACCATGAACATACACTAACGAGCATGTGCCAATCTCAATGTGGAATGCGCACCCACCGGCCACGTGACCCGCATGGTAAGGAGTGATCCTCATGCTCTCATTGCAGGTGACGGTTCCTTTCACTGGCACAGCCGTCGCGTTGTGGAAACAGTTGACAATGTCTTGAAGATCGTATGGTGCACTACGATCCTTGTGTTTGTTGCCAAAACTTCCACACCAGTATTCCGTGAGCACATCCGGAGCAATCGCTTTGGTTCCGTACGTCATATACACCGGTACTCGTCGATTCGTTGGCGTCTGCTGTACGCTGCACTTCTCCGTCAAAAAGGGCAGCATAAAGGTCACCTCTGGTCGATAATCCGGGATAAACACCGCGTTCAGCGCGTGCTCTCCGTCGCGTCTAATCAATTCTTTGAGTTCTCGCACATATTGCTTGGATTCGCCTGTCATTGATGTGCTTCCAGCACCAGCTCCTGCACCAGCTCCTCCACTCGTAGAAGGGTTGGTGCCAGGACCGCTGCTATCAGCGCTTTCGTTGCCGCTGTCGTCATCTTTGAAGGCCATATCGGACGCTTGCTTGGCACCCGGTTGGCTTGGAAGCGCCACATCCGATAGAGCCGTCCTCAGTTCACCACATCCTAACAGAATTGTGACGTTTAACACGCTCTCCGTCACGATACACGCCGCGCCATTTCCTATTCGGGTCAAGATCAGCGGCATTTTGGAGGCGGTGGCCTTCCCCACAACTCACAATAACCGTTCTTGGAACCGGTTGCGGGTGGCACCTCTAGAAACATATCAGTTGGGCATGTTAGAATACAGTTCATCGATTCACAAAGGTATTGAAAAGACGGAGTTTATCATGCATCACTCACGACTCCAAGCTTGTGAGTCAGGTGAGCATACAAATGGCTACTGATTGGCTATCGGAGAGAACTATGTCTTGAAACAGCGATCCACGTCTCTTTACCAGATATCAAATTTGTGAGGATAAATATAAAATTGCATGGGTATCAATTGCTGCAGTTGCTCTTATGCTCCAGAATTTCCACACCAGTCAACTTCAACTGTGGGACAAGAAAGCAAAGAAAATAAATGAAAAAAAACGATAAAATTTTGGGATTTATTTTACTTACGGTAGGCAGGAGTACCCATTGGGCGAGATTCCTCAAGCAAGTGGAGTGGAGTGTTGGTCGCCAGCATATCAGAGAGACATTCCATCAGGGGAAAAAGGCTGAGAATTGGATGAATAGCAGTGGGAGTGGCAAAGATCTGCTCCAACTGCTGTGGGCCGAAGAAGAATCAGCCCTGCCGCCGCGTGTAGAAGATCAGTTTGAGCTATCACGCGGGACCCCTGCTGCTTCTGGGAAACCTCCAGGATTGCCCAGGCCGCCGATCTTTGTGTCCCCCAAACCGACGCGCCAACAGTCTCAACAACAACAACTGCCCGAAGCGGCGCCGATGCAAATGCAGATGCAGATGATGCCGACTCTGCCAGAGCTGCTGGCCGTGAACGTGAAAACAAATGGAAACATCGTGACTAGGCGCAATGAGTCGTCGTTTGTGGCGCCGATGCCAACGCAAACGCCCACCAGATTGCCCAATGACACTAATCCTGAGCGAGGAGGCACCACCACTACTAAAGACAGGCTGGTACACCCACTTGATCCCCGAAGAGTCGAATGCGGAGACCGAAAGGACGAAGAAGACGAAGACACAGAGGAAGACGTGCGCGTCATCCAACATGAAGACGACATTTTCTGCGGTAGTACTGCAGGGGAGAGCTTTTCTTCTTCTTGCTCCTCTTCCTCGTCTTCAGCTGCTTCATCGTGTCAGTGGGAGCATGGCTCGTACATCCGAATGGGATGGCTCAACAAACAGGGCCACGTGTGGTAGGTTCGTTACTCCTTTCATGCAGCTTGAATCCTGACGCATCGTATGTCAACAGGAAAACGTGGAAAGGCCGTTTCTTTGTCTTGTATGCGGATGGGACACTGGCGTATTATCGAAAGAAAGGAACAAGAAAGGTCAAAGGAAGCGTTTCACTCAACGACGGCGTGGTCTCGATCCAATACGTTGACGTGCGCAAAGCTGGCCGACCGTACGCCTTCCAAATCGTGAAAGGGTACTATCGTCTAATGTGCTGTTGCTGCAGTCAAGTTGAAGCTGAGATCTGGGTCAATGCTTTGCGAAGAATACGCCGCAATCCACCACGCGAGCTGGAAGTGGATGTGACGGCAGCAGAAGAAAAAGCCGCGTTCTCAGCGCTGTCAGTCAAACTAAACAAGATCTTCATGACAGACCGACCCATTATGAATCTTGTGGAGAATTTCAAGACTTCCCTTGCTATTGACATGCTAAGTGCAAGCCATGTCATGTCAGCTTTGGAGGATCTAATCGTTGATCGTCACTTGCTGCATCTGCAGGAGGATCCACATATTGGCTTACTTCCGGGAAGTGAGGTGCTGAGACTAGTTCGCCGATGTGTTGAAGATCGCATCTTTGTTCCGCTTCACAGCTTGTTGTATCGGAGTATGATGAGCCGCGAGCTTCATCATGCGACCTCGAAGGCAGCGCGAAACATCAAGTTGCTCAAGAAGAAAGGACCGGAAGAATTCGAAATCCCGAAAGCGCTGGCATTGACTTGTAGTTGGAGTGCTGCCACCGAGTGGATCAGTGCGATTGATTGTGTTTCGATGCCATCTCTCAAACTGGACTATATTCTTCGAGCAGCCAAAGAGATCTCAGAAGAAGTCCAGCACCATAATGGATCTCACTACGATTTATCGGACGATGCTCTGTCGACGTTGTTTCGATATTTGATTGTGATGGCGAACTTGGAGGATATTGTGCTGCAGCGGAATATGCTTGAGCATGTCTACTTGGATCACCCGGTGTCCCGAAACAAGTCAAGCATTATAGAAGCTTTCCTTCACGCAATTGCGTGGATCGAGCAATACCAGCATGACAAGCGGTCGGATGATCAGAGGGCTTTGACACTGGAGAACTCACGAAAAATCATCACTTTCTCGACCAAGACGATTGGCATCCAGTTTGAAACAGACGGTTACAATCGAGGAGCTATTGTTCGGAGCATCAAGAAGCAATCTCAGGCTGATTTGTGCGGATCTCTCACTGCTGGATATGCTTTGATCGCTATTAATGATGAGCCTGTTATGATGATGACACTTCCCGACATTTGTGAAAAGCTCAACTCCGCATCACTTCCGAAGCGACTTACCTTCTTGACTGAGTTTTACTACTACCAACTCTTGTGCCTTGACAACGAATTGTGGAATTATTTGCTTTGTCAAGCTGCTAGTCGTGGTGATTTGGAATCGGTGCATTGGTTCTGCCAATCGCACACAGACGCCAAGGTTTTGTGCTCGTGGGAGAAAACCAGAGGCAAGCAAGTTCTCTCGTTCAAACCTCCCTCGATGAAAGGTTCAGCTCTCCATGCAGCTGTTGTGCACGGTCACTATGAAGTTGTCACTTATCTACTCCGTCTTGGTGTTGATGCCAACCTCGTGAATCGGAAGGGCAAGACTCCTCTTCATTTAGTGACTCCATCCATTGATGCGGTTAGAATCATTGAAGCACTGATTGAATTTGGCGCAAACTTGGATGCTATTGACAATGACGGTTGCACACCTCTCATGCGGATGTGCGAGAAAGGGTGTTTTGAAGGCGCGACAACAATGATTGCGCTCGGTGCGAATATCCACAGGGCTGCATGGTCGAATGGCTATACGGCGTTGTTGTTCAGTACTCACATCACTTCTGTGGAGCTTGTACACTTGTGCTTGTTGAAAGGAGCGCATCATGACGCAACTGATTTCAATGGAAACACAAGTCTTCATTTTGCAGCTGCAAGTGCAAACGTCGAGATGATTGCTGACTTGATCAAGCATGGGGCCAATGTGAATGGCAGAAATCGATTTGGTCAAACCCCAGCAGCAGTTTTGCTGTGTGAAGGAGCTCTGAATCATACGGAAACAGATCAACTAAAAGGCTGTTTGGAATTGCTGTTGCTCGCGGGTACTCGTGTTGATCTGCGAGATCTGTGGGGAAGGCAGTTGATTCATTTAGCCTACATGACCCATTCAAGCACCTTGCGCCACATGGTGCATCTTAAATATGGTCAACGAGGAACGATTGCGAACACTCCACAAGCGGTGTTGGACATCTATGGGTTTTCGACGGATGCCTACCGATTTCGTATGAAAGGCGACTTGGTGGCAGAAGTGAACCACACTACACCAATGCGAATTGATGCCAAGCTTTTCGTGCGACAACGCGATGACGACTCTACCACAATTCAGTCGTTTACGGTCGAAGAGATGGTCAATTGGCTTGTTAACAGTGTGTCGATGGATATGGCCGACTGCCTCACATTCGCTCTGTTAATGAGGAGTTTCTCGTCAATGGAACGAATTGTCAACTTGTTGAAGAATGAGCGACCACGGTCTCCTGGTCTGCTGCGCATGCTGGTGTTCGCTTTCATTTTTGAAGAAGAAGAGATTCGTGAACGACCCGAGTTGCTTGAGGCCTTTGATGAGACTCTTCAAAAGGCGACAGGACTAGCAAAAACTGACGCCTGGCAACGGTTGCAAGAGTACATGCAATTGTACCGGGATGCGATCTCATTGCGCGGCAGCCAGTTTTGTCTGGATCAATACGAAAAGATTCCCATGCACATGTACAAGTATTATGGTGATGAGTTTTACTCGTCTCAAGTACCCTTTCAAAAATTGTTCTACAGGTGCGTTGAGCAATGATGATGATGCTGCGGCAGCCACGCCGATCACTCATATTATGGAGTTTTCTCCACAGGACTGTGAACCCGCATCATTGGGCAGAGCACTGTACCTTGCTGACTCATGCGCTTTTTACGACTATTCCAAGTAAGAAGCACAGTTGATCGTGTGTTTTGCTGCTGTTTACTAACTCCATTTAACATTTGATGTTGTGGTACCTATAGTGGACGACTTTTTGCGGGTCCGATCGAAGAAAGACCACAGTCCAGAGTTCTGCTGCGCCAAACGCTGGTTCCAGCATGTGAGTCTCTACCCGCACTATCGTCAGCACTTTCTTTGATCTGACAGTCTTTGCAGCTGACCGCATTTGTAGTCAACACAATTCTACTGCAAGAGACCCCGGAGGAGAGGGCTGGCGCGATTGAATTCTTTGCCAGGGTACTTCTTACTGCTCAATATGTGTTGAAAGGGGCTGCCTTGCTAATGATCTTCGTCTTTCTAACCACAGGTTGCAGAGCGTTTGCTCAATTCCCTCAAGAATTTCGATTCACTGGCTGCCATCCTTTATGCACTGCAGTCTACAGCGATCCAGCGTCTTAATAGAACCATGCAATGTGTATGTGTGCAACTGGTTATCTGAAACGAACTGTGTTGATAACAATGCTCATGTTTGTGTCCTGCGTGAGCAGCTCAATGAATCGAGCAAGAGGATTCTTCACAACTTGCAATTCCTCTCGGATAAAGGATGTCGTGAGATGAACCAACTGATCCAAAAGGCATCGAATCCCAGTATGCCATACACAGGTCTTTATCTGCAGGTAACCAACCATCCATGCCGAAAATGTGCGCAGCTCACACACGAGGAGTGCTGTTGACTGACTTCGATACTTGTGCAGCACATCGTAGGGCTCAATGAGCTTCCAGTTTTTGATGACCATCGTCTCCTTAATGGCAGACGTTTGAGAAAAATAGGTGATTTGGCAATAGAGATTCTGTATCGCAAAACTGCGCCGTATGCTATCGCTTTTGATGACCAGATCGATGTGAGTCTAGTTCGTTTCGCTGATGGTGTGGCTTGATGGATCTCCTCACTCCTTACCATCGTAGAAACTGCTCCACGTGAACCTCCCGCTGGACTCCGAAGAGGCGCGATACAATCGTTCTCTGGACCTCGAACCAAGGAATGCTCATACACTGACACCGATGGAACGTGCTGCGGTGCTGGAAGTGCAAGAAAAGGATTTGGAGAATGAAGTAAGGGAATCCATCGGCACTGAAGGAACTTTTGGTATTCGCCAATGGATTCGAAAGCAACGAGTTGTTCGTCAATGCCGTTCCCGATCTCGGTTATCGTCTTCGTCCTCGTCTATGCAAGAATGGGTCTAGTTTTCTGGTTGCTGTGTGTATGATAATGACAAAGCAGCGTTTGTAGATTACCAATGGAAACTGCGCGATGTTTTTTACCTGGTTAGCTCTCCTATTTGACGGAGGCAAGGTATTTGTCAAAGTCCTCTAGAGAATTGAGACTGTCCACCGAAACTTCTGGAATCTGCTCTTCCTTCAGTCCATCAAGGAAGGCCTTGGCACAATGGGCGACCGGATAGAACGTTAGCTCTCCCTCACAGCAAACAACAAAACGAATCAGAAGCACAAAATACCGAAGTTGTAAAGCTTTTGCTGGGGCCAGTGGACGATGCCACTGGTTTTGGTCTGTCGTTATCTTTTCTTGTCAACTCTTCCATTTGCTGCATTATGTGATCACCCTTGTCGCTCAGCATGGCGTCGTCGCTGCAAATGAAGGGTACACGAACTGCCCATCAGCGGAATGTACGCATCGATACCACCACAGGCACTTCTTACAGCAATCGATTGATGCGCGCTTGACGAGACTCATGTCGAGCTTGTCGACGGTTGCTTGCTTGTTTGGCGTTCTATCAATCCCTCCATACGTGCGTCCATGATCAAACAGGGCGTGATCGCGGATATAACCGATTCATTCACCCACCTCTTTCGCAATGTCAATCACAAACAAATCCTGTTCTCGTTCTTTCAGATCTTCCAATGTCATGCGCTTCCTGCCCGCGTCCACGCCTTGAAACATTTTCGTGTCGTACGACAAAACAGAAGAAGTCGCACTGATCGGGAGGTATCAGAGAATGGCCGACCTGTTCATCGCTACTCCATCACACAAAGTGTGACACACTGCTCACTCGTTGCTTTCGTGGAGGTCCGCTTGCAAAAAGAGCCCATCGCGTTTAGAAGTATCACAACTCAGCTTGTCTGTCGTGTAGATCACTCCAGTTGGTCAGAGTGGGTATTTCTCGTCCATATGAGCTCTGCTAATACTCACCAACGCACTTGCTACGTGTGTATCCTTCAGTTCGTGCTGCATCAAAATACGAAAAGTCTTGGGGCACACACAAGTTCACCAGCAAATCTCATCGTAACTTCAAGCTCCGCGTGCAAATCGGCATCGATCAGCTTTTCTCACCGATCTTTTCGGGATTAAGTTGCGGCTTTTTCTGCTATGGTCAACGGAAAGAAACACCCAGGCCACCACGTCGCCGTTAGAGAACTTGCGATCCTCAGCATTTGACATAGTGACTGGCGCGCGAATGCTTGCTTTACTTGCCGCATCGTTGCTGTTCATACTGGTATGCTGTTCCTCACCCGTATTTTTTTGACCAATCAGCGTGGTGAATCTGCAAAGATACGATACGACACGACAAGGTTTTTCATCGAAAAACCTCACAAGCAGCCAGTTGAAGATACCAAAGGAAACACTTTGAAAGGTAAGGTTGCCGCCCCCGCCCCCGCCGCCATCCGTGTAGCAGCAGCAACGGAAAGCAGCCGAAAGAAAAGCTATCCAACGTCGATGAAATCCCTTTCTGAAGTACTGCGCGTGAGTTTGCTCTGCTGACTGGGAAAACGATTGCAAGGAGTTCTACAAAACACTGACAGACAGGAGTGCCTGGTGCACAGTTGAGAGGCAAACGACTCTGGAGTTTCCTTGGGCAGATCGAGAGAACGAGAGACCCAAAGTTGCTGACGACGACTGATGCAGCCAATGATCGTGAAACCATCCACAGCTTCGTGCGACTGATGAAGACAGAGTCAACCAAGATGAACTTTGAGCATGTCTGTGCATTGCTTTGACTGCTTGGTGGACTGACATGACCTCACACGTGGGTTGGCTTTCATCTTGGGTTGGCATCTCTACTAAATCCAGCTTGCGAGTCTCACGCGGTGCGTTCATCTGCTTCTTTAGTTCTCGTATAGAACGGGAAGACTGACGAGGAATACCCTGGGCAAATGCGTGCTTCAGAGTCATCCAAATATGCTTCTTGGATTCTGAAGAGGTCATGAAGGCTCTAACACACGATGGCGTCGATCAAATACTTTTGAATACCATTCACAACATTCGCAAGAGATCGCCAGGTGTTACTCAAGCCCCATAATCACTACACTTGGTCAGACGTGCGTTGGAGACTGATGCAACTATAGATGAAAGCAGCTCCCTCAGTTACCTCGAGTCGATACTATCCAGCATGGTCGAGATGGTAAGACGGAATTGCTTCCACTTTGGTGAACACCCAGAATTGCTTTGACAGGCAATTCTCAATCGCTTTGCGAATTGTGCTGCATAGTTGGAGTGGGATTTCTTTGCTCAGGGCAAATATGGTGGATTCATCGAAGAGATCCTCATTGTCCTTTCAACCACTGACGATTGCTGCGGGAGCGTGCACACCGAAGCGGCAAATGTGTTGATGACGATGTGCGCCACAAGCATAAAGAATACTGTTGATTCGGTCGTGAAAAGCAAGCAGAACATGCAACTGCTTGTTGAGAGGTTGCACGATCTCCCACGAGCGAAGAGCTTTCACTACCAGGCTCTGCTGCTGGAAATAGTGTATCGAATGCATCGATGGTTGAAAAAGCAAGCCACAACGAAATGTGATAGCATCTCAATTAAAATCGTTGACTCTTTGCCATACAAGTTGTCTTCTCCACTGTTGAAGATATCGCCAAAGGTGCTGTGTGCTCACCAATATGATTGTTGTGTGCTTGACTAACCGGAACCTCTATGTCCAAAGTTCTTCAAGGACAACACAAGGGCACTGCTCAACGACTTCAACAAAACCGTTGGAATGATCGTATCAACCAAATGCCGTTCGTTTGCATGTTTTGCTGGAACCGGAGACAATGTGCGTATCGCCATTTTGTGCCTATTACTTCAATCCATGCTCATTCCAATGATCTGCACGCAGATTGATATTGGCGAGGTTCAGTGGCTCGACATTGGAGGAGTAGTGATGGAAGCAGAAGTATCTCTGCGAAAGCAATCGGAGAGTGCTGGGGCAATTCTAAAAGTCTTGTTCAAACAGATCAAAAAGCATGAGGTCAACGAGCGTTCTTGCTCAATCACCTTGTGGATGAACGACAACCTCTGTCTTGCAGACTTGATCGAGGGAATTGATGATGTCAGATGGAGTGGGCTCAAAGGGTGCCGATTCACATTTCGAGTAGCGTCAAAGGTAAGTGCACATTCATGTATTACACCAACCTTACCTGGGCTCATGATTGATCATGCATAGGATTTGAAGGAGATCAGAACAGTAATAGATGCCAAATTCAACAACACACCGCTGCAGGGTGTCGAAGCATGTTTAATTAAGAAGGAACATCGCCAGACAAGGAACACTTATGGGAGATCAGGTGCAACAAGGAAATCGCGAGCGAAATCGGCAACGTCTAACGATTCTGCTTCATCGAATGATCAACAGGTAAAGCACACACGCAGCACAGTCGTTCATCGAGGATGCCGCTGATTGTTTATTTCTTTTGTCTTAGCAGACAGCAGTGATAAAGAAGGAATGCAAGACTTTCTTGCGGCGGCGTGCAAAACCAAGTTCGCAACCAAGTCAAGAAGAAATCATCATTGTCTCACCATTCGATGAGTTCGAAAATGCAAGCACTAGCAATGAAAAGGGAACGAGTGGTTCACGAGCAAAGCGTAAGCTGGAAGACGACCAGTCGACCTTACAAGGATCGAAACTTCAGACTGTCAACGTACAAAAGAAGCGAAGAACTCGTTCGAGCAGAGCACTATATCAAGCAGATGACGATTGCCTCCAGAAGCCCAACACTACTGATGCCGCCAACCGCCTGAAAACCAGACCAAACAGGAATCCACGAAAGAAAAGTTGTGATGCTGGTACCGCCGAGCACAGCTCACTGGTTATTCCTCCAGACTCTTGCGATGATCAATCCCAGCAAAACGACACAGACACTGGTCCGACGGCACCAAGACACGTCCATCACGAGCCCATTTTCAAGGTGATGTGTGACTTGCGTACTCGTGTTGGACGATAAACTGAAGTGGGAAGTCCTTAATCAGGATTCCGCGTCTGCACTGAGCATCTTGTTCGACTCTGCTCAAGCCTTGCCGACTACTCCAAAGAAAACTCCTCCTGCTGCGCAGAGTCATGATGATGAGAGAGACGAGCACACTACTCACCATACAGTCTCACCTCAAGACGAGTTACGTGATCGGGAAACGTCATTGGAAGAGTTCGCTTTGAACGAAGATGAATCATCTGCGGTGGTTACCCCAAAAGCTGGGCGATCAGTTGAGATCAAACGGGAACAATTACAACACTCGAAAAGTAAGGTCTTCTGCTGTATTGTGGAACTTGGATCTATCACTGAGAATCTCACCGAACAAATTCCGAGATCAGCAGAAGACCCTGATAAGCCATCAGCATCCCCCCCGAAAGTTAGGGGCAGCTCTTTATGCGATTTGCAGTATTCCCTGTATCAGCAGTTCCATTCGCTTGTCGACAGAATTCTCGAGGGACAAAAAGAGCACAGGCTTCAAATCGTGTCATCTTCGCATGATTCCTTTGTGGAGAAGCATGAGCAGTTGCTTATGCGGCTATATCGTGGACATCAAGAAGCCCAACCATTCGCAAAGTGTCAGAAATCATTCGAGCAATGCTTCACACAAGTGTCCACACAGAGTAAACACATGGCTTCGTTGCAGCAGGCGATGCTCACGGTGATAAAACAAACCGATTCGACGGAACGACAGATCTCGAAGCAATGCGAGATGCTCTGTACTGATGTTCAAGGGACATCGAAAAAGCTATGTCAAGCGGAATTGGAGAAAACAGTGAAGAGGATCAAGCATATCTCCGCCCAGAGACTTCAGCAAGCCAGAGAGAAGTTCGAGTCGATTGAGAAGAACTTCAACACCGACGATTTGATGGTAATGCAGCAGATGCTTCAACGAATCTGATCTATATCATCACTTCGCCTTGAAACACGTCCACTTAGTTTAAGAGTTGAAATCCACTTTCTTCGTCATCTTGAAATCGAATGGCTGATTGAAAAGGGTTCTCTTTAGCTCGCTCCCTTGAAAACTCGGCCAGTTGCCATGACTGCCTCTGTTGACTGACTGACTACCGCTACGACCATGCCACCCGGATGGGTATGCCACACAATTATGTCTGTTCAAGCTATTGGAGACACGATCCCAATGGAATTGTTCACGAGAAACATGGAAAGACCGCGTACTATGATGCTCTGATTGCTTTTGGCTTCATTGTCTGGTCGAGAGGCAAAGCAGCGCGCGCCATTGAAAACCAACAGCTCATGCACTTATCATTCGTACCGCCGCAGGACGAAGACGTCCCATCACGAATGGCCCCAATTCAACAGACATCCAAGCCATCAACTTTACTCCTATTGCGCACGTTTGATGGACAATTTCACGTCAGAGAGAAGATTACAAACTCTCAGTGAGCACCTGAGGTACTCTCCACATATTCAAAGGGGAAACGCTGTCGGTCAATTGACAACAAGACGGCGCTTGGAACATCCCATACAGTCCTCATCACTCGCAATGAACCATCCATCCAATCTTCCCTTTCAGTTTTGAAGCTCCTCCACTCAAACCCCGTGCAATTCATTTGTGTGCAAGACGATTGCTGCACACAATTTGAATCGCACGCCGCCAAAAATGAATTGCTCCATTCCCAAATTGAATTGCACGCACGTCAATTGGGTCTTTTCTATGTCGAAACGAGGGATCTTTTTATGTTGAAACGAGGGACTTTCGCTCGTTTTGCAGATCTTTGTGGAAAGTTTGGCGTGTCATTGGGGTTGTGACGTGACCGATCGAATGTCACTTTTCCATTTGGGCCGCCGCGTCGCCGTCGCCACCACAAGAGTCAGCGGCTCACTTGCCTGTCACGTCAATTCACTCGACAGCCGTTGGGAGTCTTCCTCGTCGTGTCCGTCCTCTCCGACTTTCTCTTCTTCCTCTGGGTCGCCTCGCTCGACGTTCACTTCCGAAGCTCCTCGCTCCAACGCAAGCCATCGCAACATCATGGAGGCCGTCTCACAACTTCTCGGTAGCGGTAACGCGCACACCAACGCTGGCATTCCATCTGAACAAGTACAGAGCGTCAAAGTCGCGGTGCTCGCGGCCGGTGCCTTTGGCACGGCCATCGCCACTATTGCGGCTCGTCGCAATCACAATGTGGTCGTGTACGCACGCGAAACGGACATTGTACGTTATTGCTGCCAAATAAACTGCCTTTGTCAGATGCTGGTAAACTGATGTTGAATGTTGTTTGCTTCCTGTATCTGTTCCAGGTCGATTCCATCAACAACAAACACCGCAACAACCGCTTCTTCCCCCAATTCGAGTTGCTCCCATCCATTCGAGCAACCACTTCAGTTGAAGAAGCCTGCAAAGATGCTAAAATCATTTTGGTCTGCTTGCCAGCTCAATTCACGCCCGATTTCATCGAACAGAACAAGCAGTACATCCCCAAAGACGCTGTTGTGGTGATCACGGCCAAGGGTCTGTACCTCAAGACTCGCCAGCTGCTCTCGGTGCCCATCATGGAAGCATTTGGCCACGACCAGCCACTTGCCTTTCTGTCTGGCCCATCGTTTGCTGTCGAGCTAATGAAGAAAGCTCCAACAGCCGTGATTGTGGCTTCCAAGTACTTGTACAATGCAGTGTACGTCCAACGTATGCTCTCGACTGTGGACTTCCGCATTTACACCTCCCAAGACATCATCGGTGTGCAACTTGGTGGTGCATTGAAGAATCCTTTGGCTATTGGCGCTGGTATGATTGAAGGAGCAGGCTTGGGTATCAATACGCTTGCTGCCTATGTCACCAGAAGCTCGCTTGAGTTGCAAAAGCTCTGCACTGCCATGGGCGGTCAACCCGCCACCATTTCGGGGCTCTCGGGTATCGGTGATTTGATGCTGACGGCCTTTGGCGAACAAAGTCGTAACCGTAGTTGTGGCAAGCGACTATTTCAAGGAGAAAAGCTTGAAGACATCACAAACGGCACCACGGTGGAAGGTGTTCCAACTGCAGAAGTGGCCGTGTACTTTGCCCAGCAGTGTGGTTTGGACTTGCCATTGTTCAACGCTGTGAATGCGATGCTCAAAGGCCTTGTCAAGCGGGAAGAAATGCAGAATTTGCTGATGAACCGACCTCTCAAGTCGGAGATCGCGTAGATGGCCAACAAGAGGAGTCACAGGAAGGTTTCGAGCGAAAGAGAGAGAAGTGGGGAAATGCGTTAAGTTTTCAAGCTGATTCTAAAGTTTTGTTTTTTGCTTTTGTGTTTTGAAGTTCATTTGTTTTGTTGTGCTTTTGGTACAGTTGGGCTCGCGAGTGGTGAGCTCCTCGTTGACTGTCTTTGTCTCGGCGCAACACGCCTGCATGAGCTTACAACAACCAAGCACCCCTGCTTTGTTGTCCACGACGGAATTCTCATTTCGACGTGAGCCCATCAACTTCAACCTACCCTGTCCCTTTCACTTGCTTACATCCGGATTGAATCTTGAACAGGTGCGGTTCCCTTCTGTACCTACCCAATTGTCGAACTCGAGCCCACGTTGGAGGTGTCACTGAGCACCCCAACGTCGGCTGAAGTTCGACACTGTCAGACCCGCCGACCGTGGCCATACTGCTACAATTGCAGACATCTTCGTCCCAAGCACATACGACACCGGCCAATGTCGTGGCCCATCGAGCGAGTGGCTCATTGAGCCGCTGGGGCAGTCAGAGGCTGACGCGACCCTATTGCGCATCTGCTCAAAACCATTACGATGTCGTGCCTGGAGACCAGGACAAAGCAGGTTCGTTTGATGAATCGCAGCGTCATCACGCGACATCTCGGCATCACCATCTCCTGGATGGGCTGTAGACTGATGTTGCAAAGCTAAGAATCGCTGATAGATGCTGTGGCATTTGCTGGCGAAATCACAAGCGGACACTTCGTCATTCTCGTCATTAATAGCGAGCGTTCGAAGAGACCCTATTCACTTCTGCAGCATACACCAGCGAATTGGCGATTCAGTGTTGGTACAGCGCTCCTGATGAACGTCATGGTGGAGCTGAGGTATTCAGATGGCGGTCGGGGAAGGAACACGTTCCTCTAGCTCTTCACCGCCCCGAGGCACCGTGCTAAAGCGAAGTCCATTGCGGACATGATGGCTGTCATCAAAGAGTCGCATGGTTTGCTCGCGTGTTGATGGCGGAGGTCCTCCGACAACCATGTTGCCAGCCATCTAGTACCAATCAGTGTCTGAAGAAATGCGGCGTCATTCAAGAGTTGTGCGTTGGTCAACTTGAGCAAGGAACTCGAGGGAGAGACCAACGAAGAGACGCTGGGGTTGGCTTCGACGCACGTTCGATACGATAGACAATGATTCTGTGCTCTTCTGGAAGATGGAAGAGCAAGAAGAGCTCTTGTCTAGATCAGAACGGAGAACCAACGACAGAGACAATGGACGAACCCTTGAGTCGAATTGACGGCTCAAGGGTTCCTATTGCATCGCAGACCATCCATCAACTTGACCTGAGTCTCTGCTAACGAACCGAGGGGACCTTGTCCCATGAGATACCTGAATCATGTGGTCCACACTGTGAGTGATGGCACGATTCGGAATTCCTGTTGGCAAAAAGCAACCGGCGTACAAGCGAGTCAAGTGGTGTCTTCCCAGCGCCTTCCTCTGCGCTTTGCGCAGTTGGTTGTCTTGGGTGTCTTTGGACCATCTATTTCATTTGATAAGATGGGACCGATGGATGGGACAGGGGGGAACGCAGAGACTGGATGGTAGTACGCCGATGGCAATGAGAGAAACGCCAGTGTGCGATCTTCCACGAAGGCCACAGTCCACGTCTTCGCTCTCGCAGCGTACAGTCTTCGACTCGCCTCCACGCTCTTCGCCGCGTGTTCAAGTCTTCTCGTTCTCCTCAGCTCACTCTTGTTGTGGCGTAAATGACCAAGCTGGCCGGCCGTCGCCACCCGCGCTTCTGCCTTCCTTGTCTGCATTATGTCCTGGACGATGGTTTTGGTGCTTGCTCTTCTTGCTCTTCCCCTTGGAAGGTCAGCCAACGACGGCAACCTCTGCCATTGAGATCGATCGTGCGCAAGCCACCCCAACCGCCATGGCGCCATCTACCGTGCTCCTTCCAGTTGTTTGCCGACGATCCCAGTTGAATCTGCGGCATCAGCACCAGCAGTGTCTTTGATTCCTCGTTTTCGTGGCTTGATGCTCTCAGGTCGGGATCGACAACTGATCCAGGCTCCCTCAGGAATCCCAAAGCTCGAGGGATTGTCACTGGACCGCCCTCAGGCTTTGTCATCGACCTCGACCTCTTCATTGTCGTCATGCTCGACGTCGTCATTGTCGCTGTCAACATCGCCGAAATCATCGACTCCGCCGCCGCCTTCGCAGTTGGGACGTTCGAGCTCCCAAGTTGCGCCTCCGCGTCGTGCGTTCACAATCCCGCAGCACGACAACAGGCAATTCTTTGAGCGCATCGCCATGGCACAGTCCGTGGCACTCCTTTACGAAGGGTCAGCCCCTATCAAGATCGTCGGGAAGTCTCCAAGCAGCGCTGCGCGCTTCTGGAACGCAAGACGTAGGATCGGTCAAAGACAGACTCGATTCTTATTAACTTGCTTCCTCCGTCCCGAAAGAGTGGGTGCAGTGTCAATCAAAGAGATCACGAAGACTGCACCAACTGTTTCGGGACGGAGGAAGGATTACCATTGTGATGATCATCCATGATAGCTTGTGGTCGAGAATGGGTCGAGGCTTTGGTTGGCGGATCTGTTCGAGCATATGCAAGAGCAAGTTCAATCACATGGCGTAACAACTTGCTTAGTCACCACCATCCTGACCACTGTTGGAAACAGTTGGCTTCGATTCTACATGGAGTGTAGAGTCTCACAGTGATGAGCTAGAGAATCCAAGCCACTGCGCAACAAATCTTTCTGTGCAATACACTATCTGATGTCTGTTCACTCTCGAGACATAGTGAATTCCATCACCCCCACGGACCCGTGGTGGTGATGGAATTCACTTGGAACAAGCCTTGAAGCTCGTGATCTTTGCCTCCACAGGACTCATCTCGCCTCGTTTCTTTTTGTAAGACAATCATGTGCTTCCACACACTTGCTGGAGCGGCTGTTGTTGCACTTGGTCTGCTAGGGACGAGGATCCAATACACTGGCCAGCACAATGTCTTCCGTGCACTCATCGCAGAAAGCGAAAACCACACAAACTCCACATCATGCTACAGCAAGCGCATGCCATGACCCACCATCGAGACCAGAAACGGAGTTGCCATCACTGCGATCCATTCGTCGGTCGTAGCTCCACATGAAGACGAACGCCGTAGCAATCGGTGACTTGTGTTCACATCAGGTTGAACCGAGGAAAACACCATCGACCCGTGGAGAGCCACGTCCATACGCTCGACACGCAGCCATTACCACACTGTCTGGGATTGGGTCGATTGTGAGGTGGCGACCAAAACAATTCGATCTGCAGAATCGGAGACCAGATCAGCACAACGTTCAGCATCCCAACCACCCGGCCATGTTGAAGTGAAGCAGCATCGCTGCAACACACTTGAAAAGTCACCACATCATTAGATATCTACGTTTGCACCTACGAACGAAGTGGCGGAGTACACGATGTATTTGCATGGCTCCACACCTCACGCAATGAGATATCCAACACACAACAGCCAAGTGCGCACCGTGCGAGACCATATCCCCAACAATGGACAATCCATCAGCATGCCTTACCATGCCCATTGATTCTGTTCGAATGCCTCCGATGTACCTCCCAACGCCAAAGGGACCCACTCTTTTATCAAGACAAAACCCAATTCCATTTCGTTTACATGGCGTCCACCTTGAGAACGCCATTGCGAAAGCGACCTTTGGTCGCCTGAATACCAAAATCTGTTTTCTTTCTCTTCCTGAGCTTGTCGACTTGTTCTCGCGTGAGTTTGCGCTTTTTGCCGTGCACCACATCCGCCTCTTTGTTCTGCTCCACAACAAGACAGGCAGACAGACGGACACGGGATGAGAGTTCTGCGAAGCTACACGACAACGGATCCATCCAACCTTCTGCTCTTGCCGTTTTTCGCGCACCGCAGCAGCTTTTCTAATACCCGTGAGGATATGATACGGCGTACTGCGGTTTTTGGCTGCTTTGCCTCCTAATACTTGAACTCGTTTGGCTTCGTATTGCTTCTTCTCTTTTCCATCGAGGTTGGAATTGGCTGATAGCAGAAGCAGAATACAAGGACCGAAAGAGTCAGCACCACCAAAGCTACAACACAACAGCATTGATTGCATACCAAACTTGATGACTGACGAGAATGTGTCATTGAATTCCTGTTTGATCTGTTGCGACAGCGTGAGCTCTTCGCCTGCTGCTGCTGCTGTTGGTTGGTGTTTGTTGCCAGGTCTGCGCCCATTCGTCGCAGACGAAGACGACTTGGTGGTCTCCAACTTGCTCTTGCTGGATGCTGCCTTGGAACCCGAAGCTCGCTCTTTCCAGGTTTCTTTCGGACATTCAAACACCTGCACCTGCTTCTTGCCCTTGGCGATCGGGAACTGCACCGACATGTTGCTCGATCGATTGCACTCCAGTCAATGTGATACCACCAGCACTCGGATTGGACAAAATACTGCCTCTGCCTTCTTTTGATTGGTCAAAATCTTACGATGCTCACAATCTGCCATTATGACAAGGAGCCTGCAGCATTGGGGAAGCTGTTGGCGAATAAATACGAGTCCGCGTACTCTTTGCGCAGATCACTCATCTGCTTTTCAATGATCATCTCAAAGCGTTTGCTCTCCGATTGCAGCAACTGAAAGCGCAGCGAAAGACCCTGCTGGAACTGTTTGAGCACTTTTTTCTGCTTCTTGTTGCTGCTGGTCGCCAATTTGACCTGTTTCAGCGCCTTGTGAGCATTCTGTTTGGTTCGCAAGCGCTTTTGGGCCTCGTTGACGCGTTTTTTCAGCGACTTGTACTCGCTTTTGACTTGATCCAATTGCTCCATGGCTTCTGCGTGCTCTTGTGCGTGTTTGTCACACAATTGCTGCATTTCGTGACTCTTTTGCATCAATCTCGTCACTAAACGGTGGATTTCGGCTCTTGACGCATGCTTCAATGAGACTACGGGGTCGTCAGCATTGTCCAATTCTCCAGAGTCAACAGGACTGGTGGTTGCATTATCTTTCGCATTCCCATTAGTATTCTGGCTGTCTTGAAGGGCTTGGCTTGGCTTGGAAGGACTCACAGCATCTTCAGGACACGTCAATGGCGAAGAAGAAGCTGCTGCGACGCCATTGGATGATAGCGAAAACACTGTCGACGAAGATCGTGTTGAGGTGGACGACGGGGAGTCGCGGGCGCTGGCGGTGGTGGCCGCGTTGGGGCTGAGCTTCTGCTGCCGACGTTTGGCCGGCAGGTTGCCTCTTTTCTCTCTTCGACTGTTTTCGCTGAGCAAGTCGGTAGAACAAGAAGATGAAGACGACGACGACGACGAAGAAGAATCTTCGCCTTTGGAGTTGTCTGAGTCGCCGGACTCGCTGGAGGATTCGCTCGAACTGGTGGAATCCGACGTTGATGCGCCAAGCGCCAAGGACAAAGGAGAATACTTGTCCTGATGATGATGACGGGTCTTGCGTCTCTTCTTGCGAGCCAACGGCTTTGAACAAGCCGCCGATGCGATCGGAATCGCTTTGTGGTCCTGCATACGGATTACAAAATGGAAGGGTTTTGTGTGATTTGGGATTGAACTTTTATCCGCTAACTAACCGTTACGAATCATTCTGACTCAGCAAATGATCCATTCTGAGCGTGACATCTTCAAGTTGCACTAGCGCCGGCGTGATCAACGGCGACGCGACGGAGCGCGAGAGATGCACCAACGCGATGGAATGGGCACCACCGGCAGACACTTGGCGCACGGGAAGTGTCCCCAGGGATTCGTGAATCAAGCGTTGTGGAACCAGAAGCTTCTTCATGTCGGAGTGGCCCAAACGGCCGTGGCTATTTGGTTCATACGTTCATACAAGATCACCCAAGTCAGCAGACTCGATGGCCAGTGGATCTTCAACATCAATAAAAACACTCACTCCGTTCTCCCGACGGTGAAGGCAACACCGTGATTGTTTAGGAACAGAGTGTGCGAGCCTCCACAGGCAGCTTGAACGATAAATTCTTTGGATAGAGCCTCCACCAGTGTGGGCTTGTACCGACTTCGGGTGTCTCCGAGGCCGAGTCGTCCATATTCTCCTCTTCCAAAGGCATAGCAAGTGCCTGCCTTGGTTACGACCACCGTGTGCCATCCACCGCAAGAGATGCGTCTGAGTGATGGCAGAAAACTGTCAAGTCATGAATCGATGAAAAAACAGATCAAACAAACGTACGCGGCTGGCAGTTTATCAAAAAATTCCAGACGCTTGGGCTTCACAAGGTCTGATGTTTGCCCGACACCCAGCATTCCGTAGTCTTCTTTGCCCCAACTGGAGTGCCACCGCAAAGTCCAGCCACATATACCCCACACATCAGTGTGCCATTGGGACGTGCAAAGAATAAGATAATCAGGACTTACATGAACACATGACCGCACTCCGTGACTGCTGCCGAATGAAATGCTCCACAAGCGACTTGAACGACTTTTTCGTCGTCAAATCCATCCACTCGACGAGGAGTGTTGATGCTCAGTGTGCCTTCACATTCAGACTGCAGCAGAGTCTGTCGTCCC
The DNA here is from genome assembly GCA_027475765.1 of Paralagenidium karlingii. Taxonomy (NCBI): domain Eukaryota; phylum Oomycota; class Peronosporomycetes; genus Paralagenidium; species Paralagenidium karlingii. The sequence continues at coordinate 206,204 of JAMFLO010000006.1, forward strand.
AACCCAAGCTGACCACTGTCGCAGCGTCCCCACATGTACACACGGCCATGCTCTGTAATGCACAACGACACATTAGCCCCATTCAAAACGTAAGCCTTCCATTGACTTGCAGTAGTCTGCTTCACCTGTCAGTGCGGCTGAATGAGCGCCGCCTGATCACAACGGATACACCATCCAGCGTTAATCGACATTGGGCAAACTGGACAAAGCAAACAAGTCAAGAATATCCCGCAGTTACCGCAAGTGATCTTCACAATGGTCTCTTCGGTCTTTGTTTCTTCATCAATGACAGGACAGTTGGCTGGAACGGATTGGTATGGATCGTGAAATGATTTGGGGAGCCCTAGCTGGCCCCAATGGGCTTCTCCCCACATGTACAACGAGCCATTTCGTGTCACAGCACCGGAATGGCAACCACCTGCGGAAATGTACGTGATCACAACATTTCGATCCATGAAATATTCCACTCGCTTGGGCACGATGGAGCTCTTGAGATCGGCATGACCAAGCTGGCCCAACTGTGCCACCAGAACCAAAGTCAATCCAACCCCACCGTCGTCCATACAAGCAACATTTACTGGAAATCATCACCAGAAACTTACAGCTCCCCATCCCCACGAGTAGACTTGGCCCGTGGACGTGAGCGCCATGGTGTGTCGTGAGCCGCACGAGACTGCAATGATCTCCATTTCTCGCAAAGATACGACTTGCTGCGGGAAATTGGCGCTGGTGACGGAGTCGATGGGCACCACCACTTTTTTTTTCTCTCCGCGGCCCAATTGGCCATCGTCATTGCATCCAAACGCGATCAACGCGCACTCTTCCATCGCCACAGCTGGGACTGCTTGGACGTCACCCTGTCTCGGGCTTGAACTCGTCATCCTCCTTTTGCAAGGCAGGTTGCCTTGACCTATCTTCAGTTACCGGTGGAGGAAACGGTATCCGAGAGTGTTACACGCAACTCAAAACGGAAATCATCAATGGCGTTTCTTGCCAAGCACCAGTCGGCGCGCAGCAACCAGCTTCTGGCGCTCGGTGATGACAACAGTCGAAGAGCTGACAGCAATAAAGTGAATCGAAGCGAGATCAATCGAGTGTTGGTTCTGGATGGCGTGTTCCACTTGGAGCATTTCCAGAACGACAACCACAGCAACAACAAGGACAACGACAACAGTCAACACCCCGAAATGGAGAGTGCGCTTGCGCGTCCATCCAGCAGAGTCAAGGCAGATCTGCAGGCTTCCTCCGACCAGCATCGAACACAAAAAGAAAAGGATGAAGGTCATCGAATAACAGAAGACCCTCACGACCCAAATGACACAATTGAATCGCTTCGAGAGGAACGAGACCAGCTGCTGGAAGATCTTGAAGTGCTCGCCAGCCATCTGGAACACGTGGAAGCGCAACAACTGGTCTTGCAACAAGAAAAACAACAATTGCGGCAATGGGCCGACGAAAGCAACGCTTCCACAGCGCTTTTACACAAGGAAAACGACACTCTCAAGCTCGAAAATGATGCCATTCGCCAACAAAACGCTTTGCTGAACGAACGAGTGGCTTTGCTCCAGCAGCAAGTGCGAATCGCCAGTGAAACACAAGAAGAACTGATGATCACGCTGCAAACCCACCAAAGAGAGCGCGAGATTTGTTCCCGTCAACTTGTCCTGGCACAAGAAGCAGTCACCCATGCAAAAGCAACCTATGCGGCCAATGAATCGCTTGTGGGGGAGTTGCAGCAACAACTGCATGATCTGCAACTAGAACTCGACCAATCCAAACGCCAGCAAGAAGCAAAGGTTGTGGATCTCCAAAGAGTCGATGAATCCATGCTGATTGAAAGCCTGAGGCACGACTTGGCCCAAATGGAATTTGAGTACCGCACTGTGCTGTTGGACAAGCAGCACCTTTTGGAGAGGATCACCAAAATGGAAAAAAGTCAACTGCAGAGTCTTGCCCAACAGCTGAGCACGGCTTCGTCATCCAGCGCAGGACTCCCACCAATACACAGTGATGCTAATCCAGACTCGTCCGAACTCCGTCACAATCAAGCGTGGGTTACCTCAGATCGTATCAGCTCGACAGGCACCAAAAAGACGACGTCTGGTTCGAAAGACAAATCACGAGTATCATCACAGAATAGCGAAGCAGACTTCTCAAACATCATGGAGCTTCCGAATGCCATCCATCATAATTCGGACACCAGTCTTCAACACCCATGCGACGATGCACAAGAAGACAAAGAAGACGTGGTTGCTTTCAAACTAGTACCAAAGTCATATCGGTCCGAGCCGAACCGCAAGAAACCTGTTCCAACAAGTAGTCGCGGAATTCTTCCACAATGGTAATAGTAGTCATCATGGGTAGTTAGAATACTCTTGGTTTATTGCGATTCGCGATCACCAACAAGCGACATGGCTGAGTTTTGGACATTTGGTTGGATCCCCGCTTCGGTATGCAGCGGTGACGAATACAGTTGCTGCGCTTTGGCAAGATGACCACTCAACACAGTCTTTTTCAAGTTCATCCGCTGACGCAATTGTGAAAAACGAGTTTGCGCCGGTGCGGTAGATTCATTGAAGGTCAGCTTCTTGAACTCTAGATCACCGAGAACTCCATTGCGCTTTGCTTCATCACTTCGCAGAGAGTAGTTGCAGTACTCTTGTGCCTGAGACGTCGGCTCGAACGAGTTGGCCGTGAGGTTGATCATCTTCGATGTCTTGTTCCATTGGAACTCCTGGCGATACCGTGCCAGAATGCGCGACTTGATGTCCTGCGATTTGGTTTGTACTTTATCTAGACGTCTGGCTTTGCGGTAGCTTTCCATCTGCCCCGGGAAGCGTCGTGACACCTTGAGCGATCGGCAAAACTGTCGGGCTTTATGTTGGCGAAACAACCGCTGGATGCGAATCGCTGGCGACTGTTGGATGCCTTTGAGCCAGCCCTTTTGTCGGAAGAACTCGTAGTAAATCAGACGAGTTGTGAGACCTCTCCATCTACACAGAGGCATTATTTCGATTCAGCAAATGAACCATCTCGATGGCTTTTCAAAGTCAAAGGTCTCACGAAGTTCATTCTACATCATCGCACCTCGCCTGAATGCGCGACACCAACTCGTGTTCTCGCGCCAACATGCGACTTGCAATCTCAATCACATTGCTCTCCACTTTGAACAGCGGAGGTTTTCCTCCAGAGCGTCGTACAAACTCTCGATAGTTCCAATAGAGAACTTTGAGTTCGGCCACATTGTCGTACCAAAACACTGGTATTCGATGCGGTCGCGACTGAAGCGCATGCTTGAGAATGGACGGATGCAAGTTCTGTCACCGCAACAACACCAAACTCAAGCATAAGCATGAGACTCACAAAGGAGTCTCTTCACGTGACTCACACGAATAATGAAGAGACATCGCTCGACCACCATGCGTCGTCTTGCGTGCATCCCGCGAACTCTCTTTTGGATCAGCGTGGCGGCTCGATTGATCCTGCGCTCGTGTTCCAATTTCTCCTGGAGACGTCTATGAAACTCTCTGCGTCCTAAGAATCCTTTTGCGATGCGTTGCAGCAACTGAGTCGCTGGTATTCTTTTTCTCTCAAACTCGCGGATGGCCTGTTGTTCCGCTGCGATTTTCTCTTGAAATCGTTGCACCCCTGCGCGCAAATACTTGGAACTTGTAGGTGACCGATGCCAGCACACGTAGAACAAAGCCACAAGCCACGCGTCATCGTTTCCAGTCTTCATCCAAAGTCAAATTGTACCCGTTGGCTCACCTGTTGCATCCACTGCAGACGGGAATCTGTTCAAAGCGATCGAGTTCTTGTTCTTTTGGAAAATCGGGTGGACGGATGCGCCGCACGTTGACGAAACTGATGGCGTTGCACCGAGAACAAATCAAATACGGCGTCAAATACGCCAGCAACTCCATCTCCGCTCGCTTGCACTTGGGCGTCGTGGCCTCCGCCATGATGGTGTGTAGTAAGTGTGGTGTTGAAGTTCCAGTTTGCGTGTGTTACAATGGATCCTAACTGTTATTCAACATAGCGGATACATATACAACAAACAAGCACTTCAAGTCTCTTCTTCGATCTCTTCCTCCATGGCGACTTCTTCTTCTTCTTCTGGCGGTTGCTGCTGCTGTGACTGCTGCTTGCTGGCCAGCTCTTGTCTTGAGACTCCTTTGGCATCCAACCGCTCTCGTGAACCCGTGCGTGAGTCTCCACGTTTGGCGTCCGCCACCGCCGCTTGACCTCGATCCGACTCTTTGCTTCCTGGTCGCTCGCTGCCTCCTGGCTGCTTCTCTTCGCTTCCGCTCGTGAGGTTGACGTTGCCGCCACCTTTCTTGATAATCTCGTTGATCAACGCCGGATCCATGTAATTCTTGAGCACCATGCCTCGCTTTTTCATGGTTTCCAGCACTTCCACAGCTTTATGATAGTCCCCATCAATTGCATACGCTTCGGCGATCAACGCCAACGCGTCACCGACACGAACAGCCCCTTCAATGTCGGGTTCTTCCAGCAATTTTTGCACTGCCTGCAGCATGTCGCTTGGGCTCTGCTTCATGCGCGTTCGTGCCGCAACGAATTGCTCCATCAGCAGGATCTTTCGTTCCAAAGCCTTCAACAATCGCTCCTTGGACTCGGCTTTGGTGCTTTTGCTGGCGCATTTCACGGCTTCCTGCAGCGCGTGGATGGCTTTTTCGTAGTCGCGGAACTCTTCGATTTCCACTTGCGCGCACGAGTCGTAAAAGCTGGCCAATTGCTCGAACGCGCGCGCTTTGGAGTAGAAGCCGACAATGTTTTTGAGGATCTCGTTGTCACTGCGCCAGTGCAAAGTTTGCAAATAGTTGGCCGCCAGCACAAAGATGTCGTTGTTGCGCGAGACGTTGGCGAAGAATACGATTTTCTCGGTGTCCCCTGACTTGAGTAGACACTTCATGGCCTTGATTTTGGCGCCGGCCTGGGTGTATTTCTTGGTCGCGAGATGGTACGATCCCTGCTGTTTGAGGCATTTGGCCAGCTTCATCAACAGATCGTTGCGCTGGGACTTGGAAGCAGATGCCTCGTCGTTGTCTTGCTTTGGCGGGGTCATTTGCTCGGCCATTTCTTCGGTGATCTTGACGTTGTGCTTGACGCACACATCCAGTGCCTCGTGGACTCGATTGCTCATCAAGAACAAATGCACTGCCTTTGCATAATGTCCGTTGGCCACAAAAAACTCAGCGCATTTCTTGAGGATCACGGGCGACGTGGAGCTGCCCAATTCGTCGGTGAGATGATGCAGTTCCTCAAACAGATTAGCGCGAAAGCACAGATCCAACGCCTTGGAAGTGTCGCCTCCTTTGTTATATAGTTGCACGGCTTTTTCCATGTCATGGCGCTGCTCGAAATACAACGCACACTCGAGCATGTCTTCGGGCTTGGCCATCAGCGCAAAGCTCATGAGCTCCGAGTCCAAATGGTTCTCTTTGGAGAGTCGAATGGCGTGGTTGTAGCAACCACCTCGTGCGTAAAAGTGAATGGCTTCCTGGATCTCGTTGCACGCTTCAAATTGACGAGCTAAATGGAACGCTGCAGCCTTGTTGCCACTTTGTTGAACCAATTTCGCGGCCTGCTCTAGTTGCTTTCGGAAGCACAAGACCCGCACCATGCTCAGGAAATCCCCGGCACGATCGTAGTATTCCATGGCTTCATCGAACCGCTCCTGGCTTTCCTGGTACTGACCCCACCAGATCATCAGATTGCGATCTTTGGACTGAGACACAAATCGCTGGAGAACGTCGACTTTGCCAGCCTTGAGCAACATGCGCGGAATATCTTTCTCCGCGGTGCCGGCCTTCTCAAAGCACTCCATGGCTTGTTGGATCTCGCCGATCTCTTCCATGTGTTTGCCCATGGCATAGTAGGCACTTTTGAGATGGATGCGATCGCGTTTGGTGGCGACTTCAATGGCTTTTTGCCAGTATCCGCTCGCTTGGTACAACGTGTTTAGCAAATCGTAGCGACCACATTCACGATACAACCGAGCCGCGTCGTCGCGAAGCCCGAGCTGCACAGCGACCATTGCGGTCGGCACTTCGATTTGTGGTTCTTTCTTGGCTTCTTGAAGCGCGGCGACACCCCGCGCATGGCCCATGTTGCCCAGACACACTTCTGCGACGTCCACGCGTTTGGTCTTGACGCACATGGTGGCCATGTTTTCCCACACGGAAGCGTTCTCAATGAGTTTGACGCTTCTGTACGCTTCATCCATATTGCCGATCGTCATGAAGTAACAAAAATCGATCAACGCCTGGCGCGCCGCGTCGTCCACTTTGTCGAGACCAACAAAGTCGCGCATGATCTTAGTGCGAAGATACGACGACAACGACGACGAAGACGTGTCTTTTGCCGAGCGACGATCGTCCGAGCTGCTGGCAGAAGAGAGTTGTTGTTTGTCCATTTGCGCGATCAGAAAGATCCGCGGCACTTGGATACCCAACAACGCGCTGTAGCGTACGTCCAGATCAAACGAATCCTGGAGTAAAATGCCTCTCTCATTGGACGCAAAGAGGATCGTGATCTCTTTTTCAGCCACGGCGCCACCAACTCCAGCGCTGGCAACAGCAGCGCTTGTCGCTGACCCTGCCTCACTCTTGTCGTCAGCTGCCGTGGAAGCGCGTGCTTCCATGGACAACTCCATTCGGTTCTGCGCCAGTTGCCATCAAGGATCATCATCAGCATCAGCCAGTAGACAGCAGACAGCAGACAGCGGAAACCTTGGGGACTGCAGAACACACATTACCTTTTGGGTCTCGCATGCAAAGAGCCGCGGTTCCAACGGATCGAAAAACACCGACAATGGCACACGGTTGGAGCCAAAATCATACTCCTGAAAGATGTTGAGATCGCTGTTGAAGACGACCAGTTCATTCAACGGCACGCGCATTTTCAACGCTCCTTCCATGCGCTCCAGCAATGCGCACACTCGTGTGCCGTCGCAGTTGACGCTGAGCAGACGAAGCAGACAGTCTTTGGTTTTCTCTCCAAAGGCCTGTGGGAAAAAGCCCATGCTTCCCGTTGCCTTTGGGTCGCGTCGCGAGAGATCGAACACGCGCACAAAGCCATTGTCGGTGCCTACCGCCAGGAATTTGCCATTGACACTCAGCACAACCGGTTTGCCTTCGGCTTCGGTGAAACTGATGGTGTTCTTCACAACTCCTTGCACATTGCACACCTCGACGTGGTTGCCATTGGTGCGGTAGATGGTCTCGTTGCGTACGGCCATGGCGTTGGACGCGCACTTGAACTGACTGAGCTTCTTGCTGTCGTTGTCAGAGTTGATCTCAAACGTCTCGGCCTTGGAGCCGTTCCAGACCACCAGCACTTGGCCATCATGGGCCAGACCTTTGACGCGAGTGCTAGTCTCGACTGTCGACTGGGTGATTGTACCCTCACGAAAGCGTTCCACCGATAGTAGCATGGGGCGGCTTTGGATCACGGCGACATCGCCGCACAGAGAGCGCTGCATGCTGCCTTCATGGAACACCACAACTTTCTCGGTTGTCACGGCATACAGCGTCGAAAAGGTCGTGTTCCAGGACACTTTGGTCACCCCGGCACCCAATTCTGTTGTAAAGATCAGATCCCATCGATGAGACAGCGAACCGCCAGCTGGAGCAACGTTTGGAACGCTATCGGAGGAAGACGACGGGTCACTGGAGGATGGTGCTGCAGTACCAGTGCCAGCACCAAATCCAGCACTGTTGGTCGCCGTCGTGTCCTTGGACGCGATCAACAACGTGCATCTCCAAAACAGCACAACCCCTTCAGAGGTGCCCGCTACTAGAATGCGCTTACGGGGACTGAAATCCAACGTGACGACATGAAAACTCGTGGTGGACGAAGGCTTTGGAAGCGTCAACACGCTGTTTTCTTCTGCTTGCAGGTCCCAAAAGCGAATCAGTGGCTCGCCTGAAGCCATCGCCAGCAATCCAGGACTGGCCCATTTGGTTTCACGCAGCATTCCTTCGCCGGCAATGCTGAGTTTGAATTTGGTGGTGATCTTGACGGTGCCTTCTTGGGTGACTTGAAACACCACGATCTGAAGCGCGCGGGTGATGACGATCAGTCGGTTTCTCTCTTCAAAGAACATCATGGAGTCGATCGCGTGGTTGAGCACTTGGATGTCCGAGATGTGGCCCAGGTCATCGGCGTAATGGATTGAACCAATCTCCCCACCAAAAAAGAATGACGGGCACACGTGTTGGGAAAAAGTCTCACTAAGAAATGGACGAAGTCACGAGCAAACGCCATTCAGAACACACCCAAGGAGTCTCGTCAGGTCCTCACTGCCCACCTTTTCAGTTCTTTTTCTCGTTGCAGAGGATTAGTGGCAAACACGCAGTGCGTGATGCTTCCTTGACGAGTATACTGCGTGCCGAGACTCAGTTGCGCGCGATGATCCACTTTCCACACGGCAAACAGTCCGTTGTCATCCGCCGACACCAATCGATTTCCCGAAGGAGCCCATTTCAACAGACCCACGCGACCCAGATGGGGCGAATTGACTTCACGAGAAGAATTATCTTTGTAGACCCAGATAGAAACCATTCCTTTTACCACAGCAAAGCAAAGGTGAGCAACAGACACTTCCGGTGATAGCCAAGTCGTTAGACCCACCATCACTCCATCCGACTGCAAGTGCGCCACCTCTTGGCTGCGCTGCCAGTGTGACAATGTCGGCGTTTCGAGTATAGGACGAAGAAAGCGGGTTTTTCTCTCCCTTGTAAGTCATCACGCCGTCCAACGTGGTGTGCACAAGTCAGCTTGAAGCCTTCATCGGAGTTCAACTTGTCAGGGTGGTCCAGACAACAAACCTCATCGGTGAAAAACTGCAGCTCTCGGTTCTCCAATCCGACGGCAAGAAGCGGATCGTTTTCGACCCACGAGCAACACACTTGGCGTTGGTTGGAAGGCAGCTGTACATTGTAATCGTAGAACAGCGCCATTGTTGCTCGGCGGTGGATCGCGATTGGGAGGTGTTGCTTGTTTGGAGCTCACTGGAATGGGGTGGTGCTAGTGTGCGACGTTTCGCATGGCTCTCGTCGTTGATTGGTTCAAATTCAATCTGGGTTCATGTGGTCCACATCATGCGGTGGTTTGTGACTGGCGGGTTGGTGCCATTTGATTGGTGCCGGCCCCAAAGGCAATTGATTGGCTGCGTTTCCCAGTGCCGCAAGTGACTCGTTCAAGCGATGAAGTCGACCACCAAGGAATCCAAGAAGAGCTTCAAGAAGCCCCAGCTGCAGTCCAATGGCAACAACAACAACAATAACAACAACAGCATCAACCATACGAACCAGAAGAAGGTGGACGATGGCGAGTTCAATGTGAAAAAGCGCAACGCATCGGCGCTTGCCGATGCCAATGCGCGTAAATCGTTTTTGGACCAGAAAGTGGCCAAAAAGCAGCGTCAAATGCAGCGGCCCCACTACGAAATGGTCACGCGCGCCAAAGAGATCTGGAACATCATCCGAGAGAAAGACGTCGAGAAGACCAAACGTACCAAACTGGTGGCCGAGTTGTATGCACTTGTCAAGGGCAAAATTTACGAAGTGGCCGCCAAACACGACGCTTCGCGAGTGATCCAGTCGCTCATGAAACACGGCACGCCCGAGCACCGCGCACAAATCGTGCTGGAACTCAAGGACCATGTGATCGAGTTGGCTAAAACCCAATACGGCTGTTTTCTCGTACAAAAACTGATCCAATACGGCTCCAAACAAGACCGCGCCACGCTGGTCAAGCAATTCACCGGCCAAGTGGTCAACATTGCGACCCACAACATCGCGGCCAATGTGCTGGAGTTTGCGCAAGAACATTTGCAACCGGCGCAACTTTCGGGCCTGAAACTGGAGTTTTTCGGCAAAGAATTTGCGTATTTCAAACACGAAAGCAAGAAAAACCTGCGCGACATTCTGCAGGCCAATCCGCAAAAGCAAAACGAAGTGTTGCAGCATTTGGCCAAAGTATTAAATCGCATGGTGGACAAGCAATTGCTCGGGTTGGCGTTTGTGCAGTCCTTGATGTGGGATTACTTCAACAATGCGCCATTCAAGGATCTGATGCAGATGATCCCCAACGTTCGTGACGCCGCACTTGCGCTGCTGGCGACCCGCAACGGCGCGCGCGTCGTCAACAAATGCCTGGCGTTGTCCACCCCAAAAGACCGTAAACGTATTGTGAAATGCCTCAAAGACAAAATGCTCGAAGCCTGCAACCACCCAAGTGGTTATCTGGTGTTGCTGCGTATTCTGGATGTGGTGGATGACACCGTGTTGCTGCAAAAGAGTGTGCTCTCCGAGTTGAACGGCTCGCTGTTGGACATTGCGCTGCACGCACAAGGTAGAAAAGTGCTTTTGCAGATGTTGAGCCCGCTGAACAAGAAGTATTTATCGTCAGACGACTTGGAATTGCTGGCGCCGCCCATGGTGCCGTCCAGTGAGAATCCCGAGCAAATGGTCGTTAACTACAAGAAAGACCCGGAAAAGCGACGAACGGAATTGCTTCGAGGGCTGATGCCCAAGCTGGAAGACATGTGTATCGCCAACTTGGAAGCACTGTTGCGCTCGAAAGAAGGCCGAGACGTATTGATCGAAGTGGCCAAGCAGAGCAGCAATGAGGAGTTGCAAGGCAAGTTCATTGAGGTCATCGCTGCGGACCCAGCTGATGCCGAAGACGAAGACGAAGAAGAAGAGACAGAAGCCGCTGAGAAGACCGACAAAGAGCCCTTGTACTCTGATGAAGTGGCTCATTATGCGCTGCGTCGCATCATTCAAGAGACCAACTACGCGATGCCCTTGTTGGAGGCCGTCAAGAGCCAACTACCCAAGTGGATCGAGACCAACCGTGGCTGCTTTGTGGTGTTGGCGTTTTTAGAGAACAAGGAGCACTGTGACGAGAGCAAAGTGAAGGCCATTTTGAAGAAAGAGCTTCCGCTCAAGACCGCGAAAAAGACCAGCAGCGAGTTCAAGGGCTTCAAGTTACTGTGTGAGAAACTTTTGTAGTAGAGCACTCGCTTTGGCTTGTAAATGGATCAAATACTTCACAACAATCCCCCGACGAGTGTTGAAATCTTGATCTTCTTGGTGGTCGTCGTCTTCGTCTTCGGCGGAAGTAACGCGCCCTGTTGCGGGTGTCGGTGGGGGTTGCTCTTCAAATCTCCAGTTGGTGTCGCCTTGCTGCCATTGTCGGAGGATCTCGAGGCTCGTGGTCTTGTGGTGCAGCAGCGCCACCTGGAACACGCTTTCTCCATACTTGGGGGCAGAGACCACAACATTGAGGAGCCCAGGCAGCAACAGAAGCTGTAGCGAGACTGGTCATACCCGATTGCGTTTCTCAAGCACTGTGGGATCGCCATTGAGTTGCAGCATGTTGATGAGCAGATTGCGATTCCCAGCGATGGCGGCATAGTGAAAGCTGTTGTTGCCTTGATTCTACAACCCCACAGATCTCAACATTCAGCCAGCTCAGCAGTAAAACCTCTCGTGATGCGGCACACTCACGTCATGGATTGCGAGATTGGCGCCTGCGTGTAGAAAGACCATGGCCAACTGAAACAGCTTGTCCGGCTGGGCCTCGATCAGAATCATCAACGCCGTTTGGCCAAAGACGTTGCGCATGTCGATTTGTGCATTCAACTCGAGCAATAACTCGATGGCGGCCCTGTTTTCGCCAATGCCGCTCACCATCAAAGGAGTCAACCCCCATCGATCACGGCAGTTGACATCTGCGCCATTCCTGGCAAGAAACCGCACGCCGTCGAGGTTCCCGACGCGAGCTGCCCAGTGCAGCGGAGTCCACCCTTCGCGCTGTATGCAGTCATGCCAAAGGACCCGTCAGAAGAAAGAAAGAACAAGCAAGTTGCAAAGCCACGATCGTGGCCCACGCACATCCTGTTTGCTCAGATCTGCGCCCTTTTTGATCAACACATGGCAGATGCTGCTGCGATTGAGAGTGCAGGCCCAGTGTAGCGCATTGCGGCCATCCGAGCCAAGTGCATCGATGTCGATCTTGTTGGCGATTCCACTGAGGATGCCGTCGACGTTGTCTGTGTGTTTCCAAAGTCGGTTACTCAGTCGATAGGATGGGTGGCACTGGTTGGCCATCCAGAACATCATGGGCAGCTTACCCATTTTAGCATGAAGTGTAAAGCCATCAGTGATTTTCCCGAGCCGCTTTGCGTGCTGCAACAAATCACGAAAGAGAGAGAGAGAGAGTTAGCAGGTGCGCGGCCGCATGCATCTCGCAACCGAGTGAACTGAGTCAACCTCGTAAGCGTTTGTCAGCCGCCAGACGATGTACATAAACACAACCAACGGGATCTCCACGATCATCAACGTGTATGAGTTACTGGCGGTGACACAGGCAAAATCCTGCACCCCGGTTTTGAGTTTGCAACTGGTGTCCATTTCCACGACCAAGTTATGCCACAGGATGACCACCACCAGTAGATTCACCACTTCGCTGACACTGAGCAGCACTGGAATTGTCAATGGCGGCATCCATCCGGCGCCGTCCCATGTCGGAACTTTGACCTCATAGCCTCGGAACATGGAGCAAAACAGGTTTGCGATGGAAAACAGCAGCGAGATCGTCATGAGCACGCGGATGACCGAGGCACTTTTGCGACACCAGGGATCTTGGCCCGCGACTATCGATAACGTACTGCGGAGGATGCAATGCAAGAGTGGTGAGCAGTCAGCGCTTTCCCAGTCAATAGTAGACATAGCTTGTAGGCATGGTGCTTCGGCTGCTACCAGAATCGTTTGTACGAGGTTACTGGATTTCGCTCGTTGGTGGTCAGATCTGCGGAGAGTCCTGCGTTGATGAGTTTGTATTGGACGCCGAGACCCTTTTGTTTAATGACAGAAGAATCAGCAGATCCACTCAAAAGACGAACTGGACACAGGTGTGACGCAGCTCACCGTGAGGTACCAGAGCCCCATGTTGACACCATTCACAGCATCGTACGCCCATTGGTCTTCACTGATGGCCTTGAACAGCAGCACCATCGACACAAAAGCCAGAACGTTGCCTGATCAAGCAGAAAACACAGTCAACGGGCTGCTGCCAAGCGCTTTTGCCAGTGAAAAGACTCTTTTGCTTACCAATTCTATAGCTCAACCGCATGCCATTGCAGAATTCCTTTCGGTCAAGCAGTCGCTTCCGACGCTACACTAACACCCCATTCTACCTGATCCGTTACGTCTTCGAACTGACTGAAGCTACTGTACTGTCCCTATCGCCTGGTCCCAGAATGCCTCTTCAAGATCGGGTTTTGTGGCTGCCCTTCAACAACAAGCCCGGGGCGCCATATAGTCGCATCTTCTTTGCGGTTTCGGTCGAGAGCGCCGGCACTCTGGTCAGTCCCATGGCTTTCGCGAATTCGTTGGCTAATGACACCACTTGGTGGCGGTTTAGTGAAAAGCGTTTGGCCAGAATGGCGTTGGCACACAGCCAGCTCTGATACGACAATTCGGCCAATTTACAGAGTTCAGGAGTGGTCGACACGCACGCGAGCACAAGCGAGATGGTTCCTTTGAGCACATTGTAGCGCGCAACGTCTTTCTCCATCAAAGGAATGCCTTCGAGTTCTTTGAGTGCTTCTTCGGCTTCAAACTCGCCCAGCAGTAGCACACCTTCTCCTTCTTTACCAGCTCGTGCAGTACGTCCAAGTCGGTGGATGTACACATCGCGACGCACAAAGCCCACTTGAAGCACCAACGACACATCAGGGTAGTCCATTCCACGCGCCGAAACATCTGAACAAAACATCATGACCCGCCTGCCATCGCGAAATCTCGTTGACACGCTGGTACGGTGGGACTGACTCTTCTTGGAATGCATCTCCAGCACATTGTAGCCGGCTTTTTCGAACGCTGTCGCCATGAAAGCCGTCTCCCGGGCAGTGTTGAAGAACACCATCACCTTGAAGTTTTGGTTTTGCTTGCAGTGCTCCGTGAGCACTGCTTCAATGATCCCGATCATCCGGTCCATCGAGCACACTCCATACGATTGCTGCACCTGAGTGTTGGTCGCACTGTTGGTGACAGCGCTGGGTTGCCCAGGATCCTCTTCGCTACCGTCGATTGAGATCTCTTCTGCATGGTCTTCACGAAGCGTCAGTTGTTTCATCTCTTCCATGGCTTCCGGAAAAGTGGCGCTAAACAGCAGCGTTTGACGGGACTCTTTGGCTGGCAGAAACTGCACGATTTCCATGATTGATGTGCGAAAGCCCATATCCAAGAGACGATCTGCTTCATCCAAAACCAGCACTTGAAGCTTGGCGATGCGTGACTGAATATGACCATAGTCATTGTGCAAGTGGTCCAGCAAACGGCCCGGTGTTGAAATCAAGAAATCGATGCGACTACCAAGCAAGGCTTGATCTTTGGAGATGGTCTGCTGACCCACAAAGCACGCGACCCTAAAGTCACGGTGGTACTGGCACAGACGCTGAGCTTGGTCATAGATCTGCTGTGCTAGTTCACGAGTAGGTGACACGATCAAAAACGGAATGGATTGGTACCCGAGTTCCGCATTCAGTGAGTTGTCTTGAGCTTTTCGTTTGTTGATTTGAGTTAGCAGCAGCTCCATCAACGGCAGAAGAAACGCAAGAGTTTTACCATGACCCGTCTTGGCTTTGGCCAACACGTCTTTGCCTTCCAGCACGTGAGAAAGCGTTTGCTTCTGGATCTTCGTGAGGAATTTGAACTTGAACTCTTTGGCGATCGCTCGTTTCCACGTCGGCGAAATGTCCAGATCAGTAAAGCGCTCGTTGGACAAGTAAGTCGAGTTCGGTCCATTTGCTGAGTCGGTGGTGGTTCCAACCTGGTTTTCTCGGCGACGCTTTTGCTTTTGGCCACCTCTACGGGCTTTTTTCTTTTGCGGCGCATCGTTGGATTGGATCGGAAGGTGTCGCTTCTTGCTTGACGACGCCACACAAGTGACCGAAGCCATTGCTGTCGGCTGTTGTACATGAATTGGGATTTTGGGGGTAACTGGCTTTCCCACTTTGTGCAATGGTCTTGAAGGAGTTGAGACAGCATCTTGGACGTGCTTCAGATCGTTAGAGCGCTTGGTCTGTTGCTCTTTGGTCGCTTGGGCCTTCATCGGTTCCAGGAACTCTTTCTCGGACTTGGTCTTTCGAGTTGGTGTTGACTCTTGGGCCTTCTTCGACTCTTGCTCACCGTGGGGTCTAGACGTGAAGGCCTGCGCGGCCACTTCACTCGCTGCAGTCTTCTTCTCCCCTTTGCGGTTTCTCTTGTCCGCGCCCTTGGACTTGTCCTTCACAGACTCGGCCTCGTTGCTCACCGACGCTGCCACTTTTTTCAGATCCTCAATCAGCTTCTCTTTCTTCCTGGCCTTCTTGGAGGCTGGCTTGGGATCGACGATTTGCTCCTTTGCAGGTTTCCTGGAGGTTTCGTGATTGACTGCCATGTTGGTTGTTTTAGACCTCACTTTCTTTTTGGTTTCCTGCTTCCTTTGAAGTTCACTCGAGAGCTCGTTGGTTTGTGATGAGGTCAGCGACAGAGATGTCGCGGGTTGTTGCTTCCATTTGGCTTGCTTGGTCTTGGACAGAGACTCTTTGCCGTCTCTAGCTATTGACTGAACCTCTAGATCCTTGTGCTCATGGTCTGCCTTCAGCGGCTCTTCGCCTTGACTCTGGGATCGCACTCTCTTCAGACACGCCCGTGAGACGGCTTTGGCGTCTTCGATCAGTTTCGAGAAGTCGATAGCCTTGCATGGCTTCGACTGTTGTCCGTTGGCTGCAGTGGACTCGTCTAGCTGCTGCAGAAGTGGCTTTTCGTTGCAGTGCTTGGGCTGTGCGTTTAGCTGCTTCTTTGACTTGGAAGCTTGCTTGTTGGTGTCTTTGGTCTTGACAGTCGTGGCCGTTGGCTCAGTCGATGCCCATGACACTGTTTGGTCTTTCATTTGGGTTGGCCTGTGGTTGTTCTTGTGTTTCTTCGCGTGCTTCGTACCTTGAAGAACATTTTTGTTCACTGCATTTACAACTTTCTTGCAAGATTGCTTCTTCTTCGTCTTCTTCTTCTTCTTGCTGCTGGCAGCAGAAGTTGGTGCTGTGATTGCCGCCATATTGATGATGATCTCCAGTAACCAGTCAACTTGTACCGTTTCGCTTGGTGAGAACAGCTCCCGAACAAACTACACGATCCGGAAGTGATAGACTCTCCCTTTAAGCAAGGTGTACCAGTGGGTACCACTGCCACGGGTACCGTAGGGTCGATTCGAAAAACGAGCCGTTTGATTGATAGCACCTGACTGGTACACTGTACCAATCCTGCCCTTTCCTTGCTCTCCTATGGGTGCTGACGCAATGGAACTGCAAGCAGTCGATTGGGTGTTGACTGTCGCACGTGGCGAGTGGAAGGAAAGGAAGCTGCTCATTTCCCTTTTGGCGGGCTGCCCCTCAAGTGATTCCTTCTTCAAGCGTCTTCTTCAAGAAGCAACTTACTCACTGGTAACCGTACAAGTGCGATGACGAGGACGACCACCAAGCAGTGGGTGCTGGCGGCGTTGGCGCTGCTGATGGCCCAGGACCGCTCCACCGAAGTGGCCGCGTGCACCATGATCGCCATGGGCAAGAACGCTACGGTGGATGGCAGCACCATGATTGCGCATACGGATGATGCCGGCGGCGGCGCCTCGGATCTGCGACTTGTGCGGGTGCCGGCCATGGAGTTCGACGAGAATGCCACTCGAGCTGTGTATCTGGTCGGCAATGGGTACCCGCGACTGATCTCCAACGAACGCGGACCTGAGTATTTGCCCAAACCAGAGGAGAATCAGACTGTGTTCACGCCGTTGGGCCACATCCCGCAAGTGCGCAAGACCTTTGCGTATTTCGACCAAGACTACGCCATGATCAATGAAAAGCAACTGAGCATCGCGGAGAGTACTTGCGGAGCGCGCACCGTGGGCTGGCCTTTGACCGAGTCGTATGGCTTCAACATGTTTAGTATCGAAGAACTGACTAAAGTGGCGCTCGAACGTTGCGAAAGCGCGCGGTGTGCCATTCAAACCATGGGCGATCTGGCGGTGCAACACGGTTTCTTCAATCTGGATTCGGGCAACCCTGCGAGACCCAACTATGCCGACTCGGCTGAAGCTTTGGGCATCTCGGATCGCTTTGGTGAAGTCTGGACCTTCCACGTGCTCACTGGCCCCAACAACAGCAGCGCAGTGTGGGCAGCGCAACGTGTGCCTGACAACCAAGTTGCTGTGATTGCCAACGGCTTTGTCATTCGCGAGATGAACTTGAGTGACCCAGACAATTTCATGGCATCGGACAATGTCGAAGAGTTCGCCAAAGAACAAGGATGGTGGAACCCCGAAGAAGGTCCGTTCGATTTCACTGCAGCCTATGCAGCTGATCTGGCTGGTCCATTGATGCCATTGTACGTCGGTCGCCGTATGTGGAGAATCTATGATGTGTTTGCACCGTCGTTGAAGCTCGACTCTAAGCTTGGATGGCACCCAGCCGTTAAAACGTATCCATTTTCCATTGTCCCGGACAAGACGCTCACCCTGGATGATGTGATGACGATGCTACGCGATCACTATGAAGGTACGGAGTTTGACTTGACGCAAGGCACAGCTGCTGGGCCGTTTGGGAGCCCCGTTCGTTATGATGGTGCCAAGGGTCCCCATGGCGGGGGCTGGGAGCGCGCCATTTCGTTGCATCGCACAGTGTTTAGCTTTGTATTGCAAACCAATTCTGCTCTTCCAGATTATTTGGGTGGTATCGCCTGGTATGGCCAGGCGTCTCCCCATGGAACTGTGTATGTTCCTTTCTCGTGTGGCCAAGAGACGATTCCAGAATCGTATATGGTGGGCAAGCAAAGCGAGTTTGACACCAACTCTGCTTGGTGGGCATTTGATTTTGTGAACAACTGGAGTCTTCTTCGTTACAGCATCATTGGCGCAGAAGTCAAGGAGCAAGTCACTCGTCTGCAGAAGCTCGCTTTGGAAAATATGCAGCAACTCATTCCCCAAGCGTTGCAGTTGGATGCAGCAAAGCAACAAGCCAATGGCAGCTCCAATGCGACTAACAGCTCTGAACCTGCGACGGGTTTGGCTTTGATCTCGCAACAGACCAATGCCTTCGCTGAAAAAGTCGTGCGCGAATGGTGGGCTTTTGCGTGGAAACTGATCGCCAAATACACGGATGGCTACATCACCACTGGCGAAGAAAGTGGCGAAATGAAATCACCAGGGTACCCTCAATGGTGGTTGGAGGTTACTTCCTTTGACGCGTGGCCAGCAGATACGTACGATCCACCGCAACCAACCAAAGCGCCATCGTCCTCGGTGTCTGCTGAACCGTTGACAACCCCGTCGCTGCGCACGCCAATGGAAAGCTCTGCTTCAGCGGCGTCGGAATCAATCAACTTTCAGCTCTCGTACGGCGTTGCGCCGAGCTCTTTGGACGTTTTCCTCGAGGATTTTTTCCGTATTGGTGGCTACGTTCTCTTTGGCGTAGTGATGGGCATGATGGTCTCTTCGCTCTCCCAACGCCGCCAAGGATACCAACGATTGATGTAACCACACCAATCTTTCCAGACTTAGGATATGGAACTTTTTTCCAACTCGTATTCAATACCAGTTAATTGTATAAGGTGTTGGGTTTGAAACATTTATCCGGTAGTATTGTGGCTTTTTCTCAGTGTCCTCCATCAGGCAGGTCAAGCAGCATGTCGTCACTTGCCGACTCATTTCTGGAGGATTTGGATGAGCTGAGTGGAGACAGCAGCAACGAGGAAGAGCAGGAAGACGAGCAACAGTCTCTGCACGCCAAAGCCAGCGGTCTCTCGCAGGAACAAGAGCAGGAAGAAACCAAAGAACAAGACGCAGTAGCAGCAGCAGCAGCTGAATCGGCCAAGGCGGATGGCAAGTCCAAGCCACTGAATTCGCTGCTCAACGAAGCCAAAAGCCAGCGCGGAATCGAGTCCATCGCCCATTTGAAGCGATCCCAGAAGTATCTGGACCACATCCACACGATTGAGCAGCAATTGGCCCAGGGTGAGCAAGTGTTTTCGCCCGACCAGTTAGCAGTTGGCAGCCAACAGTACAACCTGGTAGTCACCTCGAACGACTTAATGGTGCAGATCGACGATGAGATCGAAGCCATTCACCGGTTCATCGCGGACCTGTACGCCAGCAAATTCTCGGAATTGGACTCGCTCGTCCCCAACGCGTTGGACTACGCCCGTGTAGTCAAGCGCATCGCCAACGAAATGGATCTCACGCTGGTGGATCTGGCCGACTTACTGCCGAGTGCGACAGTCATGAGCGTCTCGGTGACAGGATCAACGACCAGTGGCAAGCCGCTGGAACCGGAACAACTGACCCAGTGCCTCGGCGCGTGTGACGAATTGTTGGCCTTGGACCAGGACAAGAGTACCATTCTGCGTTTTGTGGAGAGTCGCATGAAGTTCTTGGCGCCCAACGTGTCCCAACTGCTTGGCACCCACATCGCCGCGCAGCTGATTGGTCTAGTGGGCGGCGTGGTGCATCTGGCACGGATCCCGTCCTGCAATATCCAAGTGCTAGGCCAGCAAAAAAAGGTGCTGAGTGGGTTTTCTTCGGCGTCCGCTCTCCGGCACACAGGCATCGTGTTCCAGTGCGATCTGATCCAGAATGTGCCGCAGTATCTGAGAATGAAAGCGACGCGAGCGTTGGCCGCCAAAGTGGCGCTGTGCGCGCGCGTCGACAGCCAACCAAACAATCGCGACTTTGAAGGCTTGACTGGCCGAAGACTGCGCTCCGAACTGATCGAGAAAATGGAGAAATGGCAGGAGCCTCAAAAGGCGAAAACCAAAAAGGCATTGCCCATTCCAGACGAAAAGCCTCGACGAAAGCGTGGCGGCAAACGCTATCGCAAAATGAAAGAGCGGCTGCAATTGACGGACGCGCGTAAAGAGTTTAACCGCCAGACCTTTGGTACTGTGGATGAAGAATACGGCGACAATGCCATGGGTCTCACTTCAGGGCGGCTTGGCCAGGAAGGATCCGGCAATCTGCGTGTTATTCGCAAAGAGCAAAAGCAGATGGCCAAGAAGCTCAAGACGGCAAGCTTTGCGTCGTCGAGACCGTCTGCGACCCCTGCCATTTCGGGTCTGTCTTCCAGTCTAGCGTTCACTCCTGTTCAAGGAATTGAGTTAATGAATCCTTCCGTGGCCGAAGAGCGGGTGCGTCAGGCCAACAAATCGTGGTTCTCGGCCGACAGTGGCTTTGTCAGCGTTGTCAAGAAGGGTTAGATTAGCAAGAGGCATTGTTGTAGCCCCGTTGGTGTTGCTAGGTGCAGTGAAATAGAAACTCAAGTCAATGCTTCATGCTGCAAACCCTCATGGATCCACCAGAGTCACGACACCGCGTGTCAATCGGTAGGATTCGTTTTCACCTTCCTCGGGCTCCAGGCACCCTCTTTGCTTGATGGTAAGTTGTGGCTGAGGCTGACTAACTTAAGGAATGAGCAGCCCTCAGTGACAGCGTTGAACTCTTTGCAGTTGTCGCCATCCTCAAGGAAAGGAAGTCGACGCTTTGGAAAAACGGCCGGGCAACCGCCACGGTGCCTCCTCACATGCAACGCAACTCGCATGGTCCATTCGATAACGTGACGGCAGCTTAGAGGTGCCCGTGTCATGCAATTGGTTTCGTTTCTACTGGTTTGTGTTCCTATTGTGGCATGCTTTGGATGGCTTGTATCTCGTGGGTGTCAGCAGACTCCACTTCTGGGGTTGCTCTGTCAACCAGTCGCCACGAAGACCGTCGAGACTCCATCTACTTTCAACTCTGCCACTGCGTGTGCTCGTGTCGGTGTTTGCCGTGTTAGCGGCAGGCCGTTTATTGACCGTGTTGGAGATCCTGGTGCATTCGACCAAGCTGGTACGACTGGTTCTGAGTAGCCGCAAGCTTCAGGAGTTCCTTGAGGGGCAGCAACAGGCCGACAAAGCCGAGAATGTGCCAGCATTTTGCAATTGTACACTTGTCAATTGGGGCGCCGAAGCCGAGGTGAGTGCAGAGTCCCACCCCAATCTCCATTTTCTTCTCATGGCGCAAGTCAACCAGTCGGGCTTTTCCCAAGCGCTGCTCAGAGGCAGTCTCCCGCCGACGCTCAACGACATCGAGATGTTTCGCCTCAATCTCAGCACATTGCCATCCGAGATCGGCTCGCAATGGTTGAGCTTGAATGAGGTTGTACCGTGAGTACTGTGGCTTGAAAGAGCTGCTGGGTAACATCAACGCCACGGCACTCTCGTGATTCTCTGTGATGGGCAATCAGATCCAAGAGATTGATGCCAACTAACTGGCAAACAGCGCGCTTAGCGAGTGTTATTCCTCCTACAACCCGTTGCATCGATATCTGGCGTCCTTGGGCGGGTTGGTCGACACGTATCTCGTCTTGGGAACAGCACGTCCATCGAGGAAGTGCCCGAGTATCTTGTCAATTAGATCCTCAGGTCAAGTGATGAGATGCTCGTCGAAGGCCACTAGAAGAAAGAATGGTTGGCTTTAGGGAGGCGACTTGCACCAACAAATGGAGAGACCTGGCAAGTGCTCCACCTCTCGACGTCATCGAAGCACAAGGCATCAGAGTGGATATGTGTTTGTTGCAAAATGGAATCAACGGGGCTTGAGAAGGCATGGTAATCCACAAAAGTTGGCGGCAGTGCGGCAGTCGAAGCATGCGTCAGACTTCAACACGGCGTGGGACGGTTGACAGGTGAAGGAAATGCAAATCCACAAAAGAGTTGGCTACGTGAAGGGATCACTTGAAGAAACTAACTCAAGAGCGTGGAGCAGAAGCACCAACAGCCTCCCCCCTCCCTCCGTTCCCATGTCACTCAGGCCATTTGCTGTTGGGTGGGGGTCTCGACGGCGTGGTAATGCTTTGGTGGAGGTGCGTTGTCTTCGGTCACGCTGAACAGCGCTTCAATATCCTCCAGCATGATCCCTTTGGTCTCGGGACAAAACCAGAAGACGAATGCACCGCAGACCACGCAGAGCGCCGCAAACATGAAAAACACGCCGTTGATGTGCAAGTAAGGAAATGTTCTCGGCACAAACGTCATGACAACTCCCATCATCCAGTTGGCCATCGTGGACAGCGACACGGCTTTGGCGCGCACATTGAGTGGGAAAATCTCGGACGGGTAAATCCAGCAGACAGGCCCCCACGAGATGGCGTAGTGGAAAATGAAAAAGCACGTCGAGACGACCATGAACCATCCGGCAAAGTCGCCGCATGTGGTCTTGCCGTTTGTGGTGGAGCACCCGGCAGTGTACGTGATGGCACACAACAAGTGACCGATGCACATGCCCATGGCGCCAATCAACAAGAGCCTGCGACGACCACTTGTGTCGACCCAACGCATGGCCGGCATGGTGCTGAAGAATTTGACCGCAGAGAGAATCAGCACGGCCAGCACGCCATCGCCAATGATGGACTCGAAGATCATGCCACCGTAGCCAAACACAGGGTTGATACCCGTGGCTTGTTGCAGCATTTGAAGGCCAATGGCGATGCAGACCCGACGTCGCACCGTGGTTCCCATCACATCTCTCCATGCCACTTGGGTGCCTTCGCACTCGATTTGATCACTGATAGCCTTGAGCTCTTGATGCACGTTGTCCGTTTGACGAAGTCGCTTCAGTTCAAGTCGCGCCGCGTCGGCGCCTTTGTGCAAATACGTCCACCGAGGGCTCTCGGGCACACAAAAGATGCCGGCCATGACCGTGACTGGCGCAATGAGCGCCACGTAGTTGGTAATGCGCCAGCCGTGGTTCATGTTCTTGATGACGTTGTTCATGATATTGGACAGGAAGAGGCCGGTCACGACCGACATTTGCATGAAACCGGCCAGAAATCCACGCAAGTCCTTGGGAGCCATCTCGGCACCAAACAATGGAAGCGAAAATGACGAGTTGCCTACGCCCATGCCCTGCACAAAGCGAGCCGCCAGCACACACCAGTGCTGGTGTGCCGGCGTCGAGCACATCAAGGTCGTACCGAGGCTGAAGAACAACCCCGCATTGAAAACCGTCACGCGTCGGCCGTATTGGTCGGCGATCCAACCACCGAACAAAGCCCCGACGATGCAGCCCAAGTTGTACATGGTGGAGTACCAGGTGGTAAAGTTGAGCCAATTGGGCGGCAATTTGTCGGCGTCGCTTTTGCAATCGGCAAACGTGTTGTTGCCATACTCGACGCAAAAGTCGTTCAGAAACGAGTCCATGACCATCACGCCACCGGTGACACCCAGATCGTAGCCGAAGAAAATGCCGCCAAGAGATGCAAAGCCACACACAATGATGGCGAACACGCGCGATCCTTCGGACGGCACATTATCGAGTTCAATGGGATCGGGAACGGTGGCTTGGTTTCCCATATCCTTGAGCTCTTTAGGTTTCATCGTCGTGTCGATCGTGAATTCACAATGAGTGGAGCAACGCCAAATAGAAAGTGACTGACAAAGATCGATCGATCCAAGATGGTTCGTCCAAGTCATCCATCGGCCACCAGTGCACGGTCGTTCGTGTTGAGTTGAGGTCACTGGTTGGCTGGACTGAGTTCAACCCCCCCCCGCGCATGGATGATGACCTGCACACACACACACACACATACACCGCTCCCGCTCCACACAGACAGGTCAACAAGATGACAGAGCCTGCCCCAACATCCAACCTCCCAACACTTTAGTTCTTTTGCGATTGAATGTAGTACCGGAGGCGTAGAGGCCCTGGTCGGTTCCATTCTGATGCAGTTGGCGAATTGGGCGAGTTGTGACATGTGTGCCCTCCGCTTGTTGTGGTGACGTGGACTTGAAGCTGGTGAACGGTCAGGTGGTTTATTAATGCAATGGCATTGAAAGAGATGGGAGGAGAGATCTCATGCTGAAGCAGCAGCAGCAGCAGACGATCCCGAATGGAAGGGAGGAGGAGCGATGAGGAGACCCCAGGGAAGAAGCACAAGCGGTTCTGAGTCTTCTTTCACAACACCACAACAGCAAGCAAGCAAGCAAGAGCACCTCTCGTCATTCAATGCAGACGCGCTGCATATGACATGAGTAGACTTTGGCCCAACGCCAACGGTTGTTGACGGGGAAAGACAGAAGCGTTTGGTTGCGCATCTCGGAATCAAATGGAAGCCGTCGCGTGGCTCGACGCTTGCGCAAGAATGCAGTTTGGGGCTGTTACGGCATTGTGCTGCTTTGTGTCTTGATGACCACACGGAGAGGAGAGTCAGTCCACACACTCAGCAACTTTATTCCAAGACGCGCGGAGCGCAGACCACCAGCCATTCGGCTGGTTGGTTGGTTGCTTATTGAGGACGACCCGTCCTCGAGTGCTTTGAAACAAAACAACAATGAAGGTTGCAAATCCAAGGACAGAAAGTGGTTGAAGGTGAAGTGGCTCAGTGCATGCGACAGGACCCACTGAGCTTCTTTTGCCCAGCGACTGAGCACTTGAGCGGAAAAAGACCCACAAGTTGAGATAACCATTTGGAATACTTGTGGCCCATATAGCATCTCTCTCCCTTTCTCTCCTCCTCCTCCTTCTTCTTCTTCTTCTTGCTGCTGCTGCTGCTGCTGCTCTCTCCCTCTCACTTCTCTCTGATCACCTTGCTGCTGGAACTCGTTGAGTTACAGATTGGCAACTTGTGACTCGATGGCGTCCACCAACGCTGGGATGTTGGCTGCATCGACGCCGTACTTTTCACAAAATGCTCTCGCCACCTCAGTTGGATTATCACCGCGATACACTGGGAGTTCGGCGGATTGACCGGGTCGTCCCAAATCAATGTCTAATGTGAAAAGAAGCACTCGTTCTGCAGACTGGGAAGACACCTCTGGCTGTGCAGCAGATGGTTGTTCAAGAATCTGTTCAGGTTGTGCCACTGGCTGGGGGACTTCAGTCTGAGCCTGAGGTTGTTCCTCGGCCTGCTCTTGAGCCTGTTGGCGCAGAATATTGTTGATGGCACCTGTGAGGGCCGTTTTGCAGTCCTGAAGTTGATTGTTGTCGAACGTAAGTCCTGCTTGTTGACGAAGCAGCTCGTATTTCTCCACACAGAACGTGTTGGCCACGTAGTTTGGCTCTTGGCCCTCAAAGTACTCGACGTCAAAGGCCACACCAGCCAGAGTCACTGGCATAGAGAACATGGGCTCCGGTTGACTCTCTGGAACTACTGGTGCCACATCAGACTGGACAGGCTGGGTCGCTGGAGCAGATTCCTGAAGGCGCTGTTGAATGAGGTTGGTCAGTTGCTGAACGTACTGTGCGAAGTCGGCCCCTTGGTCGAACCCCACCGCCTTCAAGAATACCTCCGCCGTCTCCTGAATGGAATCACCTTCGAAGTAATTGAGTTGATACTGAGTGTCACCGATTGTTACGGGTAATGAGAGCAGAGGTTGTCTTTGAGGAACACCTTGCTCTGCCTGAACTGGAGCGGGTTCTTGAGTTGGTGCTTTAGGATCTTGTTGTGGCTGCTGCCTTTGAGAAGGTTGTTCTTGTTCCTGTGCTTGACGAAGCAGAATTGCCATCTGGCTGTCGATCAATTCGACAAATTGAGGAAGATACTCGTCGAGAGTCGCTTGGTCGCTCACGCCAACCGACTCGATGAGGAATCGGCGTGCCGTTTCGGTCGAAGTGGACCCTTCCAAGTGGCGCATCACCATGTTTTGGCCGTCAATCTCCAACGGAATCGTCAAGAGTTCTTTGGGTGCATTTCGGACTTGAGATTCTTGGGGAGATGCTGGTTGCGCGGATGGTTGAGGAGCTTCTTGGGAGAGTTTGCTCTCATTAATCCGCTTTGCGATCTCGTTGGCGACCTGAGCTGCGATGGACTCCAGATATTCGCCGTCGGCAACGCCAGCGCGGCGACAGCACTCTCGGGCTTCTTCCAAAGGATCGCCGTTCTCAAAATGCCGCGCAATGGCTTCACGGCCATCGATTGTCAGCTGGAAATTGAACAGTTCCTTTCGCGGAGGCTGCAATTCCACCAGTTTTTGGTTGACCAGGTTAATCAACTGAGGCATCAACTCATTTTTGATCTCCAAAGAGAAAGAACTGGCCTGAAGAAAGCGAATCACCGCTTCTTCTGGTCTTTCATCCTCATATTTGAGCAGTTCACTGGTCTGCCCGTCGACTGTGAGCGGAATGGTCATCTGGACGGTTCTGCTCGCCTGCGACGCTGCAAGAGGGGGAGGTTGGTCCACTTGTGGAGCGGATGCGGGAGTTGCTGTGCCAGGTTGTTGTTGTTGCTCTTCTTCTTCCTGGATTTGCTCCATCCGCGCGCGCAGCATGGAGGACAACTGGTCCACGACTCTTTGCACGCGGTCGGTGTCTTGGTCGTCCATGAGTCCATTGAGTTTGGCAAAGGAAAAAGCTGCATCCTGATAGGACTCTCCCTTGAGTAGTTGTAGGTTGCGCAGATTGCCGTCCACCGTGATGGGCATGGTCAGCAGCACGTCTTCGCTCTGAGCGTTGGTCTCTTGCACGGCGCATTTGCTAAGCGAGAGCGCCAGTCCCATCCAGAGCGCGGAGCGTCGCAGCCACTTGAGAGAGACCATGTCTTCGTCTTGGTGAGGTTGCTCTTTCCTTTGTGATGGTTCGGTCGGGTTGATGACGCTTCCTCTGCGTCTGCTGGGTGACTTGTGCTTCCCTCGAAAGTGGATCTTTTCGAAATGATTGGGCACCCTGGCGATCTTTTGCGGGTGTGCTGGGAGCGCTCTGATTGGCTGGCTCTGCCATTGGGCAACTGCTGCAGTTGTCATCCAACAACTCGCGATCCAATCAGGACCCACAAGCTATGATCTTTTACGCGCCAAAAACCGGTGTAAGAACAGTAGCGAGACAGTTCCACAACCTGTCCCCAGGCTGTGCGATGACGATTGAATGCTCCTCACTCGCACTTAATCGAATGCTCAAATTCAAAAACTCAAAGTAGGTACCTTTGCCACGACCAATTGGGGTTTGTACCACCAAGGTCGTACTTATTGCAGCACCATAGTGAAACCAACTTGTCGAGGCCCTTTGTGTTGTGGTCAAAGCCAAGCCCACCGCCATCATCATCATCATCATTTGGCCCAACCGGTCGACGCAAAGAAGAGCAATAAAGCAAGCAATGCAAGAGCCGCAACAAGAACAGGAAATCCCTCTCAGTCAGCCAGTTGAATCGACTGCTGAAGCGAAAGACACAGAAGCTCCTGCTCCTGCAGCTGCTGGCACTGGTGGTGGCCCCGAAGACATGCTGTCGCCTGTGTCCAAACTGCAGTTGAAGCGCAGGCGAGATGCCGCAGAGCAGCAAAAGCGGATCGACGCCGTGTTGGCGCGTGAAAAAGACAACCTGAAGCGCCAAATCCGCAAACGTAAACAGCTGGAGGCGCGTCTGGAAGACCATCTCAAGAAGAAAATCCGCAAACTCATTCCAGACCCCGAATTCCGCGTCGCCCAGAAGCCCGTTGACGAGGAGGAAGATGAGGAAGAGCCAGAAGTGGTCGTGCCGATCTCCGTGCAAGACGATGACTCGGGCGATGCCGCCAAAGTTTCAAAAGTTGCGATGAACCTCTCCTCGGCCTTTGAGGAAGCTGATGAGCAAGACACCGTTCATGACATGGAGGTGGATGAAGAAGTGAGTGTCATGCCCAAAGACTTGTGACGATGGGTTGGTCTTAAGGCTCTCTATTTGTTGTGTGCAGCATTCTTTGACAACGGACTCGATCCCACGTAAAGGTAAGCAGCGTGAATTCCCGATCTGGCTGGTTGCACG
Source organism: Paralagenidium karlingii (assembly GCA_027475765.1). Lineage (NCBI taxonomy): Eukaryota > Oomycota > Peronosporomycetes > Paralagenidium > Paralagenidium karlingii. Next base: position 234,036 of record JAMFLO010000006.1, read on the forward strand.
CTCCTCTTGTTGACCGTGCACGCTTTGTTTCGTATTAGATCATGAACTGGAAGACTTGACGAAAGTAGACCAAGTGTCCAAGCTGGAAATGGTCGAGGGCGACGAAATCACCAAGACACTGCTGGAGTGAGTTTGTTTTCCTGACATGAATGGTATTGTGTCGTCAATGAGTCAATGACCTTTTCTCATGTGGCGGTGGCACCACAGAGGCACACGGGCGCGACTCAAAGTGCTTGCTGCAAGGGGTGTTGTGCAAGAGATTGTTCCCGAGCCAGCTTCCTCTCCTAATCAGGTTGATCTCAACAGTGTGATCCGACCCATGACGAATTATCACCTGAAGCGCATGGGTCTGGCCGAAAAAGTCGACATTTACGCCCCACTTCACGAGCAGGAAATGAATGTGCGCAAAGTCATGCGTGAATGGCAGGAACAAGGGGATGAACTACAGGAACGGGAAGACAGCCAAGCCGTCAACACTGTGCACACGACAGTGTCGGCATCGTTTGTAGCAAACGACTCGTCGTCGTTTGGTGGAGCACGGTACCGACAGCCACAGCAACGCAAGCAGGAAGACGACTTGGACTCGGAATATGTGCCTGATCACCACGAAGACGAGGAATCGGAGAGCATCTCGCTGGCAGAAACCGAGTCAGAATCGGAAGTGAAGAGATTGCTGCGCGAGAAAGACATGCCACTGGACGAATTGGTGCAGGCTACAGCTGTTGGAGGTGGCGAGTCAGACCTTCCAACCCCTGCTGTGTTGTTGGGCTTTTGCGTGCTATTCCTCGCGCTTTTGTGGCTCTTGGACATGGACAAACTGTTGAAGTTCCTTGAAAATGCAGCCAAAGTGACGCGCAACGCGGTGACTGGCGACGATGGCGAGCTGTAAAGCGGACCCAGTGGGCTACCACATACGTATAGAGATCCAGCCACTCGCAGTCCGGTCAGCAGGTCACTTTGATTAGTCAGTGCGTCAGTTTGTCCGTCAGTCTCTCGCTTCCTTCATTTTAGTTCGTCATCCAGCGTCGATGCCGCGCTTGTTGGCGCTTTGTTTCTATAAACGTTTGCTTTTTTTCTTGCCTCTAAGTCATCCATCCCATCATCATCACCCTCCCCTCCATTCCATCCACTCTGATTCCGTCGCATCAGAGATGCTGAACCGTTACATCGTTTTGATTGGCTGAAAAGGCGACCACCCACGCGTTGATTGGCTGGGCGTCCCTTTTTCTCCGCCACTCAGCATTCTCAAGCGTCAATCCATTTGCTAATATTGAGTTGCGAGAGAGAAAGCCGTTGAAATGCCGCGTTCGCCAACGTCCAAACAACAAGAAGAAGCCTTGCGAAAGCAGTCCGATGTGTGCGCCGAGGACGATGAGTTGGCTTCCATGCTGAGCCGCCGTCTTTCGCTCTCCGAGAGCTCCGAGAGTGAGTTGATGTTTTTGCTTGACGCGACGTTTGGGGAAACTGCCCCACCGCCTAACACTGGACTTGTTGGCTGTGTATTTTGATGCAGTGCTCCCGCTGTTCACTTTTGAGCCAAAGCGTGAAGTGGTGGACGCCAAACGCGCCAAAGAACTCCTCCACGAAGCCCAAGTCCACGGTGAAGGCGCGCTGCGCTACGAAAAAGTGTCGCTTCGTGGCAAATCGTACACCGAAGATGGCGCCAAAGTGATGGCCAAATTCCTCAGTCGCTTCCAAAAGGGACTCAAAGTGGTGGATCTGGCCGATGTCATTGCTGGAAGACCCGAAGATGAAGCACTTCGTGTGTTGACCCTCATGTGCAGTGCTCTGGTGGGCCACGAACTGGAAGAAATCGATCTGAGCGACAACGCGCTCGGCGAGAAAGGCGTGCGCGCCTGCTTTGATTTACTGATTCCGCAACCCACGCTGCGTCGACTGTTGTTTTGCAACAATGGCATTTCGGCGGCGGCTGCGAAAGTGATCGCCAAAGAGATTGTGCTACAGAATGGGCTGGATGTGGCGTCGTCCATTGAAGAATTCCACTTTTACAACAACATGAGCGGCCACGATGGCTGTCTGGCAGTTGCCAGCATGCTGGAGAAGTGCCCAAATCTGTCGCTGTTGCGTTACGCAAGTGCGCGCGCCGGACCAAAAGCCAGTGAGCAAATGGCACGGAATATTGAGAGCCACTTGATCAACCTGACCAGCCTCGACTTGAGTGATTGTACTTTTGAAGACGAAGGTGCTACGTATCTGGCACAAGCCATTGGCAAGCAAAAGAACCTGAAAAAGCTCAAGCTTCGTGATGCTTCTTTGGGCGCAGACGGCGCCCTAAAAGTCATGGAAGCGCTCAAAGAGAATGGTATTTTGCTCAAGCAACTGGATCTGTCGGGAAATGAACTGGAAGACGAAGGACTGGAAGGAATTCTCCCTCTGATTGCGGAAAGTCAACCACAGTTAGAAGTTTTGCGCCTGGATGAAAACGAGATCACGTCGGATGGTGTCTTGAGTCTTGCCGAAGCCATTGCAGATGCCGAAGTGTTGAGTCAGCTGCAAGAGCTCTCGTTGGTTGGCAATGAGATCACTTCTCGTGGTGCCTGCGGCCTGGTTCGCATTGCACTGCGACACAAACCCGCACTGGCTCGTTTGGAACTGGACACCAACATGATTGCTGCCAGTGGAATTGAGAAGATCAAGACCATGTTGGAAAGCGCTGACAAGAAGGATGCTCTGGGTTCCATGGAGGACAACGATGAGGATGAAGACGATGACGATGAAGAAGATGAATAGAGATATAGAGGAATGTGACGATGACTGAATCACTGGACGAACTATCGTTCCGGTCCAGGGATTTGTGGTTTAGGCTCGTTCTGTATTAGGTTTTAAGCAAAAAACTCATCTAATAGATCCTGCAGTAACGTCTCTTGGCTTTGTGGTTCTTGCCGCGTCTCGGTGCTGATGGTGCGAGCGGAATTGCTCTTGTCGCAGGCTGTTGCGTCTTCCTGGTCTGGGGCTTTTTTGGTCTTGAAAGAAGGTCGGCGTGTGTGGTGACGGCGTGTGCCGCGTTTGGAATCGGCCCTTGGGGCAATCGTCACTGCGTCTTGTGAAGTGGCCGGGCTGAAGTCTCGCGGTTCGCTGCACTCGATCGGGTCTGGAGAATCCAAGGCGTCCAACCCATCGATTGTGCCGACCGATTTGTGGTTGTGATGATGATGATGATGATGCCGCACTTCTTGAAGTACCGTCGGCTTACAACTCTTCTCGTTGTCGTCATGGCAACGGGAGGCGACTCGCTTCAGCTCTTTGATGTCCTGGTCCATGTCGAGCACCGTGGTCATGGACAGCATCCGCGGCGGCTGTTGTTTGACGCTGTCGACACCATAGTTGGGCATCTTCATCTCGGCTTTTGCTGGTAGCAATCCGTACGAGGACGACGATCGGTTGGCTGGCAGTCCGACTGCATAACTATTGGTGGAGCTGCTGGTGCTTCCTATGGACTCGTTGTAGTCGACCTCATTGTCCATTGGTTGTCGGTCGGTGGCCACGCTCACCAGCACTGGTCTCGTGATTCCTTGCGCGAAGTAGCGATGTTGCAGTGCCTGAGAAGCCGTCGGTCGACGACTTGGATCATATTGAAGCAGTTCAGTGATGAGTTGAATTGCTGCAGAGCTGGCTTGCGGAAATAACGATTTCAATGGAATGGGTGAACACTTTGGAAACCTGCGGCCGCCAGACAAAAATGATTAAGCTCAGAGAAAAGCAAGACCCTGCTGCTGGGATCGCAGTAGAAGACTCACTTGAACTGCATCTTGGATACGAGCGTCATTCCGTCGGGCCACGACTCTTTGGTTGGCGTTCCCAGCACTCGGCAAATGCGACACATTTGATCTGCCTCTGAACTGCCCGGAAAGAGCGGCGCTTGGTAGTAGAGTTCGGCCATGATGCATCCCGCGGCCCACAAATCGATGGGGCTGTTGTACGTGGTAGCGTGTAGTAATAGCTCGGGACTGCGGTACCAACGAGTTGCGACGTATTCGGTGAATGGAGGACACGAGCGGATCTCTCGTGCTTGGCCCAGATCAGCAATTTTCAGGGTATCTTCGTGACACAAGAGGTTCTCAGGCTTGATGTCGCGATGGAAATACCCGTGCTTGTGCATATGCGCGAGACCTGAAAAGAGCTGAAAGAGAACAGAGCGGATCTGCGCTTCGGTGAACAGCATGGGCCGCGTAGTCTCGGCACCAGCACCAGACAAAGCGTCCCCGCAAGCTCCTGCGATGGGTGCTTCTCCATTTACCAGCGTTTTGTCTTCCATCAACCCCATTTGACCCACACCTCGCGCCGTTTTCGGTCGCATCAGATGGCAGAGACTCGACTTCATGTACTCAAAGACAAAGTAGAGCTCTTCTTTTTCCCGAACGACTTCTTTGAGCTGGATGATGTTTTCATGGCGTAACTGCTTGAGCGACTTGAGTTCACGGAGTTGCAGACACTCTTCCCAGGTGTGAAAGATGCCCTTGAGCTTTTTGATGGCCACGATCTCGTTGGTTTTGAGGCTTTTGGCCTTGAGCACCTCGCCGAAAGTGCCATCGCCGAGTCGTTCGAGGATCTCGTAGCGGTTCATTCGGCGCGTAGAAAATGGTGGTTGGCAGAGAGAGCACGAGTGCTGGTGAAATGGTTCAGCGCCAAAAGCTCCAGAGCCAAACAACCCGGTGGGATCAACGAGATCAAGCGACCGTGGACCTTCCTGATCTGCTGTTTGGTGGTCGACTTGCACTGCTCGTTTCGCTTGCAGCTTCTTCCGCTCTCCACAAACAAACAGACAAACAAACAAACAGTCTGGGAGATCCGTTTCGTGTGCGGCGGCTAAGCGTTACTATAGGCTACTTCAACAGCAGATCGTTCCGTCCATTCTGGTTGGTGCACCTTTGACTCTTTGTACCAGCAGAACAACCTTTGAACAACTTAGTTGGAGGATTAACGTTCACTTTGCGTAGATTTCACAGTTAGACGGCGCGGGCTGCACCCTGCCATTGCTTGTGCTACAAAGGAGAACTCCAGTCTAGGTGGACTTAGAGATCTTCTCCATCATCCAACGTAAGGATTTGGCCACGACGTCAACGTCCACTTTGTGCAATGCACTCACAGGCACCACAGTCATATCGGTGGCCTTTCTAATGCGATGCAGATTTTGTTCAGCGCCTGACAACAGCAGTTGCGACGCGTCCGTCAGAGATCACTGCACTCGAAAGCCACTTAACTCATGCACCACAGGAACTCACCTGGTTCATCCATTTTATTGGCAACAATCAGCGATGGCCTGGTCGTGATGTTTTGAGCGTACAGCTCGAGCTCTCTCTGTAAATGGTGGAAATCCGACAGAGGATCGCGTCCTTCCGTGCCGGCTGTGTCAAGCACATACATCAAGATCTACAACGAGCGCAATACGGTTCGTGTCACTTTGCCACCCACCGACAAGCAAACAGTGACGACTGCAGTGTTCTTATACCTGAGTGCGCTCAATGTGACGCAAAAACTCGTGGCCAAGACCGACATTTCGATGTGCTCCCTCGATGAGCCCTGGAATATCTGCGATACTCAGTCGATAGGTATCCTACACGAGGCCAGTATGATTAGAATCTTCCCAGTCAACCAAAAGCATCAGCACAGCTCACCGGAAACTCCACGATGCCCACATATGGATGCAGTGTTGTGAACGGATACGGCGCAATCGCCGGAGTCGCGCGTGAGAGAGTGCTCAGCAGAGTGCTTTTACCTGCATTCGGGTACCCTACTAGCCCAACATCTGCGATGGTCTTGAGTTCCAATTCGTAGTATGCGGAAGCTCCTGGCGACCCCAAGGTCTTTCCTTCAGGCTATTTCACACACACGGAAAAGACATGGTCAGGAATACGTCAAACGATTCACTTCCAACCATGCAATTCCCACCATTTGTTTTCGAAGTCTTCCATAAGACGTCGTCTTGCCAGCGAGAATGCGGTTGCCAAGACCTGGTTTGCCACCCGTGGCCGCCAGAAAACTCGCACCGTGGTGATCGAGATCCATCACCGGGTCCATGTGATCGACGATCTCATATTCTCCATCCTCGGTCTCTCGTTCTTCCTGAACATATCACCAAACCATCAGCAGCATGTTCCAGAAGCGAACTCTTCTCGTAAAGGGGTTCATCGTCTTCTTGATTCCACCAGTCGCAAGCCACTCACTCGATACACTCGCTTTACGAGGGTGCCACAAGGCACTTTGAACACAACGTTCTTTCCTCTTTTGCCAGCGCAATCGTTGGCTGTCCGAACGAAACAAAGCAAACCATAGAACTCAGTTAACACGCCGTCAACCGAGTCGGCAATCTCGTCCCCTCTTACAAGTGCCGTTAGTGCCGGACCCGCCTCGGAAATGATGGGTCGCGGTGGACAGATTCTGGATCTTATCGTCTGCCACGAGGTACACGTTGCCTCCGGCACCGCCATGTCCGCCGTTCGGGCGTTTGCGAAATGCAGTGTTGCAAAAGAAACTCGCACAGCCGTTGCCGCCATGGCCGCCGGTAGCTTTGACGCGAATGCGGTCCACAAAGCGTTGCTTGGAGTGTTTAGCACGTCGAACCTGCACTTTTTGTTTGACTTTTTTTTCCATTCCGCGAAGCATTTCATCGTCTTCGTCATCTTCCAGCCAATCGTCGTCCAATGACTCATGATTCTCGTGGTCATCGCCACCATTCAGTACTTCGGGCTCTTCATCCTGTTGCGCGTCGTATTTGTCGTTGTCGATCAGCAATTCACGAGCTGCCGCATCACCGAAAAGCGCTTCAAACTCTTCCATGTCCATCACTTCGCCCAGTTCTTGGAGATCGCCAAGCTCTCCAAGCAAATCGTCATCCCCATCCTCAGCCATTTTCTGTGGGGACGCGTGGAACTTGTCTCCTGTATGGTTTTGCGACGATCCGTTGAGATAGCGAAAGGACAACTTTCTAGTGCACAAAGCCTTTGGATGGCGATCGCGGGTCAGACAGAGATTCCCACTAGACACCCCCAGCGAACGCCGCAAGTTGCTCCGTAACAGACTCAACATGCTGCTGGTGATTGGCTTATCGTTGGCTGGTCAATCAACCAATCACGCAACCTTCGCGCAACCTTCTACTCTTTGAAGTTGGGGAAAACTGCAACAAGATGCAATGGATTGATTGATGGTCTGGGTGAAGGAATATGGGCAATTCACTACTAAATCATCAATCGAAAGGCTCTTGAATATCAAGACACAAAACGCAACACCTGTCATCAGAACCTTGTCTGGTGCAAATGAACCGGACTACTCCTCGATCCAGTCGTGGCCAGGTCCTCCTCGCTCGGCTTGCGCCACAATCTTGTCCGATGATGCATTCTCTTCGATCCAATCAAGTGGTGGCCCGCCACGGTTCGGTTGCGCCGCGGTCACGTCTGTGGAATTAATGGAAGCCTTCTCTTCGATCCACTCGTGTGGTGCTCCTCCGCGCTCGAAATCGAGTCCGGCGACCGCGACATGTTGGCCGACCAAAATCGTTGAGAGTAGCAAAGCAGCGAAGCGAAGTTTGGTGAACATGGTCGTCAAGTTGGCTGAGAGTTGGCTGACAAATTGAAAAGTGAGCAAGCGAAAGAGGAAGGAAACTGCATGTGGTTGCAATGGAGCGCCTGTCGTCCGTGGCAAAAGCTGGAAGAACCAGAGCTTCAACGGAGGTCCTGGCATCCAGTGAGTCCACACACACAGAGATGCCAAAGACACTAGCAACACCCCAGTGAGCTTTCCGTAAGTCCTTCGCTGCCATCCAGTTGTCCCATCCCCTGGCCAGCTCCATGAGACTCGAATGCGATGAGCAAAACAAGAACTAGAGGACGACATGGGGGAAAAGTACCAATGGAACAAAAGATGGAAACTTTCTTGTTGGGCGTCTCATTGTAGAAAGAGAAAGAAGAATCATCAGTTGCAGTTGCTTGGTTTATTGAACAGTGCTGCCTTTGCCTTTGCCGTTGCCGTTGCCCATCACCCACCGTGTACGGATGAGTAGGGTGCTTTGTTGAAGCAAGTGACCCAAAACGAGCGAATCCGCAATATTCAGAAAGAGGGCGGGATTGCTTTGCAAGTATTCCGTGCATCTGGTCCGTTGAGAATATACAACGGTAACCAGCAAGTTTCGAAAAGAGAGTCGAGATGCGAGAAGGAGTGAGAAATCAATGGTACACGAGAGAGCCAACAAGTGCCGTTGAACTCTTGGATCGAGTCTTTTCCGTAGGAGCACAGTAGATGGGCAGTTCGTATTGGCAAGACAATGGAGAGTGGCATTGTTGTGTAATCGTTGATTGTACGTACTATACCGAGCATGGCAGTCCACCCAGTACCCAGACGGTGTAGTCGTGGAAGAGAGCGGTGCGTCGTCGGCAAACGGCAAAGCGGTCGGTTGGGATTGCTTTGCAATCCATCTCTACGGTATTTGGATGCCTGGTTGTGGCGATACTTGAAGGAGAGTGAAATGTGGGGTACGAATACTCCACAAACACTCTCGCGCGGATCCTAAGTCTTTCGGTTCAGCTCAACAGAGCTCGAGAGCGCGCGTATTGGCGGATTTCTGTGGAAGGCATCTTGTTTCCACAAATAAGACGCTAATGGATGATCCTGTTGACTTCCTCTTCTTCTTGTTGGTCGACAGTTTCGAGAACATGGCCCCAATGGACCAACACGATTGTGTTGAGCGAGCTCTGGAAGTTCGATGGTCTTGGTCTGTGACTTCACGCAGAACGTTTAATGTCTCGAAGCAATGTCCTGCAAGGAATAAGGTGCTTGTTGCCTGTCCTGTTTCTGTTTCGTCCTGTGTTCCAGAGTGACTTCAAGTTGCCTCCAGGCAATCGGTTGCAGCAAGGTCCTGATTCGAAGGATCTGTCCATTAGGTCTTGTTCTCACATGTGGGCAAATCACCCACAACCATAGTCCATTCAAGTCAAATCCTCGACGGCACTAACTCTCCCATTCACGAGTCATAGACTTGTGTTTTGCTTGGTGTATACTCCCATGAACATGGAAACAAACAGACCCGACTGCAGATAAGAAACAGACAGACCGAGACAGATAACACCACCACACCCTCTTTAGCACTACCTTACCCACTCAACACTACTTATTGCGTGCACGCACAACGTATACGAACTGGTCTTCTTGTTTCCTCCCGGTCGCTCAGTGAGAGATTCTCTTCAGTCACCGTCTGACGATCCAAATGATCGTCGCTCATTTCTTAATCATCATCATCTTCTTCTTGCTCTTGGCCCCACATTTCCTCGTCATAGTCTTCGTCCATGATGGCATCCTCCAGCATCTCTTGGAGAAACGCGCGGGACTCCTCATGGTCCATCAATTCTTCCAGATCCTCATAGGGATTGTTCTCGTAGTCAGAGTCAGAGTCCTCCATATCATCAAAGTCTTCGTGGTCACCACCTTCGCTGGCACTATCGGCATCGCTCTCCACGATTCGGTTCCACTCGAGCAACTCCTTCATGATCTCTCCGTAGCGCCGCATTTCGGGTTTGACATGACGCTCTGTATCAGCAGTGATAGAGAGAACATGAGTCATTTGGTTTTCTCGCCCAACCAGAAACCAAAGGAGCAGTTTGCTTACCGACGAAATCGTATTGAAACGGCATCTGACCAAAGTTTATCTGGATCACATTCGGTGAATCGAGTCCAACCGTTGGGTACAGAGCACCGTGCTGGCAGTCCATATGCAGACGTCGCCGCTCGATCAGTTCGCCGTTTTTGGTGAAGAACACTGATGATTCTTGGGCTTCGGGATCACGAATGACGCCACAGCCCACAACGTCGCCGACTCCAAACGCTGGACCAAATCGGCGACCTTGAGCAGTTGCGTGGAAGTACTTTCCATCATCCCCATGATATCCATAGGACTGGTCATCCCAGCCCGGCTGCTTGTCGATCAAATGGAACCGAGAAGTACACAATCCAATAGAGGTCATGTCGACACCAGCATAGCGAGACAGTAAGGGTCGTGGACGTGAAATGATGGTGATCTCAAAGTATCCACTACACGCCAAGCCCACATAGTCGTGCGGATTCGAATACTTTTCGCCGGACATCTCACTGTCCTTGTCTTCATTTTCATTGCCACCACCGTCACTGGATTGGTCCTTCGCGTCGTCCGACCCGACCTTGTACACCACAACTCGTGCTTCCAACGTGAATGGTACATTCGAGCGAACACTTCGATCGCCTCCAAGGAAGTATCCTCCAAACGCAAACGCAATTACTTTGTGGCGATTGTTGTAGATCTTTCGTTTTCGACGATTCTCCAAGCGACGTTGCCGCTGGTGCTGCTGATCGTGGCACTCATCCAGACGACTGTCTTCTTCGTCGTCATCATCATCGATTGGTGCTTCAATCGCCAGCGGCTCCACGATGTGCATCATCGGCGCGCGTCTTGTGAATAAATTGGTGGCCTGCAAATCGGCAAACGACGGTACGGGCGAAGTTGCATGGGTCAATAACTGGAACACTCGCGACTCGGAGACGCTGCCGGCACTTCCATCACTTTTAGCACAACTGGTGTTGATAGTGCTGACACTGTTGTTGCTCTTCTTCTTGGCGGACTTCTTGCTCTTCTTGTTACTGCTATTGCTCTTCTTGTTGTCACTCATCTTGTTGAACACTTGCAGCACATGGGGATCCAATTGCAGATCGCAGGGTTCTTGGGGTTCGTTGACGCCGAAATTCAGTGCGTTCCATCTCCTCACAAAGAGCATTTTCCATATAGGATACTTCGGAAGCACTTGCTCTCCGATGTGGCGCCACGCCACCGTCCAACTCTCCACGTCTCGCGCGGTGGCATACTCGAGGATCAGCACCAGCACTTCGTCCTGCAAGTCCTGTAGCATACTGCTGTTGCTTGGTCTACACCAACGATCCGACGATCGACTGCTTTGATGCGACGGTCCCTCACCTAACGGATCTTGCTGAATTCCAAACGAGGGACAAGAAGTGCCATGTTGAAGTGGGACAGGCAAACTCTCTAACATGGGGGGAATCATCGCGGAGAGAGGAAATGCAAAGGGAAAGCCGCCGTCTTCTACTTCTACCCAAAGAAATCATTTGGCCACTTGCTTGGAGATCAATTCCAGTTGCTGTTGCGCGAGAGCCAATTGCTCTGTCAGACGCTGCTTCTCACTGGTCAGCGCGTGGATCTGCCGCTTCAACTCCTTGTCTTTGCCATTGTTACCGCGAGTGCTGGTGTCTTGTAGGCCTTTGGAGGTACTAGAAGTGGCACCTTCACGGAGTTCCTTTATCAAGGCGCGACTGGGTCGCGGACGAGCAGTGATGGCAAGAGACGAGGAAGACGCATACGCTGAAGTGGACGCGGCACTGGCGGCATTGGCGTTGGCGATGGCTCCCGGAGAAGTCATCACAAAGGAGGAACACGGTGTGAGATCCGCATGGGAATTGCGCATAGACTTGAGCGCCGCATTGACGGTGAATGCCAAGTCGTCACGAAGACGAAGGAGTTTCTGGTTGTCGACTGCTTCTTGGCATTGTTGAAGCTGCGAGTTTGGTGGATGGCCGTGCGAACCAACCTGCTGTTGAGGGGATTGTAGCGGCGACAACGTGGGTGTGCCCGTAGGTGGATATGCCAGGGAAGTGGACGAACACGTCATTGCAAAGGATGCTGAAGAAGACACAGTGACGACCACTTCGGCACTGATGTCGGCTCGGTCATATTCGTTCCAGAGCATGGCCGCAAGCTTCAGGATCACATTTTTGCGAGTCAGTTCCCTGTCCCTGGGTGACTATTCGCTATGTCAAGGCAAACTTGGCGATTCGCGAACGTACCGTTCGTTTCTTGCGTTTGCTCGTGATGGGGATCTTGAATTTCTCGTAGAACGCGTACCGTCCAGCACTGGTTGTATTGCGTTTCAGTGCATGGTACAACTGGTTTCTTTCGTGTTCCAGCGGCATCTTGTGGCCATTCTCCTGTGTGGATCAGCACCAATTGAGTATTCTTCATCATAGCGTTGCCAAGGAGCGCGAAGACGAACCAAGTGATGGCCTTCAATGATCCCTGCGCGCGTCGCCAAGCCTTCCAACGCATGGGTCGCTGTCTTTTTGCTGTAAACCATCATGTGCGAGAGGGTGCGCATGGGCTTTGACATTCGATGATGCGCATGGGACTTGGTTGGTCTGGAGTCATCATGGCGTTGACTAGTGGTTCTGGCTGACTGGTTGGTTGGAGATCGAAGCAGCAAGTACTCTTTCAGCCGATGCTGCTCTTCCATATGTACCTATCCATCCGCCCCAACAACACGTGAGAATGGTGGTTTTGTTGTCCAGATGCTACCGATCGTCTACCCCAAGCGTGAAGAAATCCGGTCGATTGAAGGTGAGCCAAAACTTGGACCGATGCAGCAACGAAACCTCACATTGCACCCACAAGTCGAACAGATCTCGTCGCAGGTTTGTGAAGAGCTGTTGCTGCCATTTGCGGGTGCGAATACGCGACAAATACCCGCGCAGACGACATTGGATCAAGATCACTCCCGACCGGATGCGTAAGAACTGGCGCCTCTGGATTTCCTGTCGCCAAAGCGCTTGGAAGCGCCGAATCCCTCTTATCAGTCGTTTGAACTGAACGAACACCACGAATCCCCTCATAAAGTGCTACGAGGAAGCAAACAAAGTCACGACAATGGTACATCCGGCAGAGAGCTAACTGGCAGTAATCTCACCTTGATTGTACGTATAGCACGACGTTTTCTAAGATAACGACAGCGCTCCCGATGCATTCGAAAGGTTTTCTGTGTGAAATCAGCGCATTCACAGGGTGTGAGAGGATTACGACGCGTGGGATGTGGCAAGTAGTTGGAACTCACTTGAATCAATGTCGCCGAGTATCTCCACAAGAGGAAATGCAGACGGTCTTCCCGGCCCTAGAAGCCACCACCCATCGCGAATCGAGATCAATTAAGTGATGGTCAAGCAATCCAAGCAAAACGAACCCGTAAGTGCGCCATCGTCCATCGTTTGATCGTGATAGCAGCATTTCGGATCTCCAAGAAGCGTTTTCGATGGTGAAACATGCGGTAATGGCTTTGCAACTTCGGTCAACACAGCGAACAAGGAATGGCGGTTCAGATTTTCACTCAATAGTCGATCCAACGACGAGGAGAGAGTACACTTTCGGCACCTTGACAACGAGAGTGCGCGTCTGTTGCCAACTGGTCTGTGTGCCTTTGATGCAACGGCTAAGTGTGTACACTTTTTGGTGAAAATCTGCGTGACTGGCGTTGCGCTGCTGCTCAGTTGTCGTGTACAATTCGCGTGGCTTGCGCACATATCCAAAGAGGTTCCTAAAGACGAATCCAGTCCGGTCAGCCCTACGAAACAACCATCGAGCACCCCGGAAAAACAACGCGATTCACAACGAACTTTTTGAGCCGAGGAAACGAGTTGTACTGTGCATGCGATTGGGAGCGACATGAGTATTCTGATACCATCGACCATCCGGCTTGGAAGAAGGCGACTCTTACTCTGTAGATGGTGCCATCGTCAGGCAGACCAATGGTTGATGGTGCCGGCGCCACAAACGTTTCTTTGATTTCATCGGATTTGTCATCCAAAAAGGAGCAGTCGTGTTTCTTTTTGCCGATCTTTCTCGACCGATTGAGCTAGCATGATAGAAGTGTGCATTGAGCGGACAGTGGTTCCGACACGGTTGGGCAAAAGTCGCAGCGCACCTTCTGGTTGATGGACTGGTCAAAGAAAAGTACCTCGGAGAGAGTTGGATTGAACACGCGGTCCTCGCAAAAGCGCTCGAACATTTGCGTTGACAAAAGCTGTGAGAGAAACGGACGAGAAGCAACATCCGAGTTGTCACGAAGAAACCCTTCAGTGTCAAACAGCGGTACGCGGTTCGACGACGTTGCTCCTTCCGCATTCTGGTGGCATGTCCGACCACTTCAGTTCAATCGCTTTACAAATCATGACGACGATGGGAGAATGGTAAACTTACCAGATAGTTGGCATATTTCTTGAAAATCGAGACAAACACACGAAGAAATGCCTTGCGGATCTCGAGTGTCGAGAAGTTATCGGTCTCGTTCCACTTGCTGTCACTCAACGACGGTCTTGCGGCTTTGTTTACAGCCTGCCAGGCCGAACCCGCCAAGTTCGTCGCACTACCGCTGTTGGACCAGCTCGAAGTGGACGCAAAAGAGCTCATTCGACTTGACGAAGAAAACGAGTTGCTCGAGTTGCTGCTGTTGTTGACATTTGGATGGGAGCTGAAACTGATGGTGCCACTGCTCGATCCGCTGGGTTTGCGATTGCGTGACGATTTGTTTTTCACAAACGCGCCAATGTTTTCGGAAAAGGATGGTTTGCTGAGAATCGATTCTTCATCGAGTCGAATCGTATGGCCGTGCTCGAGCACGAAGCTATCGATGGGCTCGAGGTCTTCGTCGTTTGGAAAAGCCTGGTGTGATAACAAACGGTTCAAGTCCGTCAGTGCTTTGAGCGTCACTGGTACCGTTGCCACTCTTCAAAACCTACCAAGTCCGCTTTGGTAACTTCACCTGCAAATGGTTCGAAGATCTTCCACGCCGAGTGTCAGCAAAGACTTGAATGAGCCATGAAAACGAGTCAAACGGTCATTACCGCGGCAAATTCTTGTAGTTTTGCACGCAACTTGGTCGCGTGATGCTCTGGAAGCTTCGGAATGGGTCTCGGCTGGTTGTCTTCATCTAAGGCATCAATGATTCTACACAGACCGCCATCAACCAGTTAGTTGCTGCACCATAGCGCACTTGCGAGAGAGAATCGTGCCTATTGTGATCCAAATCCACGAACACCACGTTCTGTATTTTGCCTGCTACGCGCTCCAAACAGTTGGCATGCGCACCCACAAGGTATGGAACAGGAGCCTTTCCAACCATGTCCATGTGATCGGTAAGGTAAAGCAGTGATCCCGCAGAGTTGGTGAGGGGCAAGAACTCACGTCAAACACATCTAACAGTGTGGACGGTAGTAACGGAATGTACGCTCCTTGCCATGCGAAAGGCAGCAACAAACACAGCAACGTCTCTGCGACCGGAGTCAGCAACGAGATCGACTTGGAACAAAGCACCACCTACGTGAAAGCCCCAACGTGATAATGAACCTTGTGACCACGAAAAGACTACAGCAGTCCATCATCCATCTCTCACCTTGTACTCAAGTGCAAGGCAGCAAAAGACACTGAGAACGTTGTTCAGATCCAAGAGCTGGAAAAGAGCTCGAAAGGAAAACTGTTCGAAACCCAAGGGCAAGACAACGAGAACCGACGACAACGAGCTCATTAGCTCGGCAGCTTCAACGGATGACGGTCGCGACAGAGATAACTCACATCGACAAGCGGAAAATCGTTCTTGCAGGGTCGCGAGAGAATGAGTTTCTGGTCCGGAAGTGTCAGTTGCACTCGAATACGTCCCTGGGGCGGAAGAGGCACTTCCAACACGAAATTGCAAATGTATCGCTCAATGGGAACGCGCGATTCCGATAATGAGAGGCGATACACCTGGTTTCGTTTGTACAACACAGTCTCATCACGCTGTGACTCGAAGCCGTTGAAGCACAAAACACCAACCTGCTGAAGAAACATGCGAAAAGCCGAATAGAATGGATAGTGGGAAGTCACCACCAGAGCTTTCGGACTGTACACCGAGCTGGAAGAGTAGGAGCTGGTCTTGCCGTAGCTTCCAGCATTCGAAAGATCGAGGATCCACTTTGGAAGTTGACCACCGTTCACACTTGCTGCTCCAACAGTTCCCGCAGAAGCAGCAGATGGATTACTTCGTGCGTTGGGAGCCAACATGGAGACCTGGTAATTGGTGTCAACCAAAAGGACTTGCAGCTCTGTCAAGATTGGAAGAGACAACGAGGACGCACCACTTCCAGAGGATGCAATTCTTCGTAAAACTTGAGCGCGCAGGCGTAGATCTTGGCTCCTCGAATGTTTGTGAGCACAAACGAAAAGAAGACCGGCGCGATCTCTTTCTCGCTCATTCGAAAACCTTCAGAGAAAGCGAACTGAAAGCCGCCTTTCGGCTTTAGTGGAGAACCCGATGCGCCGGTGGTGCAATATGAATGGTGGATGAAGAGATGGAATGGAGCCAACTCACCTGTGCGATGTGATGAGGAAGAGGAGAATCTGGGTGGTTTTTCTCTGGATAATAATCCAAAATGACGGGAACAAAGTGCACATCCTCTGGTCCCATGCTGTTCTCGACTATGGGCGAGAGAGAAGAGAGAGAGGTGTTCATGCAGAGTAAGTCGATCACTGGTGCAAGTGGTGGCCAGAGAGTACTCAACTGGTTTGATTGGCAACGAGATTGCCTCTTCCGACAACCATAAAGTAGTTGATGAGTCGTTTGCCGACTTCGACGACTCCTGTTGGTGATCCTGGCGGATCAGAACTGGAAGAGGCGTTTCGCTCTGTCTTGGCATCGGTCGAGTTGATAGGGTTCACTGAACAGGGCGACGGAGGGGACTGCATGAATCTTTTTTGCTGGTATTTCGCGCGAACGAAGGTTTCTCTAGCGGATGCGTCGCCTGTGATGGTCTGCAATTGGTATTTCGCGTCTTGTTGAATCCATGCATCCAAGTGTTTGGCAAATCTATCGTTGGCCTGCTTGTTCCCGCCAGAACTCTGCAACGAAGCGATTTCTTCGTCGTTCCACATATCCAGTTGAAGAGATTTCACTCGAGACACTTGCACACCAAGCTGTCGATGGGCACCGGCGCATTGGATGCATACGAAGACGCCCAAGTTGACACTAGCCCAAATGGATTCGCTCAGTCGTACCCGACAGTCGGCACATTGTTGATTGTCCGCACTGGACTGGAAAATGCTCATGAGTCGGATCTGCTTGTTCTGAGAAGTCGAACTCAATGACGATCCACTAGCATTACGAGATGAAGACGACGACGACGAAGGCAGAGGATCAACCATTGACAACAAGCGATTGCCACTGGAGGAACGACTCGGCGGTTGAGAAGACGAAGAAGCCGGCTCACTTGGACCGTTTTCATTGCTGCGGCAAGCAACCGTGACGGTGATCACTGGAGCTGGTGGAAGATGATGGCCCACATCCGTGATGTCTTTGGCCACAGGAAGGTCACTGGAAGAAGAGGTGCGGCTGTCACAAGGAGTTCTGGATGGTGTGCTCGACGGCGTTCTGTTCATTGCTTGAGACAAGTGAATGCGAGATCTGGTTTGGTGGTCCCTGCCATCAAGATGATCAACAAGAACTCGAGATCAAGAGCAAGAGCGAGAGCCCACAACACGTAAGACGCTGGCAGTGGTGGTGTTTGGCTCGTTGTTTTTTAATGGCGTTTCATTTGGGTCTCTGTGAAACGGCTTTGATCTTCTCTCTAAAAACAGGACACTGCAGGTGATCGGATGTGCGACACCTCCACAGTTGCTCGAAGATGGCAAGGGATGGGATGCGAAAAGTACGCGAACGGATAGCAAGAGCGATGAAGCAAGCCGCTCGAATGTTCACGGCATCCTGTCCTGCGATCCATCTCTCCAACACCACTCGATCTCTGTTGTTCCTGTGATCCCAATGGCTCGTGCCTTTCCGATCCATCCACTGAGTTTCCCAGGAGTTCACAGAACAGCAGCGCACCAAAAAGCAACAAACGACCGACCGAACGAGGAAGGTTCACACGCAAAGGCACAACACAACACAACTGATGGTGGCAAGAGACCCGCGTGAATGGGGGCGGAAAACCGAAAAGTTGAGCTGCATTATTACTTGATCATGCGTTCGGCCAGAACTCTAGATGCTAAAAAAGTCCGCAGCAAAGCTTCTTAGAAGCGGAGCTTCTTGAAGAAGAAGCTGACACCAGCAGCCTTCTTCTCCGACTTGCAAGCACCCTGGTTGAGGTATCTGTCAATCAAACCCAACAGGTGAGAGTGGTCAGTCGACGGACCAACAAGCGCATAGCTCCAATTCCAACAATACCTTTCTTCGAAGACCTTCTTGATGGTCTTGCGGGATTCCACACGGGATTCTGGGTTGGCAAGGACTTCATCGTCAAGGACCTTCTTCAAGTCAATGTCAGCGACATAACGCGTGGGCATGATGTGGTTGTAGTTGACGTATTTCACGAATGGTTTGATCTTGGAGCGCTTCTTAAGCTTGTTCTTGCCCATCGAACGCGTCACCTTGCGTGGGTAACGGTCGATACCAGCGACTATTCATTCATTCAGCACCATCCAAATTGTCAGTCTCCTCTTGTTCTGGACCCGGCGGCTTCCATTGCTGGGCCTGTTCTGCAATATACATGTCGGCGCAGCGGGCTTCTGCTGCTGACGCTGAAGCTGTTATGAGTATCATTTTGCATACCGATGGCGTGGCTGAACTTGCGGTCGCCGTGACCTTCATCGTAGGTCTTGACCACGATAGCCTTGCGGCCAGCGTAGCGACCATTTAACAACACAACAACTTTTCCGTTTTTGACGCTACAGATGCAGCAAACACATCAAACGAGTCAGCATTCCCTGTGCTTTACGTCGCTTCCCATGACGCTTGGGCTCGGCGCGTGCCCACGTGCGCCACTTCATGCTGCTCCTGCTGCTGCTGCTCACTCACATGCCCATGATGCCGACGCTTTTTTCTCCTGAAAAAACCGAGTTGTTCCTTGTAGCAGCCCAGTGAACCGAACCAGCAAGAGCTCCCCACTACCACCCGCCCCCCAACACCAATCAATTCCCACAACCGCCGCTGATTGGCTGGATCAGGGACACTGGACCGGACCGAACCGGTTCCAAGACAAACCCTAATCACGGACCAGTCCAACACAACTTCCCATATGAACAACCAGAGAGATGGGGCCATGCGACGGGTGCGCAAGATCGTTCGGCTTGGAGGATTAGAAGCTCTCGTCGGTGTCTTCCTCGTCGTCTTCTTCGTCACTGTCAACTCCTTGACGCGTCCATGAAGTCATCTCCCAGTCACCATGATTTGTGACGTCCAAATACTTGCGGCGAAAGCGCTGGCGTGCCGATCGAGTCAACGACCGACACGAATCCAACCGAAGCAGACGAAGATGCTGGCATTTTTGCTCAATGACGTCGAGACTCGGTTGGGTGATGCGCGTCGCGGAAAGAATCAGAGTCTCCATGCTGCTAGCGATTCCGCGCCCTTGTGCAAGGGCGATGACCCCCATGTCGGTCACGCGATGGCATTTGTGAAGCGAAAGCGTGGACAACCTTGACGCTTGTTGCGCTGCCACCAAAAGCACTTGGTCGCAGACTTCGGTTTCGTCGAGGATAAGTCCCTGCAGATTTGGAAACGCAAGCGATTCCTTGTTGTGGCGACGTGTCACGCCGATCAGAAAGAGACTTTGAGGATGCAGTGAAGGATCATCCGCTGATTTGATGCTAGGGGAGTACACTCACTGGAAACGTCCGAAAACCCTTGCATCCCGACAAGTCAAGCCATCGAATGCTGCTGCTGCAGGCCGTCAAGAACACATCGAGGCCTCGCTGGTCAATGCTTCCGCAGTATCTATCGTTGGCAGTGTGGGTGAAACACGGCACACCAAAAGGCTCCTGGACGGTCAAGCCACCTTAGAATCAGTTGTCGCAAGAGGAGCGCCTTTGGTGCAATCTGCGCCAGAAATCCGGAACCGAGCTGACTCGTTTCTAGGCATTTGCACATGTGAGTTTGCGGCAAGTCGTCGGCCACTTAGCAACAGAATCATTCACCGGTGAGCCGTAGTGAGAGCAAATCGTGTTGACACCTGTTGATGAGCAAGACGAGATTAGTCGACGAGATGCTCCGACATCGTTCGAACGCGATGTGACGCAGATTCAGACTGGCGATTTGATGCGACGCAAGAAACGAGGACATGCTGCTAAGAGAAACGAGTTCAGCGCTTTCCACTTGAAGGCTCTTGTAATCACAGAACACAGAACATATCCCATGACGTCACATGGCCTGCAACCTTTTCACAAGCATCTCAGTCGCCGTCCCACCTCTAGCTCACGGCAACTGGCCATGAGGACGAGCAATCGCGACTGCGCGATGCTGGGCCAACACCACAGAGAGCAGTATCGATGTTGACATCAAGAAGCAGCAGATCATTCACAGCAGAATCCATTCACTCACGAAAAACAGCTGACCCGCTTCAGGTGCTTGAAATGGCGGAAAAGATTTACGGTGGCTCTGTCAAGTGTCACATCTGACGAAAGCCGAATGTCCTCGAGCGTATCCAGCACGGGCAGATGGAGCTCCAGGCATTGGGCAAGCGGAAGGCGACGACTTGTGTTCTTCCGCGTGTGCACACCGTGGACAAGATCTATTTTGTGAATCTGGACTCGGCCCCGGCAGAGTTGAAGCCAGCTCTTGCACACCTGTTCGGCGCGCAAGCGGTCCGGAACGAGCGCTAGAAAACTCAGAATGGTCGGCACAGCAAACTCGAGTCGTTCAAAGCGCGCTGCTGGTGGAGAAGAGGTGTTGCGCGGAGCAATGTTGATCGTGTTGCTGTTGTCATTGAGTCGGTTCTTTGGCTTTTTACATGTCGAAGCTCTTGACAAGTGACTCGGTTCGGTTCGTTTGGCCATGGTTCCTCATCAAGCTGTATATACGGTATGGCCTTCGGTCGGGGAGAGGAGAGGAAACGAGGCAGTGATGCATGGAGCGACGAATGACAGAATAAAAACAGGTCGAGTCTTGTCTTGCTTTTAGTACAAAAGAGTGCTAACTTATGGGATTTGGAAGTGAGGGGGGGAGGGCAGATCAAGTCACGTGCGTCTAATAGGGTGCTGGCATGGGTGGGGTGGCTTTGGCTAACATGGCACCCAGCCTTCGCCCTGGAAAAGGTGCTGCACGGAGCGAAAGATGCCCCACAATTGCGAGAACACATGCATAAACGCATAGCCAAATTCTCCATCAAGAGCCACATCATCGCCAATCTCGTTCATACATTGCTGATAGTTGGCCACATTGGATCCACCGGGATGGGTACTGACTTGCATGGAGAGCCCCTTGTGAGAGTACGAGCCCGGAACGTTGTCCTTGTTCCAACAGGAATCTACGACCATGCGTTTATTGATGCCCTTGCGATGCAAAATGTAGGATAAATACAAATCGTCCCCCAAAAAACACGGCCGCGACAGGTTCATGACATCAAATGCAGTTTCGTCGAAAAACTTCCGACGCACTGCCACAGCACCAGCACCAGCGATAAAAGACACAGCATTCACACCAACCTCCAGGCTTCGGCCACAATACAACGCGTTCTGGCGTCCAATCCATCCGCCCATGACCGCAATGGCTTCTCGATATCCATATTTCTTCGAGTAGTAAAGCACACGAGAAGTCAACTGCTTCGGGTAGTATCGGT
The DNA here is from genome assembly GCA_027475765.1 of Paralagenidium karlingii. Classification (NCBI taxonomy): domain Eukaryota; phylum Oomycota; class Peronosporomycetes; genus Paralagenidium; species Paralagenidium karlingii. Next base: position 255,429 of record JAMFLO010000006.1, read on the forward strand.
CGTCGTCTCCGTACACAATGATTGTGTCGGGTTCTTGTTCCACCAGCAAAGTACCAAGCAGCTTGCTGGCTGGGCCAAAGTCTTTTTCAATGATGACCACTTTGATGCGTTCATTGTAATTGCTGGTCGCGATGGTATAGTTCCATCCAAAACTGGACGATGCTTTGGCTTTAGCATCGGCCGCAAGCAACCAGGACGGGATTTCGACACGTTTGTCGCGGTAAAACTTTGGCACAATCACATACACGGCGTCGAAGGGTCTTCCTTGCTGGTTCAGAGCTGTCTGCAGTGTGGGCTCCAGATGGTCAATGCCTTTGGCTGTGGTTGTGAAGCTAAACACAAGCCTCGGTTGGTCGAGCTTGAATACACTGGAGAGATGGTCTCTCGAGGAAGAAGTCGAGTAGTCTGTTTCCGAGGACCACGTGAAAACCATCCATCGCCACAGCACGACGCAGTGCAGCGTCACCAGCAGCACGCGAAGACTCGGCGTCTTGAGCGCCGAACTGCCACTGCCACGACCGGACGATGCATCATCGGTCTGGATTTCTCGTTCCGGTTCGTTGTCGCTTTCCAGCACAATGTCTTGAGCTCGAGGGTGGTCGTCAATCAGATCAATCGCCGTCGTCGTACTGGTATTGGTGTTTCGATGGCCATTGGGGTCGGTCTCCTCCGACGTCGGCACCTTGATGAACTCGTTGGCGACGAGAAAACGTTGCGAGCGGCGGAAGGCAAACAGTGCGACCGCCAGCAAGAGCCCCATCGTCACGAACCCCAACATCAGACGAGGAAGACGCACTTGCTGGTCGTACAACTCGACGCATCCGTCATTGTCGCGCAGCATGGTAAACGGTTGATGCTCGCGTTGGTCGTCGGCGGGCCGAGTTGCCTTGACGGATGGGTTGTTGTCTTGTTCGTTCCCAAGACAATTCGCTGTCTCACATCACATTACTGCCGGTTATAGTGTGCACCACACCAGAAACCAGGGGGTGCATCAGAATGGTGGGTTACACTAGGCTTTTGTATGGGTCGAAACTCAGTACGTGCCAAATACAGTGGGCCACCTTTCAGTACTGTATTCATCAAGGAAAGGGGAATAGGGGAAGTAATGGTTTCTTTTCTGCACCACTCAAATGGCCAATCGCATGGATCGCTGACTCTTTTTTCTCCATAACGGCTGGCGGCATTTTGACCAATCGGATCCGGGTTTGTTCAGAGCCAAGTCCTTGATTGGTTGAAAAAGCGCTTGTTGCCGTCATCCAGCTTTCCTTCACGACAAATGACCGAATGGGTTTGATGGTGCGGTGGTACGAGGACGTTGCGATATCTCTGTGGATGGGAATGCCAATGTGTGGGTGAGGTTCTTAATGGTGCCCCATCGCTATGGCCAATCAAGGGAGGGTTTCCATGACGTGTGATCCGGCGCCAACGCCAAACGCCCTATGACATCTCATTGGTTGACGGCCATTCTGTCGCCCCTGCCAAGTTGTGTGTCAATCACGTTGGCCAGTTTTGTTGGGTGATCGGTTGACCAGTTGATTCCGGCACTCAAAACAGTGTCGCGTGATGCCATCTGTTTTCTTCCTCATTGAAACTAGCTCGCTTGATACGAACCGTTTTAATTGTGCTGGGCAGTAGAAGACAGATGGGTTGCTCGTTACCACGTGGAAAGTTGACTCGAAAGACACAGATGATGCAGCTGACTGCGCACAGCCTATCCAAATGGGTGAGACGGAGAAACAACAGAAAAGCGTTTTGGCGAGTGTGAGAAAAGTGCGCCAGGGGGAAGCATCCACCCACGCACAGCACAAGAATGAATGCAGGTCTGGGCGCTTTGCGGCCGACAAGCGACTCGGACATTCTGCGGACTCCTCCTGATAGCAGTGATGTCTTCTCCAAGATGTCGGGCAGCTCCATGACGCCCACTGACAGCAAATTCATTGCGTTAAGCCCAAGTCCAATGAGTCCTCGCGCGAGAAGATGCATGACACCTCAAATGTACTCCACACCAATCAGCAAGAACTACAAGGTCTGGCCCTTTGCGGTTGTGACAGTCTGCGGAGTGATGGCAATCTTCACGTACATTTTCTTTCAGCTTCCAGAGTACCGCGTGGGACTCCGCCACAGTTTGTATCGCTGGACTGGTGCCAAAGTGGAAAACTCGCAGTGGGTTGGTGGAAATCGTGAAGTAGTCGACTTTTTATTCTTCTTTGTGTTTATTGGTTTGCCGACTTGCATCGGAGGGATTGCAATGGCGCTCGCGGATGCCTTGCCGCCAGTGCCACAAGGATTTTACCGCATGTTTGTTCGGTTTCTCAAACGGAGGATCATGGTGTTGCGCATCAACATGTCGTACGCCGAATCGGTCGCGACACTGTTCTTTTTGGGGCTGAACTCTATTTGGTTCGCAGCCGTTTGGTCTCGACAGCTACCGCTTTGGCAGCAAAACAGCGAGGATGGCAGCTCTTTGGGGTTCAGTCAGAGCCTTCTTCTGTTTACATACACCCTTGGCTTCAACGCCGTGTTGTGCTTTTCCTTGTTGATCATCCCAGCGACTAGAAATTGCCATTGGTTGATCGCGGCTGGTGTCGATTACTCGAATGGCATCAAGTACCATCGGTGGATGGCCGTGTTGACTATCGTTTGTGCCTGTGCTCACGGCTTTGGATACTATCGCAACTGGATCGCCAAAGGAGTGTTTTTGGAGAACGTGTTTCCATGCCTCAACTGTGACATTGGCACTGAGGGCAAGAGTCGATTGGAGAACTTTGCGGGCCAAGTCGCCATGTGGTGCTGCATTATCATTGGCATCACTTCGCTGGGGCCGATACGACGCAAACATTACGAAGTGTTTTACTATTGCCATCACCTGTTCCTGGTTGTTCTGGTCTGCATGGTTTTGCACTTCTCGTACTTTGTCATGTGGATGTATCCAGGCGTGTGCCTATATATGATGCACCGTATCGTTGCCAACAGCCAGAGTCGAACTCCCTGTGAAATCGTGGACATGGAAGCCATTCCGGGCCAGATTGTGCGCCTCATCTTTCGAAGAAGTCCGGGCAAGGCGGGGTATTACCATGCGGGGCAGTTTTTGTATTTGCGGATCCCAATGTTGTCCTCGACCCAATGGCATCCGTTCAGCATCAGCTCGTCTCCGGTCGAGTTTGAAGATACGTTTTCCGTGCATGTCAAGTGCTTGGGGAACTGGACCAAGGAACTCTACGCCTTGGCCATCCAATCGCGCGAACAACACAAAGTACCCCTCATTTACGTGGATGGCTTTTATGGCAATATGTCGGATGATTTTCAGCACTATCCAGTGCTCATGTTGATCGGCGGTGGCATTGGCGCTACGCCGATCATCAGCATTTTGGGCAAGATCCTCGACTGTAAACGCAAGCAAGACCCGGCCATGGCTGATACCAAAGTGTATTTCTATTGGTCTTCTCGAGAGATTGGGCTTTTCCACGAGTTTGAACCGCTTTTGGATTCCATCAAAGAGTTTGATCCGCAGGGCAATGTCATCCGCGTCGCTTTGCATTATACGGGCAAAGATGAAGAAGAACTGGGTACGGTCAACAGCGTGCAAGTACCCAACGGGGTCACCCCCAAGACCATCGAAGATGCCAGCGATGTGCCGACACGACCATTCTACCAGTCGAGTCGCTCGTGCATGCGCCAATTGGTGTTGTTCTTTGTGGTGTTCTTCACCAGCTTTGGTGCTCTGGTGCTGATTCGCCTCAACTATCCTTTTCTTGGCAACCGTCGAAAGCACCAGGCCATGTGGCCGCTCCAACGACTGTTTGAGTTGCTATTGCTGTTGGTTGGCGCTGCCTGTGGCTGGTTTGTGGCCTTTAGTGAGCCAAAGCCCCGAGCGATGTGTCGAATGGACAAGGAGCATCTCATGGCAGGGGTCGAAAGTCCCTACAGAATCACCAACAGCAGAGTGACTGGAAGCGGTGGGATGTATGCGCAGTTTCTGGATGGCGGCATGCAATCGGAGATGTCGGGAGGTGTGATCGTGGGCAGCCAAATGCACAGCACCTTGGTGTTCAAGCATAAGTTGATCCGCTCCAGACTGAATGTGCGTCAAGCGATGGCCCAGATCGTGAAGGAGCAATCCACGAATTTCCAGATTCAGGTGACGGGCATTGGCACGTGGGTGTCTGGTCCCGTGCCGTTGATCCATTCCGTAGAGGTTGAGGCAGCGCTGTTTGCAGGCATTTTTGATGTTCACTATGAAGAATTTCAATTGTAACTCGAGAGTATAAGAGCACATTTGGGCCATGTTGTGGACGTAGGGTAGTCAATTAGGTTGTTGGCTTGGTCTGGCTCGGCGCGAAGCATAAGGTCTGACAGAAAACAACAAGTGATGGCAAATAACTCGTCCAAAAGCCCGGTTGCTCGTGCTCTCCATGTTTGCAGCTTTGCGTTGCGTTAAACAATTGAAAAGAGACCAAACAGAATCTACACACGGCTTGGGTAGAGCATGACGCGCACGCTCTTGCTCATGGCTTCAGCAGGGAGGTTCTTGGAGAACTTGGCGCGCACAACACCGTTGGTACCATGGGCACGCATGACCTTGCCCCAGACGACACGGAACTTGGAGTTGTTCTTCAAGGACTTGCCCTTGTAGATGTATGCAATCTTCTTGCCCAAGTAGAATGGGACATCCTTCTTGTCCTGAAGACCGTTGATCTTCACAAGGGCAGTGTGCTCGTATTGGTTACGAAGACCTCTGTGAACAAGCACATACGCAAAGTCAGTCTCCTGGAACGCGAGCTTTCTTCTGGAATCACACAGGCAGAACACACCTCTTGTAACCCACGAAGACACCCTTCACGTAGAGACGAGTTGGTTGACCAGAAGAAGCGACCATTCTTTCCTTTCGTTTCCTTTGAACTGGAAGAAGACAAAACCACAACAATCAGTTCTATTGCTCCGTTTCGATCACAAGAGCGGATGGGCTAAAGGACGGAAGCAACGCCATGTTGAAATCGACTGGTCGTGGCAAATGAATGGCACACAGCAAATGGCACTTTCAACGGCGGTTCCCCCACACGATTGCTGTCCGTAGCTTTGGTTTCCTGTTCCCTGCGTAATCGTTCTGCGATGGTTACGGCGACCATTACTCGACTGGTCCTTTCGAAGCCTCCAACTCCATTGATCGACCACGCCATCACCGCCCAAGTCTGTTGCTAGTGCCTTCGCCTACCTACTATCGCCATTGCCACTTGCCATCGCCCATTGTCCATCGCCATGGCGTTGCCGCCTCCCATTGCGCTCCATCCATCCGTCCATCCATCCACTTGCCGCACTCAACTCACCTGGTTGGTAGATAAAATCAAACGAGCAAAAGGGACTGATGCCTCCACACCACCGTCGAAGTAAAAAACACCAGACACCCGAAACCACGGATTGACTGGTTCACACTTAAGACCCTCTCAAAACCCATCATACTGTCAAAATAGATGATTTGGTTCTCCACCACCACAACCCCAGGTGGGTGGTCAGTATGGAACTCTCTATCAGCAAGAGGACGTGGACCACACTACTTTGTGACCGGGTTTTTGGTGGACACCACACTAAATTAGGATATATGCAAGATGGGTGACGTTTGACGGATCATGTCAAATCGAAAACAGTGTATTAGTGTTCTTTCACTGCTGCTGTGGTGGTTGTTGCACTTCTATCTTCTTAAAGAACGCGGGGGCTGCTTCGATGAGCCATTCCTTTTCAATGATGAGCACCGATCGGATGTAGTGTTTACTTGTGAACACCAGCTCATTGTAGAGCACCCATTTCGGTGGAGGATTGCGCATGAAGAGACACGACGATGGGTGCACTTTGACAATCTCGGACCGACCGCACATGGTCTTGTATGCGGTCTTGGACCTCCAAAAAATGCCTTCTGTGACGGTTCGCATCGCGGTGTTCAAGAAAAAGCCAGCGACAATACTCTTGCGAAGAGGATCAATGTCTGGCAGCCTCGATTCCATCGGCAGGTCCATCTTGGTTAGGTATTGCTTGAGTTGGTCGCGAACGTTTTCCACGCGCTGCATAGCACGATGGTTGATAAAATGGTCTCGACACCATTTGTTACGCTGCTTGGCGTTGCACTGGTTGTACGCATTGAAAGTGTTCAAAAGCGTGAGATGATCGCCCTCATACGCCACAAACTTTGCTCTGGACTGGGCAGCTTGTTCCTTCTTGTCCCGGGGTGAGAAAAAAATGGACTCCACTGAGAGCATCGAAACCACACTCAGTGCTTCTTCAGCACAGCCCAGCTCGGTCGCCTTGAGCAACATAACAGCATACATGGGCTCCACGGGAAGACTTGCCATCTGACGACCTCGTTCCGTCAGTCTGCCCTTGGAATCCAGAGCTTGGAGCGCGTACAGCTTCTCCAGAGCCTTGATCAGAGCGCTTCTGCTGGGCTTTTCGATAAAGTCAAAACCCAGAATGTCATCAATCCCCATGCATTTGAGTTGCAGCACGACCACTTCCAAGCTCACGCGTTGGATCTCGGGAATGGCTCGATCTGCGAGTTGCTCAAAGGTTTCTTCCGGAAAGAGACGATAGCAAACACCTGGTGCTTCTCGACCAGCACGACCAGATCGCTGCCAAGCCTGAGCTTTGGATACTGGTTCGATTTGAAGTAGTTCCATGCCACTCTTAGCCACAAACGATCGCTGTTTGACGAGACCCGTATCCACAACATACCGAACGCCATTGATGGTAATCGAAGTCTCTGCAATGTTCGTAGCAAGAATCACCTTACGAACTCCTGGAGTGATCGGCTCAAACACTTTCATTTGCTCTTCTCGAGGCATGGCAGCGAAAATTGGACAGATGAGCAGTTTGAGTGCGTCTGCAGGCAAGGATCGAGCATACTCTTCCAAGAGGATTTCCAGCGTTTCAATATCTTCTTGACCGGTCAGAAACACCAGAATGCTTCCGTTGGTCTCCTTATCGTCTAGATGGATTTGCAACACCGTCACAAGTGCGGCATCGAGGTAGTCGGGCAGCGATTTGGGCGTGTAAAAGAGTTCTACAGGGTGCATTCTTCCAGGAATCAGAACAATCTCGGGGATGCTTTCTTTGAAAAACGTGGCAAATAACTGAATGTCAAGCGTTGCAGACATCACGACCACTCTCAAGTCTTTGCGCTTACGCAGCGCTTGTTTGACGACTCCAAACAAGATGTCGGTCTGAAGAGTTCTCTCGTGGGCTTCGTCCAGAAGAATCACCGAGTAGCGATCCAACGTGGGATGCAGCAGCGCTTCACGAACAAGCATGCCATCGGTCATAAACTTAAGTCGTGTCTCTTGGGAAGTGGTGTCGTCGAACCGCACACAGTAGCCGACTGTTTCGCCGATCTCTCCTTGATGCATCTCTTCGCAGACACGCTGAGCAACCGTGATGGCGGCGACACGTCTTGGCTGGGTGATGGCAATGCTACAATGCTGGTGACGATACTTTTCGTAAATGTATTGTGGAATCTGGGTTGTCTTGCCGCTGCCAGTTTCACCCACCAGCACCACCACTTGGTGGCTTTCGACGGCTTGCAGAATGCGGCTGCGGTGCTCAAAAATGGGCAGTTTGCGCCGCGTCTTGTCAATGTCTTCGCGCAACCGCTTGGTCTTGTGGAGATCATTGCTAAACACCACAACTGGAGCGCGATTGGTCACTTGTTGCTGCTTGCCATTGAACCTGTTGGTCATCTTTGGATGTTGGTCTGCAACTGGTTGTTGGTTGATCCTATTCTAACTGAGAGTTAGAATAATGAATGGTGATTTTAACGTTGCGTGTTCAAAACATTTTTCAATGATACTGTATGATCACCAAACTGTTTAATACTGGTTGAGAGCAATCAATTCCGTCCTGTTCGCCGCTGACGATTACCAAAGCGCTGCTTGGCCGGAATAGCACCGGGTCGTCGTGTGCCAAGATACGGATCCTGTGAGTGCTCAAAGGCACTTGCTGAGTTTGGAGACAATTTGGGTTTTTCGTTGAATCGCACGTTGACTTTGGCACGAATTTGCTCCTCACGCAGAGTATCTTTGTGAGTCACATTGTCAGCCTCACTGCACAGACCAGATGCGTCAGGCCAGCCATGGCGAACCAGCAGTTAGGATCAACAATCTTCATGCGACCAAATACGAGACGTACCCGAGAATCTCGTCCATTTTGCAGCACAGCGACGTCGCATTGGCACTCCTGCATAATACCACCCAGGTGGTAAGAACACCATGAAGCCAAGTGGCTTCAAAGTCGCACTGACCATTGCGTCAACTTGGCGATCATTGCATCAATATCTGAATCTTGCGTATCTCGCCCAACAGCAAATTTGACTGCCAGACACTGGGACTTCTGGTCCAGTTTGGCTTGGATCAGACCCTGAAGGACACCACATTTCAACGGTTGAGTGATGCCGCAACAGCCATCAAGCCACTTGTCGGACTCACGGAATAGATCGTGTCAATGAGCAAGTCTTCCAGCTCTCGGATGGTCGAAAGATCCAGCATCGTGAGTAATTGGTCGTATCGCACCATCTATTCCGCATCACCCCACCACTACCAAATCAGGAGGCATTTCCATCCAAGAAAGTCAATGCGTCCACCTTGGATTGTTGGCACAAAGAGACGACAGTAAGTTTGCGCAACTTGTGTTTTTGCACTGGTGTAAGCTCTGGAAGCTGCTTTTGCTGCGCCAAATAGTCCTGATACGTGCCAAAGCAGAAAATGCGCAGCAGCTCAAAGTGGCTGTGCTGCTCCGTGTTTGCCAGGGCTTGCACATTAGGCGAGTCGAGAATCTCGCGGAACACAAAGAGTTTCTTGTTGCTGAGGACTTGCTGGATCAAGGCCACACAAGCTCTTCCTCTGGCATTCTTGGCCAGCAACGTGAACTGCTCCAGATTTCCGCCGGCGTTGGCTTCATCAAACCCCATGACTGTCGATCGGATCGCTTTCCTTCTTGTGTTGTCCTTAGATGGTGTCGAGTTTGATGTGGTGGTTCTTCTCGTTAGAGTACGTATCACGGTTCTTGGTTCGTTTATTTCCGAATCGTATCTCAAGATTTCATTGGAACGACGCGTCTGGAACAACCGCCAAAGCGTTCTCTGCTTTCTGTCTCGTGATCAGCATGAAAGTGAGTCTCCTGAGAGCAATGGACATTTGCTGACTCCGCTCGTCTCATCTGTCTCTTTCCCTCGTTGTGTCATTTTAGATCGAAGAAGTGCAATCCACCACCAAGACCCAACGCATTGCGTCGCACACTCATGTCAAGGGCCTCGGACTCGACAGCGATGGCCTGGCGTTGCCCATTGGCTCTGGTTTGGTCGGCCAAGAGAAAGCTCGAGAGGTGCGGCGATATATAAACAGTCAGGTGCATTACCGTGGCCTCTGGTTTTGGAGAATACTGAGTATGGTCGTTTAGGCTGCTGGCATTGTGGTGGAGTTGATCAAGTCGAAGAAAATGGCAGGACGAGCTTTGCTGCTTGCTGGCGCTCCAGGAACTGGCAAAACGGCGTTGGCTCTTGGTATTTCACAAGAACTTGGTCCAAAGGTGTGGCGATCAGCATGACTGCGCGCGGAAGACGAGAGCACTGACAATGCGTTGAACCGTTTTCGCAATGGTGTAGGTGCCGTTCTGTCCAATGGTTGGCTCGGAAGTATACTCTTCCGAAGTAAAAAAGACGGAGATCTTGATGGAGAACTTTCGCCGAGCCATTGGCCTGCGAATCAAAGAGAACAAGGAAGTGTATGAAGGAGAAGTCACTGAAATGACTCCTGAAGAAACTGAGAACCCACTCGGTGGCTATGGCAAGACCATTTCCCACGTGATCATTGGCTTGAAGACCACGAAGGGATCCAAACAGCTTCGTCTGGATCCAAGTATTTATGAATCGTTGCAAAAAGAAAAAGTATCAGTCGGCGATGTCATCTACATTGAAGCCAACAACGGATCCGTCAAGCGGGTCGGGCGCTCCGATGCCTACGCCACGGAATTCGATCTGGAGGCCGAAGAGTATGTTCCCATTCCAAAGGGAGATGTCCACAAGAAAAAGGAGCTGATCCAAGACGTAACGCTGCACGATCTGGATGTGGCCAACGCCAAGCCTCAAGGTGGTCAAGACATCATGTCCATGATGGGCCAGATGATGAAGCCCAAGAAGACTGAAATCACCGAGAAACTCCGCACAGAGATCAACAAAGTGGTCAACCGATACATTGATCAGGGTGTGGCCGAGCTCGTGCCGGGCGTACTCTTTGTCGATGAGGTGAGTGTAATTGTGTCGCTGGTCGCATGGGACTCTAAGCAGAGGAACTCAGAAACGTGGTTTTCGAACTAGGTTCACATGCTGGACATTGAATGCTTTACCTACTTGAACCGTGCGCTGGAGTCGACCTTGGCACCTATTGTGATCTTTGCCACCAATCGTGGTGTGTGTCAGATCCGTGGCACAGAGATCGCTTCACCCCATGGCGTTCCATTGGATTTGTTGGACCGTATGCTGATCATTCGCACTGTTCCGTACTCGGTGGAAGAGATGGTGCAGATCCTCAAGATCCGCGCCGAAGCAGAGGTGGGCTACTTGTTATTCAAATGCATCATTGCGTGGACTGAGCGGTCCGATTTGTGTGGATATTAGAGCATCAAATTGGACGATGAAGCCACCACGCGACTGGGTGAGATCGGTGCCCAGACGTCGCTTCGTTACAGTGTGCAACTGCTCACGCCCGCACGCATTTTGGCCGAGACCCAGGGCCGCACCGAAGTCTCCACGGATGACGTCGAAGAGATCAACGAATTGTTTAGCGATGCGAAACGTTCGGCTCATGCGCTGGCCCAAAGCGATGGTTATCTCATGTAAATACACGTGCTCAAACCCCTGTAAAGACATCTCTGCACCCGTCAACAGATACGATTTGACATCAATGAATGCATGATGAGTGGTTGGTATTAATGTCCAATGATGTGGCCGTTAAATAACCCATCAAGGATAGTATCGGTGATCACAAGGCTGTTAACCACCCATGTGCTTTTTTTGGCGCCAAGATTCTGGCATTCAAGTAGGCAGAAACCCGCGCCAAGTGGGCAAGTGGCTCAACGCGGAAGCGCTTTGAGCGACCAACTTGCTTTAGTCAGGTGAAGATGTGGGTCAGTGAGCAGCCTGAAGACTCACGAGATCAAGAGCAAAAGAAAAAGCGCGAGTACTTTCTGGAGCTGCAGCATCAGATTGAACTCAAGAGACTGCGAGAGCAGGAAATGCGCAAGCAAGAGCAAGAGCTGGAGCGCCAGTTCCAGGTGGACGATCGATCGCCGTCCAAATGGCTGGTGCAAGGAGGACAAGTGGACGACCCGCCGTCGACAAGGATGAGAGACTGGCAAACCCGCCATTTCTGGTTCCCACGACCAACCACAGCGGGTGCCAACGGCACGGCTTGGGTGGAGCCCGTGGCGAGCTCTTCGGGGACCACAGCGTTGTCTGGTGACCCCGAGATGCGGCCATCTACTGCTGCTCCCAGTGGAAGCGGAACGAGCCAGACGCCTGGATCGTACAGTCCATTTTCCTCGGCGTCTAACCATTTGCGCTTTCGCGTCACAGACCAACATGAAACCAACGAGCGGCTTCGGGAACGAGCGCGCAAACTAGAATGGAGACGAGTACTGGACGAGCAAGTGGCCGAACAGGCACGCAAAAATCGCCAACAGCAAGAAGAAAAGCAACGATACGAACAAGAACTGGCCAAAATGGAGCGGGATTTCGCGCAGGATCTGCATTTTCGCGCACAGCGCAAGATTGGCCTGACGCCGCCGTCGCCCGCATTGGCCATGGAGTCATCACCAACGCACAACTACGTAGCGTTGCCGTCTCCTCCTCGCCCACGATTGCGATCAAGTCGGGAAAACTCGGCTAATGAGTCGCCGTCGGAGCTATCCCAACGCGAAGGATCGGTGACGAGAGGAGCCACCCCACCACCGGCACCAGTCGCACTCCATCGTCAGTCCATGGGCAGCTCCACGTCTCAGAATGAAGTTGCTGCTGCTGCTCAACTGCATCCAGAGATTTTGGATGAATACCATCGTCTTCTCAACGAGATTCGCAACGAAGCGGCTTTGTTGCGTAAAGAAAAAGAAGAAATCCGCCAAGAGCGCACTCTTCTTCGACTGGAGAATGAACGAACGGCACATTTACTGGAACGTAACCTGGAGATCCAGCAACTTCACAGACAAGAGACCGTTGTGAGAGGCTTTGGTGATGAGGTGTTGAGGACCAATCAAGATGCAAGCTTTAGACAGCAACGCGCATCAGTCCATGACGAGGCTTCCTATGTTCGATCAGGGCGCCTAGATGCTGGAACAAGCGCGTCAGTCAGTTCTGGCCACGCTATGATGGCGAACAATACACCAACGAATGCGACGACTTCGATGAGACTGTCGCGACCAAACGGCGTGACCCTCGAAGACTTTGCCACGCCGCAGACGTACCGTCCACCGAGTGTCAGGCTTTCTCCACGTTCACGGCCACGACAGCCACGAAATCGTGATCTCATGCGTGAGAATCCACTTGAACAATCGCTGAATGGCGAGAGTGTGTTCATTCCTCTAAGCGGCGGTGACGACGATGTCTTTGACGACGTCAACCATGGCGGAACGGAGACCCCATTGCGAACGAGCAGCGGTGGCCACAAGCCTCTTGAGCCCTCATCAGTTCCATCCGTGTATCAAACTCGCGTAGACAAAGATGCCATGGCTTCTTCTGCAGGTTCCGTTCGAACTCCGTCTCCCAAACGGAAGCCTTCTTGCGGTGTCCACAATCATTCGTCAGAGAGCAAAGCTCCAGATCATCCCACGCCTCCAGCTCGGAATCATGCTCAAACCAAAAGCATTGTCAGGAAGAAGAGCATCGAAGACAATCGGATCATCAAGAGCAGCGGCTTCTACAACATTGAACAGCAGAGTGCGACCCCAGAACCCATTTTCGGAGGCAAAAGAGGCAAACGACGTGGAGGAGCTGGTACTCTGCATGACAGCATGAAAAGAAGCGGAAGCGAACAGGGTAGCAATGCGTCGAGTGTTCCCACCGAGCGTTTGACCCAATCCCAACCAGGAACGAGTGCAAGTGATCGACCAGTAGCTGCATCTCCTACTCACTCTCCCAGCAATTTGTTTCAAGTAGTGTCCTTTGTTTAACTTAACACGCGGTATATGCTTTCTAGATTGCCGTGGCAGTATGACGTGTTGTGCCAACAGGAAATCTCGTGGTTGGTTGCTTGTTAACACATTCTACTACTAAATAGTCGTACACTACGGTCTCTCCTTTTAGTATCCTTTGCCTTCAAACACCTGCATCACCTCAATCAGCTCATCGTAAAACAACTCTCTCGCCACCGGAGACCACGTAAAGTCCACGTGGTTCAACGGAAGCCGTCGTTGGTACACGATGGTGCCATTGGGTAGCGACGAGCGCGTCTGCTCGACGTTTTTAGCAGCAGCTAGAACGTCCTGTTCGCCCTCAATGAACGCGAGACGAGGATATCGAAGCTTGGTCAAGTCGTACGACGGTGGGTCCATGGTACCATATCGCTGCTTGTTGAGGCACTGGTCAAGGCGGCATTCTTCTTCGGGGAGACTTCGGTCACAGTTGCAACCATAATCATAGTTTTGAAACTTCTTTTCAGCAATGATCTGAGCGAAATGCACCAAATTCTTGATGGAGCTGCCCGCGGGGGTCTGCGAGCAGTACACTGGCACGCGAGTGGCATTTCCGTTGAGCGATTGACCCGCGACCTTCTCAATGACTGAGCTGCATAGGTTTGGGAATGGCGTGCAGAGGTATTTGGTTGCATAGTGAGCGATCGGCGCCATTCTCGGCAAGAACGAACCGTGCGGAACGAACGCGGCCAAATTGCGCAGCAGAGACAGTGCTCCATTTACAATTGGTGGCATGTGGTCGTACCCGAGGAACGCCACCGGACCCAGAGCCGCAAAGAAAGACACGCGCTTTGCCAACTCCTGGTCCTGCGAAAACGCCACAAACGCCTGCATGCTGCCTTCCGAATGACCAATGTACGAAATGGTTTCGCGCTGGGTCTTGGTCAACACGTACTGCATGATGGCCGGAAAGTCGTACTCGGCCAACTCGGCCCACGTAAAGTCCCAGTACTGCCAGTCCTGGGTGGTCCACGTGGTATGTTGTTGGCTCCATGTGGTGCCGCGGTTATTGCCGAGCCAGACGTCGTACCCCATGTCGGCGAGGATGAATGCGAGACTTTGATGGCGGTAGTTGGCGACCCAGGTGAAGCTGGAGTCGAGGAGTCCGTGCATGAGCAGCACAACGGGTTTGTTTTTGACGATGGGCAGACCTTTTTGGCTTTCTTCAAAGCTCTTTGGGAGTCGGAAGAGCGTGAG
>JAMFLO010000007.1:0-269718 GCA_027475765.1 Paralagenidium karlingii
TCATTGCAGTAGCCATGCAAGAGGAGAAAGAGGACCAAGGTTTGTGGTTTGTTGTATGATGTGCCAGCATGCCGACTTGAAAGGTATTGACGATTGGTTGGATGGTGCAGAAGAAGGGGAAGCCTGGAGATAGATAGAGGGTCGCCCAAGGTCTTCCGCCTTCCGCCTTCCGCCTCACCAAGCAAGACGCAAGACAAACAAACAGACTCCTCTCTGCGCGCCGCCACAATCCGCCCAGACCGGTCCACCATGGTTGGAAGCGTCGTGCGACCAATGTCCGCACGAGACTATCCAGCATGCAGTGCTTTGTGGAGTTGAGTCTGCGCACGCACATGCCGATCACTCGGCAGACGAATGCCGACTGCCGACTGCCGACTGCCGCCGTGTGTGCTGACGCGAGACGAGACAATCGGCAGCCACGTTGCGCGTCAGAGTGCATCATTGCAGTAGCCATGCAAGAGGAGAAAGAGGACCAAGGTTTGTGGTTTGTTGTATGATGTGCCAGCATGCCGACTTGAAAAGTATTGACGATTAGTTGGATGGTGCAGAAGAAGGGGAAGCCTGGAGATAGATATAATGAGAGGTTCGTGTCAACAGGATTCTTTCCGAACTGATACATGTCGCCTCTTGTCCGCACTTAAGGGGACGTTTGGTGTGGACCACACCAGCCCCGTAACAGACAAAGCCTTTCGCATCAAATGGCGATTCCCACAACAAAGAAGACCAAACGCTTCTCGTCGAGTGGAGCATGCGATGAGACCATTTCCTCAGCGCTAAATGCGCGACAGGTTAGCAAGAATTGCATTGATTGGGGTTGGTCTTATCTGTGCACACTTGAGTTTTGTTACCTGTAGGTCACCAGAAGTGAGTTTCAAGAGCTTAGTCACGCAGTAGCGCAGTTGAAGAAGGATTCTGCTCGGCATTTTGAGATCGGTACAAATCAGGGTGACATGTGATAATGGTATGGATGACACACTCTAGATGTTCACAAGGCTTTGTTGGTGACCCAACCAGAAGCAGAGACGCAAACAGAACTGGAGTACCTGCAGGCTCAAGTGGAAGCCAATCGGTCGTCTTTAGCCTCAACTGCAGAGCTAGTGGCAACCAGCATTGACAGTTTCAAGGACGATATCTTATGTCAGTTGCAAAAGCATCAGAGTGATAGCAACCAACTGCGTGTAGATGTACAAAGTGCGCTGGATCGATTGGAGTTCCGGCTCAAGCATCACTTGAGGCACTGTCAAACAGTCACTGACCAAGTCGATAATCATCAAGAGTCGCTTCAGCTTGTCCGTGCACAGCTCTCGCAGATTCAAATGCACACGGCGAATTCAAAAGATGAGCAATCTTGTTTCATGGAGCAGATTCATCACTCAGTGAAGAAAGCTGAAGAGCGCGCAACTGCTTCACTTGGAGAACAGACAAAGCGTTTGATCTCATTTGAGGAGAGAGTTTTATCGCTTGTGAAACAATTCGATCTCGAGTTGCAGAGTGAGTGAGCAAACAACTCTTCTATCGACTGATAACAAAACTGATGTCATGGCTTTCAACGTCGCCAAGCACCCCTCGGCACACTTCATCGGCATATCACTGAGCTGGAACAACAAATAAAGCGTCAACGCTGTGTTCTACAGCAAACCACTGAGGAGTTGGTAATATGCCGTCACAATGCTGAAAAGCTCGATGCAAACCATGAGCAGTTCAAACAGCATCAACAAAAGATGAATGAACGACTTGCCCAGGTGAAGAAGATCATGCTGTCTGGTACCATATTTCTCTCACACTACCGGTTGCTGCCTTGCGCACAGAGCGAAGAGCAGGTCCTCTCCCTCAAAACTCAACTGCACCAGTTGTGTGCTGCAGTGGATCAATACGACTACGAAAAAGCCATGCAAATGCAGATGGGACACTTCGAGAACCGATGGACGTGGCGCTTCAAAGATATCATGGAGGTAACTCTGTTGCTTGCTGTTGGAGGCGGTCGTGGATCAAACAAGATGTTGAAGCACACTAGTTGCTGGGACAGGTTGTAAGCTTGGTGCAAGATCACAAGGTGGATTTATGACATGAATCCTCCAAAGGTAATAAACGACAATTTTGACAGCAGATCATGCGTTTTGAGAGTTGTTACTATGATAACCATCACTCTCTCGTTCATTTTTGGCGCCAACTCCAAATGGCAAGCGGCAGATTGCGTGAAGTGCAAAACAATCTGGACGAGCATCTCGCGTGGCTCCAAAAGGTGATTCAGTGACCGAATCTCCAGAACTTGATATTCATTGAGAAGAATGTGTTCGTTTGGGCGATTTGGTGTGCATTGTCTGATGTCTCGTGTTGTTTCTTGTTTGCTTTAGGCGCCAAAGAATGCACTTCAACAATGTTTGAACACGCATATCATCGACTCGTATCTGAAAACGGGGTCCAGTCAACCCCAAACAGTGTAAGCATAGCGAAGACTGTGATTGAACGGCCATTATCACGGTGTTGGAACGCCAGCGCGCCAAATCTCATTCGTGTGTTTGGCCCCGCAGCGAGAATGATTGCTCCAAGGGTGATATTATGAGAAAAGGGGCTCAAAGTCTTGTGGTTTTGAACCAATTCGCTTCTTCACTCTCTTCTCCGCTTCGTGTTGTACCGATGCCACCTCCACCCAAGCAGAAAGCCTTGACAGAATCCTCGTTTGAACACTGTACAGCAGCAAATCCGGTGATCAATCTTGTCGACGATATCGGCAAAGGACTGAGTCATGATGGTTTGTCAGCACGGACCAAGAACAGGGGGTGTCAATCTGATCAGCTTGTGCCAATATCTAACTACCACGATCTGTCTGACTTGGGCTCACAAGTCAAAGATCTCGACGCTCTTCTTGAGAGTGTCGATGTTGATATGATCATCGAGAACCAGAGAAGACTCGACCTTGAGAATGAAGGTGAATCCACCCAATTCATTCATTCACAAGCTGGACGAACGTCCCCATTCACTTGTCCAACAGAACAAAGCAAACAGCATTCTATTGAGAGTCCGTCGGAACTACAGCAAAAGATACAGCGTACCAGAGATAGTCTTCGGCAAGTCCGAGAACAGTGTGATGACGCTTCGCTTGAGGGCGATATTCCTCCTGCATTAGTGACAAAACGTTCAAAATTGGAAGCAGAGCTTCGCCTTTTGAGTAAGCGGTTTCGTGAGTGCAAACAAGTCGAAGCAGCTTGCACTCCGCCTCATTATAGTGAGCTGAACGATTCAAGACAAGTGGGACATGGCCCTGGCATCAGTCGTCCAGGCGATGAGAATCCATGTTGCTCATGCGGAGTAGTTACATCAATCGCAATTGTTCAGCGTGGGTCCAATGTGAATCGGGCCTACTATCGGTGTATCACCTGTGGGTTTCACTCTTGGGTTTCTGCTAACGAGGTCATACCAACTGGTATCACGAAAACGAAACAATCACGGACACCAGTACAGCCTTCTGAATTATGTGTTTCTGCGGACCCGAGTGTCAACAGCAAAATGGCTCGAGCAAGAACGGTTCTTCGTGAAGTATTTGGACACACTTGCTTTCGTCCGAATCAAGAGCGAATTGTACTAGAAGCTTTCTCCAATCGGGATATTTTTGTTTTGATGCCAACTGGAGGCGGGAAGAGTCTGTGTTACCAGCTTCCTGCATGCGTGGATGAAGGTGTGAGTATTGTGATTTCACCATTGGTTTCTCTAATCCAAGATCAAGTTCAGCAATTGGAAGCACTGGATATTGGTGTTGCTCATTTGAATGGAGACCAAGACTATGAAACAGTTCAACGACCAGTGATATCTGAGTTATTCTCGAGCCACATCAACATCAAACTATTGTATGTGACACCGGAAAAGATTGCATCAAGCTCCATGCTCAACAAACTCTTCCAGTCACTGAACAATCGAAAACTCTTGGCTCGATTCGTGGTGGATGAAGCGCACTGCATTAGTCAATGGGGTCATGATTTCAGAAAGGATTACATGAGCCTAGGCATGCTGCGAGAAAAGTTTCCTTCGGTAAGTATTGCTGCTTCAAGCTGCTATCGCACCACATATTCTTGTGCATTTTGTGCTTATAGACTTGTCGAGTAGGTTCCATTGATGGCTTTGACTGCCACTGCAAATGGTCAAACTGAGGCCGACATTGTCAAGAATTTGCGGCTTGAGAATCCTTTTATCACTCGCTCAAGCTTCAACAGGTGACGTAGCATTGTCTCTGCTCTTTACTTTTGTACTAATGCGCTTGTTTTTGCCAGACACAACTTGACGTACGATGTGAGAAAAAAATCCGGAAAATTCATGCAGGAGATAGCCGATTATGTGCGTGATCACATTGATGACTCTGGGATCATTTACTGGTACGAGCTGCCGTTCTCTACGTTCTACAAGATATGCCCTAGCGTTAATGATGATTGTGTAGTCTCTCCAAGAAGGATTGTGAACAAACAGCAGAAAGACTGATCAAGCTGCTTGGATTTGATGGAACACGCAAGTCGAGTCAAATCGCCTATTACCATGCTGGCCTTGAAGCTGAAGATCGTGCATATCGTCATTTCGAGTGGAGCAAAGGGAAAATCAAGCTAATCGTCGCAACTGTCGCATTCGGCATGGGAATCAACAAGCCAGACGTCCGCTATGTTATTCACCATACTATTCCTCAGTCCGTCACCCACTACTATCAGGCAAGTGACAGCGCGAGTTGCTGGTCGTATGGACTTGGTTAAGAACGCTAACGCCTTGATTAGGAGGCTGGAAGAGCTGGACGAGATGGAGAAGTGGCAAATTGCATCCTTTACTATTCGTTTTTGGACGTGGTACGTTCTGTGAAGACTATTATGCTCATGTTTCGTTTGCCTGATTTGTCATGACGATCGGTATAGACCCGAAGGAGAAAGCTGATCATGAAGGAAAGGGACAATCCACAGCATCGAAACGTTCACTTCCAAAATCTAAGACGAATGGCGGAGTTTTGTGAGAACCAGGTGGGTTTCAAGTCATTTCCTAAATGATCGACCTACTAACTGCGGTATAATGCAGGTTGAATGTCGCCGTACTGCGTTGTTGGAGTACTTTGGTGAACAGTTTTCAAGCGAAGAATGCCATAATACATGCGACAACTGCAAAAATCGAGGGCAAGTTCAAAAGACCGATGTTACAACTGACTGTCTTGCTCTGTTGCATCTCGGTGAGGAGTACGTAGTCACCAAGAAGACTGTGAAAGGATTCTGATTATGTTCATGATCAGTGGAAGCACTTCAACGTGACAATGAATCAGCTACTCTTGTGCAAATTGCACAGATTTTCATGGGTCAAGCTGTCAAAAACAAGGAGAGAAAGAAGGACCAGTTTGAACGTCTGGAGAGCTTTGGTCACGGAAAAGGTCGTTATGAACGGAGTGAAGTGGAAAGAATACTTTATCACATGGTCCTTCAGAATTATCTCAAGGAAATGGTGTGTGTGCAATTGTGATGAAATCATTGAGTGCGTACTCTCACATGTGAACGACCATGATTAGGACAAGAAGAATGCTATGGGGTTCACAACGACATTTCTTGCTCTTGGGAGCAAAGCAATGAAACTAAAGAATGGCGAACGAGTGGAATTAATAACTAAGACCAAGAGACGGGCGAAGGCCATCGCTGCTACTCCTGAAGCAGAATCGAGCATGAAACAACACTCAAAGCGTCAAGGAAGCGCTTCGAAGAAGGCACCAAAGTCGGGCAAGAAGCAATTGAAGAAGCCAACGATAAAAGCACAGGGAGATGATGACGATTTCGCAGAGACTACGCCTTCGCCCCAAAAAGACGCTGTTGCGGCCACCACAACACAGAATCCCCACATTTCACGACCAAGAACAATCGGAAGGTGCTGTTTTAGTCTCTTTTGTATTCTATGTGGTGTTGGTAAGAGCCTGACACTTGCGACCCTTTTCAAAGAATTCCTGAGCATCATGTGGAGGCATTGGCACAATTGCTGAAAGACTGGCGTGCCAGTGTCTGCGACAATTTCAACGTGATGCCCTATCATATTATTCCGACATCTGGCATTGCTGCGATTGCGAATGCAGTTCCGGTCACAAGTGCAGAGTTATCCGACATTGACGGTGTTGGACGCATCCGCGTCAAGAAATATGGCGATGCGATCATCAACATTGTGCAGAGCTATCTGTCGATGGTGAGTGGGGTGGATGAGTGATATCACCTATTTTCTTCTGTTCACATTTCCATTGCAACTGCAGAACAAGCTGATCCCGACACCATTACCGCTTGCCGACCTCTCCAATGGCGTTTCTGGTAAGGATTCTGGGTCAGTTACCGAGAGAGTTAAGGCTCCAATCTCATCGCCTTTCTTCGATAAAGGCAAGAAGGCAACGGTGAGTTGAAACGCGCAAATGGGTCGAAATGTAACTGATTCTGTAGTTGTGGAAAAGGATTCTCAGCATCTTGCTAACAGCGACGGCATTGATTGGGAGATAATTGAAGTGTTCGATGAGTCACAAACAGTCCATGACTGCATGCGAGAGAAGCGAGCAAGCATTAGTCGACCCGACCCACGGTCAACAAAGAAGTCGAAGAGTAGTAGCAGCTAATCTATTGCAGCTCGTCACCTTTGTCTACTCTGCTTCGAGTGAGATGGTATCGATGAGACGACATGAACCCAGTTTCACTGCCACCGAAACAATTGCTCCTTCTGATTTCTTGACTTGGTCTTTTTCTTCCATCGTGGAAACCGCCCCAATCGAAACATACTGGATCTCCGAAATAAGTGGTTCTTTCTCGTAGATTGCCATCACAGCTTGCCGGATTTGATCCGAGTCGACTTCAGTGCTCGGTGAAGCCTTATACACTTCTTTTGCCCGAGCAAGACCTGCGTACACCGTAGCAGCTGCTTTTCTTTCGTCGGGACTCAGGTACTTGTTTCTGGTAGATTGGGCAAGTCCATCGGCCTCGCGCACAACTGGCTGGATACTGATATGAATATCCATATTCAAGTCTTGAACGAGACGTTTAATCAAAACGCATTGCGCTGCATCCTTTTGACCAAAAAACGCGTGGGTTGGCTGGACAATGTTGAAAAGCTTGGTTACCACTGTTGCAACTCCACGGAAATGCCCAGGGCGAAAACTTCCCTCCGGAAGCGCATCAAATCCTTCAGGAACGACGAAACACCTGCTCAAATGAACAGAATGGTTGAGATATTTCATCATGTACGTCCTCCATGGATCGTTGCTCACCGATGGTTCGAAGAGTACATCGCCTCTGGCGTCGGTGCATACACCAGATCAACACCGACTTCTTGAAGAAGACGAGTATCAGCTTCCAGAGTTCGTGGGTATTTGGAGAAGTCCTCATTAGGTCCAAACTGCGTCGGATTGACAAACACACTCACAACCACTACATCACATTCTGCTCGAGCCGCTCGAACAAGAGCCAGATGGCCCTCATGAAGCCCCTAAACCAATAGAATGAGGCAAACACTGAAAGAACCGATTCTGAAAACGCACTCATTATCATACTTACTCCCATCGTTGGGATAAAGCCCACAGTCGCACCAGGAGCTACCTGGCGGCGAGCTGCGCGGAACTCCTCAATCGCTGTCACCAGTTTCATGCTATCCAGTTCTCATCCTACGACATTCGTTCAACAACAATCATCATGACAGTTACAAACAACACATATCGTTTCATAACAGAAAACCGCAAATGGGTACTTCCTCTGAAGTATTGCACTCGGGTTCATCCCTTGTATGGTGCAAGTCAAAAGTGATATTCGCCTCATTCATTTAAGAAGGGGTATTTGGATAAAGAGGCTAGAATTGGGGCAACTGTTCAGACAAATGCATGCGCAGATAGCACCGGCACAACACCCAAGCCCATCATCAGAATCTCTTTTCCCCTTTGAAGAATTCCTTGCTCATTGGAAGCACAAGTGGCAGCGCCATGTTTGAGCATATTCTTCTTTCCAATGTGCGGCAAAGCATATCCATTGTCCCCTCCAACGTTGATGACAGCTTCAAGCACCGTTTGTCACGTAACAAAACCCGCATCCAGCGTCGAGAATTCTCGTACTCTCTCAGAACCACCCCCAACAATTCACGAGGTGAAAAGTAAACAGAAGCGTATTGCACCGACTGCAGTGACGCACTTTGGTGCTTGAAAACAGCACCGTAAATCCCAACCATCGGCCTGTGTCCCTTTCGGTCGATTAACAACCACGACCACACTCCGATTCTGCCATCAAAAACCAGTTTATGGCGGTAATCGTACCTAACCGAGCGAATAAGAACTCACAGGTCGAGTTGACGGAGTGATGCGGAAGAAGATACGAATGAATTGATCCAATGGGGGAACGCAGCGGAGCAATTTCGTCAATCACAGCATATCAATACATGCAACAAAAAGCGTTTGGAGTGTACTGGGAGCTGCCTAGTTTGCCATCCCGCGAGAGCAAGTCAAGTTGGTGACTGAATAATGCAGTGTCTACGAACTTGTACAGATCTGAAGATGCAACTTCCGCGCCAATCTGCAATCGCGACAACTCCGACTGCCTTGCAGTGGCTTGGAGAGGCCTTGTCAGCTTGCACTTCTGCTTGTGTTCCAGCTTTTGTAGCTGGGAGAGTTCATCAAAGCCTCACGTACAGCATCCCCTTCAAAGTGGACTCACCGCAAAAGTCTCCACACTGGATTCTCAACACCATGTCGTGCAAGAAGGGTCAAACCGAAAAAACGTTGGCTTCTATTCAGATCACTAGTTACGCCACATCTAGGAGTTGCAGAACGTTTTTCGCGATTGAGAGGGAGGACGTCAATCCAGGTGACTCAATGCCACACAAATGCACAGCCTTCAAGCCATTTTGCATCTGAACAGCACTCATTTCGTCAATGTCACACCCTCCAAGCAAACAGTCAATGATCAAGCCTCACCCCAAAAAAGAAGTCATGGTAAATGACACCATCCACCGTGATTTTGGGTCGTATTCCGCAATAATCAGCTTCAAGATCCTCCTCGCGAACTCGGGGCCAATACATTTGAATTCTCTCTGCAAACAGTGCGGCCTTTCCTGGGTTGGGCTCATACTCGATGGTCGGCACCCATTCCACGTCAGGTCCAAACCGCACGTTTCCCTGCATATCAATCGTCGCATGAACTCCAAGTCCCCCAACTTCTGGAATCGGATAGATCAGTCGACGGAACGGCTTCAAACTGGAGCTTCGTAGTTTGAAATATGTGCCCTTGGCGAATTTGGTTGGTGTCCAGGGGATTGCTGATGATTTGAACGGTGGCTGGAAATTGAGCATCAATCGCGGTGAGAACATGCCGGTGCAGTTAACGAAATAGTCACATTCCATTTCGTATTGTTCGCTTTCCTGGGTCACTGAAAGCACGCATGTCTTCGAGTCCTCGAGGAACTTGGCCGAATCCACGCACGCATTCAACGCAATGGCAGCTCCATGAGCCTCAGCATCACCTTCGAGTGCCAGCATCAGCGCATGAGAGTCCACGATTCCTGTGGATGGCGAGTACAGTGCCTGCATGGTGTTGTGTAGGTATAATAGTGAACAAGTGGAGGGAAGGCGTGTTCCCGACCCACCTCTGAGCACTCCACTTCTGGTTCCAGTTGCTTCGCTTCTTGACGACTCATGATCTTGACGTCAGTGACACCATTCGCATGTGCTTGGCTTGCAATCTTGCGTAGTTGATCTGTCTGGTGCGACAGACCCGTTGATGTCAGTTGGTCCAGCATTACGAGGATTGCCAAAGAGATCGAAACACTCCACCTGAGTTGATCCAGCAACAATCAGCTTGCCACATCGCTGAAACGGAACGTTGAACTGCTCGCAGAACGCATACATTTCCTTATTACCAGAAACGCACAGAGCGGCCTTCAGGCTGTTGGACGGGTAATAGAGACCAGCTGATCAGGGCAGGAGAATGTCAAGTATGGTAATAAACTGTCGCTTCACGAGCCACTCACCGTGGATCACTTCACTGTTGCGAGAACTCGTCTCCATGCCCAGTTTCCCATTCTTCTCCAATAGGACTACCTGTAGTCCTCTTCGCGCGGCCAAGCGCGCAATGCTCAGGCCAATCACTCCCCCTCCGGCAATGGCGATTGTCTTTTCGATCAGCACCATAGGTACGCAACTGGATGATTGTCAGTTAGAGGACCAAGTCGGGTACCACATCTGTGTGCTGATGGCTTTTCAGACATGACGCTCCTTGATTGGCTATAAATCTGGTGCGAATGCTTCTGATTGGATCAGTTGCTGAATTGGACAAGTGACAAGAAAGCAGCATGCTTCGAGCAAGTCGTAAGCTTGGGTTGGTGCATTTGCGCCGGGTGTGGACTGCGGCAAAAGTGCACCAAGCGCCGATCCCAAAGAGGCAGTTGTCGAACTCTGTGCGTCCATCGGTTCTGTATGACCAACTTGTTCAAAATGGCAGCCTCAAGATGGACGAAGAACAGAAGCGACTGATCGAAAAGTATTTGGACAATCTGCACATCAAACTGGAGAATTATGAGCTGCCCAAATTGGAATTTGAGGCGACCGAGCAAAAGGTGCTGGTGTGATCTGTCGTTGAATGGGAAAGAAGCTGTGGTGCCTGATGTTGTGTTGCTCGTTCATCAAATGTAGTCTGGTCACTCAGCGGATGGTGGCGTGGACCTCAACAAGAACAACGACAAGAACAAGAATATACCAGACAAGTTGTCTGAAACCTCAGAACCAACTTTAATGAAAGCAGTCAAGGCACAGCGAGATTTGCGTGACGGCAAACCAGTCGCGCAGCAAGCGGACGATCCATCCTCACCGCAAGTGTCTAGACACAGCAAGCCTGTCGAGCCGATTTTTGTGCCACGCGGTCTATATCTCCACGGTCATGTCGGCACTGGAAAGTCCATGCTGATGGATTTGTTTTTCAACAGTGTTAATGTGCCGAAGAAGCGTCGCGTTCATTTCCACGAGTTTATGCTGGAAGTGCACCAACGCCTTCAACTTGAGCGAAAGAATCAGCTCGAACGTTTTGGACGATCGGTCCACATAGATTTAGATCCACGCAAAGACATTGTCGGTCAAGTCGCTGCATCGATTGCTTCGGAGTGCAGTCTTTTATGCTTCGATGAGTTCCAGGTAAGATATGCGGGTCTCACGTGATTGTTTTCCGATTCTTACAGACTCCCAAATTGCAGGTGACCGATATCGCGGATGCACTCATCATGCGCAAGCTCTTTTCTGTGTTCTTCTCACGTGGCGTCGTTGTGGTTGCGACATCCAACACTCATCCGAAGGTTTGTGACCGCATACTGTGCACCCTATTCGCCTTGTAACTGCTAAAATGCCTGATCGTTGTCAACCCTCAGAACCTGTATTCGAATGGGGTCAATCGAACATATTTCCTTCCCTTCCTTGACATGCTCTGCAAATTCACGAGAGTTGTCAAGATCAGATCGTCGACAGACTACAGAAGACTCGGACAGGTGACGCCTTGATGGACTTGAGGCACGATTTGAAATGCACGCAACTAGTCTGAAGGTTGATGCTTCATTGTAGCCACTTCAAGACGGATCTGAAGTGTTTCTGCATCCGATTACCAAGGTGACCACAGCTCAAATTCGAGATGTTTTCAAGAAACTTGCAGGGGACAACAAGCCAAAGCGTATGGTTGTACCTATCATGATGGGGCGATCATTAGAAGTGGATGGGTCGTTGAGCGGTGTTTGCCGCGTTACATTTCACGAACTGTGTGCCACGGAGAAGAGTGCTGCAGATTACAAGGCGCTCTGTGAGCATTTCTCCACCGTGGTGCTTGAGAGTATCCCTCAGCTTGACGATAGCTGTCATGACCAAGCACGCCGATTCATCACTCTAGTGGACGAGCTCTATGAGCACCGCACTCGACTGTTGTGTACTTGCGCTGTGCAAGTCGATGACATCTTCTTGTTCGACCAACTTGTGCCAAAAGATGCTGAGGAGCAAGGAGAAACGTGGACTGCTTCGGGAAAAAACATTTCTGCATTAGAGGATCTGACAGTGGCGTTCCGTCGTGCTGTCTCTCGTCTGAATGAAATGAAAAGCGAACAATATTTGATCGAGAATCGACGATATCGTGATCAGCGGTTATCCAAACTAGAAGAGATCCAATAACAGTGCTAGTTTTGTCCTGGAGCAGGTGGATAAGCTAGAACATGCCAAACGATGAAGTGTTTGAAGTGGTGTTGGGGGCTTGACGCTGAACTTGCCCTGGTGAGCCGAGAGTTCCAAACGAAGACGGAGATGTCGGTTGGAAGGTAAGATTGTCAAAACCTCCCCATCCTGACGTTGGAGACGCAACTGTGTTGAATTGGCCGAACGAAGGGGATTGCGGAGAAGATAGGGACTGAAGTGGTGGCGGTCGCGGTGGAGCTTTTGAAAGTTCGTCAAAGTCATCCCAGGGACTCTTTGGGCTTGTTGGCGATGTTACCGGAGACGTCAAGGGAGATGTCAGGGGAGATGCCACTGGTGATGCCATCGGCAACGGACGAACAGCACTAGGACCTGCACTCAATGCAGACGATGCGGAGGTTGCTGATGAAATGTCTTCTAATCCGCCAAACGACGAACTGGGGGCTGACGCAACTGGGATTGCAAGCGGGGGATGTGACACCACTTGTCCTGTTTGAGCAAACTGCTTGTGAAGACCGCTGGGACTACCGAAGTCTTCTGTGAAGGAGAACTGGTCTCTCGTTGATGTATCGGACGGTGGCTCAGATTGGGTATTGGACGTCCCAGTCGTTGGGGAGAGCGCTGGCGCAGGTTCACCGACGAAGCTTTCGAATGACAGCTTGTGAACTGGTGGTTCAGCTGTTGGAACTTCGTTCTGCTGCATGGTAGATTGTTGCGAGTTAGGTGCTCCCTTCATAGCGATCAATCAGCGGTGCACCTGTTTCAGGGCAAGTGAACAGACATTGACTCACCTTACATTCTTGTTCACCAAAGCTGAGACCAGTGAAGTTGGCCACAGCCGACTCTAACTGGCTCATTACACCCTCAAAAAGGGTCTCTTCTTTGAGTAGCGGCTTCATCTTTCTGGCCTCGTCATTGATCAGTTGAGCGTATGTCACTCGAAACTCCAACAACTAGATAACCCCATACAAACGATCGACTCGCTCAGTTTTGAGGGTCTGATGCTATGATCTGCAGTGATACCGTGACGTACGCGGTGTAGAAGTGGCATCAGCGTTTCCTCGCGCGTGTTGACAAACTCGCGAAGGCCAGCGATCGTATTGTCTGAGATCTTGCTGTACGAGCTTGTCGCAGCTGCCAGCTTTTGCTCGTTCTACAGAGTTGTGTGATGCTTGTCAAACACCACCACCGCAGAAACGAAAGCTTGGTGGATGTTGCGCACCCGAACAAGTTTATCCACATCCTTGGATTTCTCCGGTTTGCCAGAAGCCGCGCGCTTGTCGCGTGCTTCACGCATCGCAAGCACTTTGCGGGTGTAGTGATCGAAAATGAGTTTTTCATCGTTGAAAGCGACCACTTGGTGTTTGAGTGCATGAGCCCGATTGATCCACCCATTGGCTGGACGCAGAACCCGCTGCTCATAGTTCTTGATCTAATCGGCATGTAAGCTTTTGTTGGCAAGACCCAACTGGTTCCATTGCTATATCGTACCATTTGGCTGCTCAGTTGCATATCAGTGGTCATGAACCCGCTGCGCATCTCACTTGCGAACCGCTTCAGCTCGCTCGAATTGTCTGGGGTGATTGCAATGCTCTCGATCGAGTTCATGAGAACAATTGCGGACATATGGAAGCTTCGAAGCGACAAAATGAAGCTTCGCATTGCGCCTTCCAAGTCAACGATCCCAGACACGGCTTTCTCAAAGTTACCATTCGCTACTTCAAATTGAATGTTTTTGCTGGGCTTTGACGCTCCAAGCTTGCTCAGAATCTAGACAGAGTTATTACACCTGCCCAATCAGCCAAAGCATGTATCATTGATCCATCCACTCAATCTCGCTCACTTTGTTCTGCGCGCGCACGCGAGCGGACGACATTGCTACCCAGTCTTTCTATTCCGTTGCTCCTTCTTCACTTCAAGCAAAACCTGAAACTCCTGTTGCTGCCCACTACGTCAGGCCTCTATTTACAGTATACAATGCGCCTCATATTGACACGTGCTTCTAACGCGTATCTTCTGAATACGGTGCCTGACGATAAAGATACTCCAAGGCATACGATCCATGAAGCTCGCAATTGCGCGAACAAGTGTAAGCGACCAAAGTGCCCCATTCACAGCCCTTCTCCGCAATGGTCTTCAGGGACGACTTGTTGTCCACTTGAAGGAAGAACAGAAGCTGAGGAAGCAACTGGAACTCGAATTTCCGAGGAGCTCCACAGCGTTCACAGGACGGCACGTCGTCTGCAAGTTTGATCTCGCCCGAGTGGGTCCACAGGATGCAGTCGTTCTCCCAGCGAGAATACCGAAGCACCTGATCTTTGGCCAGCGCAATACGGGTCAGGAACGAAATGTACTGCTTATCCTGTTCCCCAGCGGTTGAGCCCAACACTTCATGCAGTTCTCTTTGCGTGATATCAATCTCCGAATCGTCCGAAAAAGGATCACTCTCACCCGGTTTCTGGGATGACGCTTCTTGCCGTTTGACTACAAAGACATAGCAGAAGTTATTCTCTTGAAAACTTGAACATCTCCTTCTTGCAACCAAGCCCTCGAGCGTATCTTACCTTTCTCAAAGTCCGCAATCAAACGGGCTTCATGTCTTGACACAACCAGCGAAAAGAAAATGATGAGAACAAGACGTTTCATGGCAAAGATAAACAACTCACGCGTCCACAGCCTCGCCACTGTCAGGTTCATGCTCTATTACGATCTCATACTCTGGAAACATCCACTTGGAACCTTTCTGGGCCAGTTCGTCTTGTGATGATTCGGATTCCACCAATTCCTGCTGCTCCGTGCTGTAGTCCAAGAAATCTGATCAGTCATCCCGTATTACCTTTTGGTGCAGCATCACGCACTCACCACTTCTCACAATCCGCCTTATGCCCATGAGTCCAGTGATCTCGTTGATGCGCTCGGCAGCAGTACTGCGCGATATGGCAAGAGCTGCACATGAAGGATGCTCGTTGCCCACATAGCGAGCACAGCTTGATGCTGTCCTTGTCGATCGCTTCAATTGACTGCGACCCATCGAATGCGTAGTATGTGTTCTTGCGTGGAAGCTGGCATCGATACACTTTGCCACTGTGCAACGCCAAAGCATTCAGTGGCCACGCCGAGAGCAAGGCTTTTCGTCAATTCACCCACCTGCCAACTGCGCCACACGACGTGTTACGGCAACAAAACACGTACAGCGTGCGATGAAACGCCTCCTCAAAATCATCCAACGGGCAGTAGATCTGCACGAGGAACGAAAGCGGCTCGCGGCACTCGTTGCATTGCAGTTCTTCCGCGCTTGGAATCGTCGCAGGGTTGAGCCAAATGGGTTTACCACCGACTTTGCCTCCGTCCCATTCGCTCCAGTGCGGATTCTGATGGCACTTGCGCCGAATGTCTTCTGGATCTTCCACCTTGTTCACGAAGCCGAGTTCCACGTCGAGTTCCTGCGTCTCGTACTCGTCGTCTTCGTCGTCGCTCACCGTGAGCACTCCTTGCATGTCCGCCATGGCCATCAGTCTGCACACGTTGGAATGGTGTGCACCACACACGACTCTTTCAGCAAAAGAGTCGTTTGGTACAGTGTATAAACATCACTCGCAATGCTTCAAATAGAAGTCCCCAGACCTGATTCCCATTCCTGATTCCTGTCTAAATAGAGCAGCAGTTCAATCTCATTCGGCCAAGCGGATGGCAAGATGCTGAAGTTGTTCCGGTCATCGCGAGAGTCCGAGACGGCCACCGAGTTGGACTCGCTGGATCTCAGCATTGATCGAAGCGAAGATGGCGCAACGCGTGGAACCAACACCGCAGTGATGTTTGGACGGTCGATCGCAGAGGAAAAACGCCGTTATGTGAGTCTGAAGCAGTAGCTTTGGGGCAAAGAGAAGGATGACGATGACTCACATGAACATGGTGCTGCCTGCTTGAAGGAGCGTGAATTGATCCTGAAATATGACACGAGAGAACTCAAACGTGGCGAAGCCTGGTTCATTGTCGAAGCCTCATGGCTGGATGAGTGGATGACTTTCGTGCTGAGCGAGGACGACCCAGACTGTCCAGTCTCCAAGCCAGGACCTCTCTCTAACCATTCGCTTTTTGATCCAAGAGAATACTGCATTAAAAAGAATCTCTCTGCGACGGTAGACTATCGGTTGGTGCAGTCGCGTCTTGTTTCCGCAGGTTGAAGTCGCGCCTGACTCATTTCTCCTTGCATTCATCAGTGGTGTCAATCCCCAGGTGTATGCTCTGTATCGCGAGCTGTACGGCACAGGAGGTGCAAAGCCGATCGCTAGGTTTGAGATTTGCAACCCATTCGTTTGATCTGCAACATTGACGACTGAATCGATTGATGCTTGTGGTGTCCCGCAGATGGACTCTTGATGTATATGCGACACCTGTCATGATAGATGATGTGAATGAGATGCTCAGGGGCCCAGAGCTCCAGGCGCGTGTCGAAGTGGCGAAAATGCTGGAGAAGTTTGCTCTGCAGGAAGATGACAGCAAGGCTGACAATGATCCGCAGCCGAGCCTGATGTATCGTTGTTGCTGTGAGTGCGAATACCTGGCACCGTTTCTTGCAATGCTTTTCTACGGACCGACGTATGCTGATGGCTCACCACGCAAGAGTGCAAAGCGCAAATGGCGTCGACGTCGAAAGAAACGGACGTATGGAGATGAGAGCGAGAGTGACAGTGAAGAAGAGTCAGAGACAGCAGGCCTGCTGGGGTAGTACTGGGTAGGGGATATTAGTTGAAATACTAGAATGGTGTACGACTGAGCGAATGGACAATAATGAAAATCACCTACTGCTCCAAGATCACGATTTGTTGCTACTGGTTTTGCTGGCGCCCCACACTCGCTGAAATCCCGCAGACGGACGAAATGGAATAATCCAGATGACACCTAGGAGAATCGCATGGATTGAAGGAACAGAAGCTACAAGAACCGCGCTTTTGGCATTCGTACCTGCATAAGGGTGAGCCCAACCATTTCTAAGAGCACTGGACATTGGAAGATACTCCTTGAGAGCTGTGCCATTGGTGAGGATTTTCCCATTGAGAAGCAACTGAAAAGGTGGCGTTGGAAGATCCATTTCCTCGTGGGTGACGCCGCATCCTCGATGAATCAGATCCTGCCATTCAGATCACAGACATCAACCGCAGAATACTGGTGGCGTCGACCTGTCGCACTCACACGAATCTCTTCGACGGGGAAACTCGTCCTCGCTCGAATGGAGAAGTGCTCGGTGTCTCCTGCTTTCGCGTCGACTGCGTCATTTCCTTTGACGGTCTCTTGGTCACTCGACGGCTTAAGGCTTTGATTAGATTTCACAATCCTCCGTGCATCTCGCACCCACAAGTGAACGACGTCATTCAAATGATCGAGTCGCTTGCCGGTTGCCTCCACTTTTTGTCTTTCGGGGTCTGCCAGTGCACGTTCATAAGCGCACTGCACCCTTCCACGGCCCACACGACCAGGAGTGGTTCGGCCAGGTGTTTGCAGCGGCTCCATGAACGTCTCCTCGTGATTTGCGATCCAAATATAAATAACGAACCGTCCAGCAAAAGATGCAGCACCCGAATGCCAAGTTGATGCAGAAGCTGGTGGTGCCACCTGCAACAACAATTCGGATCACGAGCAAGTGCCAGAAGCCATTGCTCATGCCAGTGACAGCATTTGCCAACTCACCACCACGCTTGAAAGAGATACGTCAAGAACTTGCTGTGGTCGCTGCACAGCAAGCATGTCTGCGCCAATTCGAAGAACAACAAGTCCAGCATCAGCGGAGCCACCGCTCCAAATGGTTGATGGTCCGTGCTTTCTACGGGAGCGTCTGTGAGACCTTGAACTTACAACACAAGGAATGGGTTCGTGCAATCGCCAGCCACTTCCAGAAATGCTTTGTGGACCATCAAGTGACGCTGCTGCAACTGGAGATTGCCATCAGCTCCGCCCTTCGCATCGACCTCTCTACCGCAACTTGTTGTGGCATGCAGCAGAATCTGCGAAGGCTTTTTAAAGCGTTGCAGACATCTCCGACAAGTGGGAAAATCGACACTCGAGAAATGATTTGTGCGCTTCAGGTCCTTGAGAACTGGCGAGCCGAAGCCACCAGTCACCTTCACACGTGGTTCGACGAGTTTGCCATCTATCAAGTCGACAGCACGTTGTCAAGTGTGCGATGGAACGACATCGAGACCATGTTATTCACAGCATGTGATGGTGCTGCAGATGAGAAACTCATGAGACCATTTGTTGAGCTGCTGAGTCGGTTAAGTCACACGACGAATGGTCTTTTGGCGAAACAGAGATTCACCCAGTTCCTCGGTGCGTCTGTGTTGATCAGTACAATCGAAGAAAAGACCCAATTTGCTCAATTTGTGGATGGACGACCTATTGATCTGTGATAGAAAGCCATCGCGAGATGCTAGGAATTGTTCGTGAACTCTCCTGGCGACGACTGACGGATGACACGCGACTGGCTTTCCACAAGGGCCTGTACGATAAAGTCAAGGACAGAGTAGCAGTCGAAGAGACCAAATGTCGATTGGACACCGCCATGAGATTGTGGCAGCTTCATGAGCCCCGGCAGCGCTTTCTGCGATGGAAAGAAGTGAGTTTGGTCGCAGGGCCGTTGATGAAGGACGTCTAATGGGTCGTGTCATGTGGCCAGGTTGCGTTTCGTTCCAAGCAGCTCAAACGGGGTGATGCTCACTATCATCAATGGGCGAAACACCGGGGGATTGCCACGTTGAGACAGCTGGTGGCCCGAAAGAAGCACGATCGTTGGCTCTGGCATCAAGCCGTTCATCACAAGGATAAAGCGCTCTTGTGGATCACGACCAGCACCTGGAAGAGGTACCACCAGTGCATGTTGTTGCTACATGCGGCAGCAGAAGAACGAAGTCGCCGGCACTACAGCCGTCGCATTCAACAAAGCGCTTTTCTCAAATGTATGCAGTTCCTCGAGGTGAGAAGAAACAACTCATGGGGGTGGCAACAAAACACTGAAGGGGCTGTGCCTCAGGACGTGCACGGAAGACAAGCTGACCTGGAGCGAAGACAACAGGAGTTTCAAGGGAAAGCCAAGCGAAAGAGTAAGAGAACCCATGACTCGTTGCGACAATTCCACTGAATCGTCCTTGTGCTCATAACTGCAGTTACACGGAAGTGCTTTGACACCTGGAAGGAGTTCTGGATCATCAAGAGGTCGGCGGCGGATGCGGAGAAACGTCAGGAGAGCCTTCACCAGGAGATTCAAGAGACACGGCGTTTACAGCGCGAAAATGAACAAATGGCTCAAGAAGAGATCATCGGAAGATCAATGCTGAAGAGAATGGCGGAGGAGATCGAGCTGGCTCGCAAGAGAGCGTTCCAGGCGCAAACGCAGAAAGCAGTCGAGAAGAGCAAACTACGCAAACAACAGGAGGAGCGCAATGCATACAAGAATACGCGTCGCATCGAGAATGAGCAAGATTCAAATGCAAAGTGGGAGTCGATCAGAGAAAGAGTCATCCAGCAGACTCGACTTGCCACCATGGAATGGTTCGAGACCAAGGAAGGCCAAGAACAACTCAAAGCGGAAGCCAACAGGCTGTTCGAGCAGGATCCGATCGATTTAGAGCAAAAGCTCATCACCGATCCCGCATCTGTTAATGTTCCGGGCTGCGTGTGGCAACTAAGAATGGATGATCGCAACAGTCGTGATGGGCGATCCACCAAAGTGTACTACCAGAACTTGGACACGTATCAACGCTACGTGTGCGCAAGTTTGATCATTGAGGAATGCACCGAGATCGCCAGAGAAGTCATTATCACTCACAAGATCGACGAAGCCAAGATGAGGTTGCAGGTTCAAGCGTCGCAAGTGGGGTACGACCGTCAACGAGAAGAAGCCGCACTAAAGATCCAAGGAATGGTGCGAAGTCACCAAGCTCTAAAACACGTTCGAGGGTTGATCCGAGCTCGCTTCATCAAGAGAATCGATCCGCAAAGTGGCTGCGTTGTCTACTTCAACATCCTGACGCAAGAGACTCGCCGGAAGCCCCCACGACTGATCGGCTCTGATGAACCTCTGCTCAGTGCCGAGTCGACGACGTGGGTGCGACGCATGGACGACGAGCGGAACAACTATTATGTCAACATGGAGAATGCGAACGAAGTCTCCTATGGAAAGCCACCGCCGCATTTCATCATGTGCAAGCGGTGTCGCTCCAATTTTGCCACTCGCAGATGCAACGAGTCTGGTCAACGACTTTGTATTGGATGCTACGCCGATGGCTTGGCCAAGCGCCAGTTCGAGAACGCGACGTGGACCAAACTGCTCGTGCAGCCAGCCAAGTGCATCGTGTGTCGAACGCGCATGGCGGACCGCGTCTGCCACGACTGCAAGGGCGACGCCACCTGCGTCAGCTGCTTCACAGCATTGCATCAAGCGCCAAGACTTGCAGGTCACAACCAGTTCCAGAGTTTGGTGGAGTGATGAGCAGCGGTTCACCGAACCGCGTCTGCCAAATGGAACCGGGTTGGTGTTCTGCACCACACCACACATACCAAGAGAGGCAAATCGCAATGACACCACAGGAGCAAGCAGAAGACAAGAAGGCGTGAGTGCTGCTGCAGATTGCCGGCAATGGTCGACGACGCACGTAGTGCTGCGGCTCTGGTGGAATACTGACTCGCCAATCTCTTGTGCTGTGTTTGTGCGCGCTGGTTGGTTCGTGCAGCCTCGGCAACGAGGAGTTCAACAACAAGAACTTTGCCAAGGCAGTCGAGTATTACTCGCAGGTATGGCTGTGACGACAATTTGGTGCAGCCAAAATGCTGGCGACTGAGTCGAATTGCCTGTCCAGGCGATTGAACTAGATCCGGACAACTACGTCTATTACTCCAACAGAAGGTGGGAAAACGACATTCTTGTCGCTTTTTTTCTTGCTATCTGACGTGAAAACGTGCCCATATTGCAGCGCCGCGTACGGCGCGTTGGGAAAATGGGAGCAGGCGGAAGCCGACGCAAAGACGTGTGTCGAGCGCAATCCCGGCTTTGCAAAAGGTCCGTCATCCTAAGAATTTGCCAATTGTCTTCAACAGCCTCACCTGATGCCCATTCCAGGCTATCATCGTCTTGCCAATGCGCAAAAGCAACTTGGAAAGAATGACGACGCGCTTGCGACCCTTAAAGCTGCTCAATCGACTGTGCCAGAGTCAGCAAAAGTTCCCGGTATCTCCAAGCTCTATCGCGAGCTGAACAAAGAGAATGCCGCCCCCTTAACGTTGGGCAATCGTACACTTCCACCCGCCGTCGCCAAGGAATTCCAGGAGTTGCAGCCCCAACTGATGAGCATCCAGCGCGAGTTAGAACAGGTTTCAGCCGTGATGTATCACTATCGTGCTCTCGGTCTTGCACCTGATCCGTGGACTGGATGTGCTGCAGATTGAATCCAAGACGATCGCTTACACCAAACACCAAAAGCGCCTGGCGCTGACCGAGAAAGAGATTTCGGAACTTCCCCAGGATGTTGTGACGTTCCGCAGTGTTGGTATGACATACAGAACCGAGTGGTTGATCGAGGGAGATGAAAGACGCTGACAGACTTGTGTGATTACAGGCAAAATGTTCCTCCGCACTTCGGCCGAAGAGAATGTGACGGATCTCAAGTCGGAGAGCTCCCACGTGAGCGACCAGTTGTTGTCTCTTGAGGTGAGTTCTTGATTTAGCTTTGGGCATCGATAGGATACTGATGGATTAACGTGTATACATGACTCCAGGCGCGAAAGACGTATCTGCTGCGCCAGAAGAAGTCTTTAGAAGAGAACATTACAGAGCTCTTGGCCCAATGCAGCACCA
Source organism: Paralagenidium karlingii (assembly GCA_027475765.1). Lineage (NCBI taxonomy): Eukaryota > Oomycota > Peronosporomycetes > Paralagenidium > Paralagenidium karlingii. The sequence goes on from JAMFLO010000007.1 coordinate 22,020, forward strand.
AGTAGATATCGGAACTAATTGAAGCAGAATAGTACTACCATCTGGACTTGAGTCCCCAAAGGTCACACTCAGTTTCGCTTGCATCACACGAGCCACATCAACCCAATTGCCATGAGCACCCCGGTGTATCAGGTTAGCGCTCTTGAAAGACGATCTGTGTATCTGCTTAATTAATGACCGATTGATGTGTCCATGGATCTGTTCTATCCGCCTGCTTCTTCTGCTCTCTCTTTCTGTTACCAGACCCCAGATTCCAAAAAAGAAGAGTTTCGAAAGTACCTTGAGAAAAGCGGTGTCGTCGATGCGTTAACCAAAGTGTTAGTTGGCCTCTATGAAGAATCGGACAAGCCACCAAACGCTGTGGACTACATCAAGAGGTTTCTGGGCGCTCCGACTGGGATCGACGTGGAGGCTCTGCGAGCCGAAAACGAGGAGCTCAAGAAGAAGAACGCGGAGCTCATCAAGACCATCGAGGAGCTCAACAAACGAGTAAGTGATGCATGAACCATATGAGCTGTCGTGAATGCATCTGGAGTCTAGACCAATATATCGCCGTATTGTTTCTCCATCTTGCGTAGCTGACAACTGACGAAGAAGAAGAAGAGAGCTAGAAAGTGCTATATCCTGGATCTGAACAAGAGGCTCATCGTGCGTTGCAAACCCATATGATGAATCCTTTGGGTCTCGGAGAATCCTTTGGGTTTCGGTACACGTTGTACACAGACGCTGGCAAAGTGAGCTGAATTCACCACACCCTTCCTTTTTTTGCTATTTTCTTTTCTAAGACTCGTTCGCCAGTTTACCAGCGGAATTGAGATAGATTGGATCCACAAAGCCGCAGTCACCACGGTCTCCTTCGTTGCCCATTCCATCGCTGCTCGTGAAACCAAATGTACAGCGACAGGTGCCTGTTTGCGTATTGCAGATACCCCTTTTGATTTGCAAGGCCATGCAAAGTATCAGTCTCCCAGTTCATTCCATCTGAAGGTCATCACGTACCGATTTGCACACACCGCTTCTTCTTTGGTTCCTCTCATGGATCGGCCCACACCATCCACGTCAATTGCCATGGTGAGAGTGCCATCGATGACCCAACGAAGAGGTGGGAGATCACCAAAATTGTTGACAAACTCAACAATGATCTTGTTACTGCCATCAGCGGTGCAGGCCGAAACTCCCGAGGTGTACGTGACAACCACATCCCCAATTGTCGTCAAAGCGCTTAGTGCTTTCTGAAGGTTTGCCGAGGTTGTCGAGTATGGAAGCTGTCCCGTGAGAACATCGCGGAACTTTAGACTGAAGTAGCCTCTGGACCCTGTGCATGTCAGCACTTGCACTTCATTGCGCTGAGGTTGCCCATCAGGGGCCACAACAGTAATGGGATCGTCGCCGGTTGGACATGATTCTACAACAACATAGCGATCAGATGGGTTCCTGTCAAGAGTGCCCATCGATCGCTTCTCACGCTTGGAACAATCGTATCCTTCCCAGCCAGGATTGCACTGACAGCCCTGAATCATGTCATAATCCCAAGTCTAACACAGCTCATAGCTCAGTTACGGTGTTCACACTTGCCACAGTGAAGCGATGAATAGCACAAACCTCTTTCTTGTTCGGTACAGCACCATAAGTCCAACCCATCCGCTCTCCGTTGGATGTCGCGAGCTTCGCTAATGCTTCCATAGTCAAGCAATTGCCATGGCCGCTGCAGTCGTTCGGGCATGCCACTGTCAACGATTCAAACGGTCAGTCACAAGACCAATTAGCAAGAATAGAATACAAATGAACGTACGCCGATTGCAGGCTGATCCTGTGAAACCTGTGTTGCACACGCATTCACCCTTCAGTCGATCACACACTCCGGCGTTGGAGCACTCCACAAGCTGGTGAGCCACGTCAGCAGAGATCGGATAATCAAACCAAGCTTTGCCTTTTGGGCAGATGCCTACAACGTTCCACTGTCAGTGCATCGAAATGGCTGTTGGTACCATCATAATCTCTCACGCTCATTGCAGTCTCCGCCTGTGAAGCCGTCGTTGCAAATGCAATCATAGGTTGGAGGGCCACGGCAGGTACCCTGACCGCTGCATGCGATCTCACCCGGACAGCTTGTCACAGTGCTACTGACGTAGCCACAGTCACCTCGCTGTCCAATTCCAGCCTTTCCATTGCTGGAGAAATAGTTCCGGAAACAAGAGCAAACGCCACTTGTCCTATCGCATGTTCCTCTCCGTGAACATGGCAGGTTCTCTTTGGTGCCTTGGGTAATCGTTGAGAACTTCAATGCCGCCGAAACACCGGGAGTTGTATGGACGAGTCTACTGGCGTCTCCTGACATATCCGGAAGGCTTTTCGACACCACACGCACTGTCAGTGGAACAGGTTCGAAAGAATTCAATACACAACAAGAGCTTACTCTCCGAAGTCTTGCGTGAACTCGATGCTGATGTCATTTCCGATCGGTGTGCAAGCAACTGCCGTGATTCCACCAAATGTGACGGTGGCAGCGGTGATCGACGGTAGTGCTTGCAGCTTGGTTTGTACCACGGTGATAGTGTCGGTCACGAAGATCGGGTCGGTGGTGTACCCACGGAATGTCACCGTGAAGCTTCCACCCTAAAGGCTCGTGTCAGTTCTATGATTCGACGTCAGAATGCAAATACTTCACTCCACCTCACCGTTGCTTTGCAGTTGATACGCTGTTTTTCGTTGAATTGAATGCCAGTCGGATCCTGGATAGTTCCGGTCAATGGGTCATCGCCTGTTGGACAGACGCGCTCGCTGCAGGTTGCACCCGTGTATCCAGGATCACAGACACATCCATAGACTTTTTCGCTGTCCCAACTGTTGGTGTAGGGATATACCACGCCAGTGCCAGGGTCTTTAGTCATTGCGTAACGACTCATGCTTTCGCATCGGCCGTGGTTGTTGCAGCTGCAACTCACTGAGCACGCAAGGACTCGTCAGTTTGTCGCCGGACAATGCTTTCAACTTGGCATTTGTCTCACTTCGTTCACAGGCAGCGCCAGTGAAGCCAGTGTCGCACGAACAAATGCCGGTCTCTGTGTTGCATTGCCCACGATTTGAGCACTCGGCGAGGTTGTGACCAACGTCAACTCCGGTGACTTGATCGGCCCAAGCAGCGCCCATTGGACACTTCGCTACGAAGTGAGAACAAAACAAAAGAGAGCACCGTTGGCACACAGCGCTTCTGGGCATGTGTTGTCGTGGTACTCACCAATGGAACAATCTGCTCCGCGGTAGTTATCAGGACACAAACAGACGCCCTGCGCAAGACAAAGCCCTCGCGAAGAGCAGAAATTGGGACACGGAAACGCATTGCACCTGAGGAAAAGGTCAGTGATTGGAACCAAAAGCGCGAGCGCAAACAGCAACAGTGAAGAATGACTTGGCATGATGCCGGTCGAGGTACGTTGTGTCTGCTTGCCGTTTCTTCGCTTGTGGGTAACTGCACCAAAAGCCACTTCGAGTCGAGTTTTGGCATCATGAAACGACTGCCCAAGTCTTTGATTTGCACAATTCGCTTATGATCGAAGCTTTGTGTACCACTTTGGAGGTGTTGCAAGCAGCTCTGGATCTTTCTTTGGAGGCATCGTGAGCAACGGATTCTTGCAGGTAAGCTCAGTGGGAGACCTCGTTGTCCGATTTGCCCCCTGCCTCTGATGCTCACTCTGAGGAACTACGTCAGCCACTTGAGCAGCTGGATCGCCCTGCTCCGCTTCTGCCGCTGAATACTGCGAAGATGATGACTGGCACTTTAGCTTCATCAGCTCGATCGTTTGCCTCAGGGTCTCGATATCTTTTCGCCGTGACAGCACTTGCTGAAGCTGCTGCTGAAGGCATCGCTTCGCCTCGAACAGCTCCTGGTACTCGTTTTGGAGCGTGTCGAATTGACCCTGTAGCCTCTTCATCGCTGTGATAGCTTTGTCTCGTTCTAGTTCGAGGAATTTTAGCTTATCAATCTGCCATGGTCAGACAGACAACCAATCCGTCAGAGTGATATGCTCAGTCGACACTACAGCCAACGAACAAACCAGATAACTCTGGGGTTGATGAACATGCGCAAACTGCTCCTTTGTCTGTTCATGTTGCACTTGCAGCTCACTGAATCTGCGCTGACATTCTGACAGTTTCTGCTGGCACTCCATCGCTTGCTTTTGATACTTCACCACCTGCTGAGCCAAAATGACACTTTGCTGGAACTATTGCGAGCAACATAAACACCTCATCAATGCGAGAGATCACACTGTGCAAGAAGCGCACACTTACTCTGCGCTTAGGAGCACTGGGAACTGCACTGAATGCTGTCAGGGCGTGCTGCATTTTCTCATCATTCGGCATCGTGGAGGTTGATTCACAGGCTTCTTCACTCTGATCTCGTGAGTGTTGAGTCAAAGCACCCGTCTGAAGCACTGCTTCATCCAAGTCCACTTCGAGCCGTTCGTATTCCGCCAGTTTATTTCGCTGTCATACTCAGTACTTGATCAGCAACAGAAGACAGCACAGGCGATCATCATCATCATCTTGCCTCGGTCTCAAGCGCAACTTCCAGTTGTGCGATTCTGCTGGAAGAAGAGGTCTCAAGCTTATTGAACTCCACCTGATGCACGTCCACCTGTGATCACAACGCGATGGTGATACACCGTTGATCACGAGTCACTGCTTTGAACCATTTCTCACCTTTTTCTGCAGCATCTCGATCTCCAATCGTGCTTCTTGCAGTTCTGATGACCGTTGTTCCAATGAGATTCCCAGCTGGTTCAACTCGAAGCTTTTCATTTTCAAATCGTTTCGCAGAGTTCCCAGTGCTGTCGCTTGACTGCTTTCTCGCCTGGCAATCTCCATTTGCTTTTCTTCCAGGCTTTGCATCAACGACTCATTCTTGTTCTCTAGGTTCTCGATCTGTCTCAACGCCTCGTTTCGTGTCGTCTTGAGTAGCTCCAACTCGCGTTCGTATACCATTTTGCTTGTTGTCGCCAACTTCTCCATCTCGCGATTGGATAAGTCTTTCCACTTCGCCATCTCTTTGGCAAATTCTTTCTCCATTTGAAGACGATTTGCCTCTGTTTGCTCATGAAATTTCTCCAATTGGTTCTTACGTGCATCTTCCAACGCGCGTTTCTGCGTCTCAAGCAGCGCCTTTTCTCGCTCCAGATGATCACACTTTTCTTGCAATTTAGAGCAGGACTCGCTCAGAAACGCTTTGTCGGACTTCAACAGATCGCGTTCTTCTTTCAGAGCATCAGCGCACTTTTTCGTCGCGACAAGGTCGTTTTGTGAGGAGTCATTACTCTGTTGAAGTTGCAGCACCTCGGCAACCAATCTCTCGTTCTTCTTCTTCAATTGTGCCGACTCTTCGTGCAACTGTTCGATCTGTAGTCGATCTGACTGGACCTGCTGCAATTCACTGAGCAGCCGCGTCGTTTGGTGCTCCAATTCCTTTCGAGAGGCCTCTGAAAGCGAAAGCTCCTGTTGCAAACGGTTCTCTTTGGCTTCGAACACACGTATGGTCGTCACCATGTCTTCGCTGGCTTTCTCTGCCTGAAGCTGATATGCAGCGCTTCGGGTATGACAGGTATCTAGTTCTTTTCGGCATTTCTCGAGTTCTTTCTCATATCGCCGAACGCGCACGTGCAGATGAAGCTGAATGAACTCTTTGAGGGATAGATCTTCCTCGTTTTGACGGCTCAACTACACGTTCAGGTCAAAAGCAACAAAAATCCATCAGTCAGACACTCAGCACACTGAATTGCTTCGAGCCTGGTGTTCGTCCTCACTTGTTCGCTGAGTGCGTCTGAGATCTCGAGATCCGCAAAGTGGGTCTTCTCTAGCCGCAGGCGCTCTCTCAACAGGGAGTTTTGCTGTTGAAGCTCCTTGGAAGTCTCTTTGAGCTGCCCATTTTCACTCTCGAGCGTCTTCTGCACAGTGCTGAGTTTGTTTTGCCACGTTTGCTGTTGCTCGTGAAGAGCCTTTTCCAGCTGTCGGTTGCTTTGGATCGTCAGCGCCAGCTGAGACCGGATTCGCTCCACTTGGATCTCGTAGAACTTGCGCATAGGATCGGACGACGGCGCAGCGGAGGCATTGCTCACAGTGCTTGAAGCGACGCGTTCGGCAGTGCGTTCGGACGACTCGCCATGTCCTTGCAAGTGGTCGTCAAACTGCGAGATGGTGCCAAAGGAACGACGTGTTACCGCGATTTTCCCAAAGGAGCGCGGCAGCGAGAGATCGCTCGAGTGCTCTTCACTTGTTGAATTGTTCGAGTCCCACTGAAGAGTAAAGTTGCGTCGGTGTCGCGCAGCGACGTCCTTCTCTTCCTGTTCCCGACCCTCCTGGTCATCATCCGTTTCTTCCTTCTCTGCGTTGTCATGGTTCGAGGGTTCCGATACGTCGTCAGGCTGCACCTTTGAGGCCGCTACAGCGGAAATGTCTCTCTCAATGGATTCTTCCTCTGGTTCATCGCTCAGCACGTGGCGTGAGAGCCCCAATTGAGCCGCCAGACGACGAAACTGGGTCGCCTCGCGAGCTCCTTTATGCGCCATTCCGAGCGGGCTATTTTTGAAATATTGAAATTATGGCGATCTTTAAGGCCTCGACTCATGCCGCCTTTTGTGTATCGTCCATTCTTTGCACCTTGTTTTGTGAAATATGAATTGGAGTTGTGAGTGTGCGTCGGACCATCATCTCTGCAATCATTCAGGGGTGCAGGTGCGCTTTCTTGTCATGTTCTTAGCAAATCCTTAGAGTTTCAGCAAGGAAAAGGGGTTGACGTGGGAAGATGACGCATTCAACGCAGCCAGTCCGACTCAACCAGCGTTTTGTCTCTCTCTCTCTGCTGTAACGGGTGTGGGACACTTTATGTGAAGGATTGTGGCGCGCAACTCGCATTTGCTTTGGGTCACACGGTCACACCACACGACCGTCCTGCAAGCATCGTCACGTCGCTCGTGGGCTCCCTGTCTATCACCTGTCTGCTTTTTGCCATGTCCACAACACGACACTCTCTCAAGAAAAGATCCGTTGACCTGTCCAACAGCCGCAAAGCACATTTTATTCGTGTGACTGATTCCCCGCCCAGAGAGAATCTCCACTAACGCTCCTATGCAGTGTAATATCCTTTCACAACTAGTGTTCTTCTGCAGTTTCATTATAGCAGATCATATACAAAAGGGCACTCTGGGAGTTGATTACTTGCAGCTCTTTGTGTATGCTGTCCAATAAAACTGCTTTGACTGTATGACAGGATCTACCTACATTCTGTTCAGACCGAAGTTGCCATAGTTGGAGTTGAGGTGAGGGGCCACAGAGACACTTTCCGATTTGCCTCGTCGACCGCAACAAGTCAAATCAGTGCTGGAAGAGATGCGGAAACCAGAGACATCCACGCCCTCGACGCCCCACGAAAGTGCAGCTACCCGGCCGTCGAGCGACAAGTCGTCGTTGTCTGCGCGACGATCGTCTTGGCGTTTCGTGTGCGTGTTGCTGTGGAAAAACATGCTGCTCAAGCGACGCCACTGGGTCGCCACGCTCTTCGAGTTGATCCTACCGACTCTATTCATCGTGCTCTTGGGTGCGCTCAAGAACACCACGTCCAGCGTTACGGTGCCACCTGGCTGGTCGGACAATACCAAGCAACCAGGCAACTCTTCCTTCGGCACATCCTACAACCTCTACAATTCTCGTATGATTGGTTTCGATGCAGAAAACATCGACATTGTGACGCCGAAGTTTCTGCTTCACGAGTCCACTCTTTCCGGTCTCATCCTGCTTCTGGGATCTTTGTCGATGCATGATGGCTTTCGTCTCTATGAACTGCCTCGCGAGCAATTTGAGACATGCCAAAAAGGCGTCTTGGTGCAGGGTCAAGTGGACTTGAACGTCAGCTCGCTCAATTCTGTGCCCAAGGCTTGTGACAATCGCGTGGCACCATACAAGATTGGCATTGTTCCGGATAATACGTTCACTCGCCAGTACTTTATGGAAACAATGAAGACGTGGTATCCTCGTATCCCTCTCGGTAATGGCTCCAACTCCATTATCATCCCGTCTTTTGAACAGAGTGCGTACTTCTTCAATGACGCCAAAGCTCTCGGTGACTATGTTACCAGCAAAGACTACGGCAGGGATCTGCAACACCCTCGCATATATGGTGCCATTGTATTCGACAAGTTTCCTGACGAGAACTCCATCGGCAAGTTTCAGTCCATCGAGTACTCGCTCCGACTCAACTCGACCTACAGAGATCAGGATATCCCTGGAAGTGTTCCGCGCACCATCGGTGATCCTGCTCCGATCTACCCCTTCCAAAAGTCCATTTCCACCCAGTTCTACACGCGCTACGCAGTCTCCGGCTTCATGACGTTGCAGACTCTGGTCACTCGCTTTGCGACTTGCATGCCCAAGTGGAATGCTGCCAACAAGTCGACCTCTGGTGAATGTCAGCGACCCCAGTCTGTTGCGAAATCGTCCCCTGAAACAGATGCACGCTTGTTAGAAGCACTCAAGAACGACGTGTTGATCGACACAGCATTGTCGACACTGCTGAATGTGAGCGGACAGGGAAGCATGAATGCAGGAAGCTCAGGAGCACCGCCACCTTCAAATCCTGCTCTGACCGACAGCTTCTTTCAGGCTTTGTTGCCAAAAGATGCTGTTGAGGCACTGCTCGTCCCGCTCCGTCAGGCTCCCCAACCGTACATCGGAGCGGCAGTCGCTCCGTTTCCCATTGACCAATACGTCAGTTCGCCATTCTATGACAGTGTGAAGAACGTGTTCTCGATCGTGTTCATCCTGGCATACCTCTTCATGATCTCCCGAATCCTGGTGGTGCTCATTCAAGAGAAGGAACTGCGCCTGCGTGAGTTCATGAAGATTCTGGGTGTCCGGGAGCGTGCCATCATGATCTCGTGGTACATCACGTACGCTGTCATTCTGTTCATTGGAGCTGTGCTTCAAGCTGTGACTGGTTTGATCGGTCTCTTTCCAAACAGTAACACCTTCTTGATCTTCTTGTTCTTCTTTCTCTTCGGCATGAGTGTGTTGTCGTATGGGTATTTGATCAGCACGATCTTTTCTCGCGCACGTGTGGGATCGTTCGTGGGAATGGTCGTTTTCTTTGTGATGTATTTCGTGTCAGCGGGGTACTCGACTACCGCGTCGGAAGGATCGAAGACGTTTGGTTGTTTCTTGTCTCCTGTGGCGCTCAGCTTCGGTGTGACTGTGCTCGCTAACCTGGAATCGATTGGTGTAGGGATCCAATTCAACAACATGAACGTGCTCAATGAGAACTTCCGGTTCAGCACATCGTTGTGGTTCTTCGCGTTCGATACGTTGCTGTATACGTTCCTGGGGATGTACTTCCAGCAAGTGATTCCTCGCGAATACGGCACTGTGCGCAAGTGGTACTTCCCATTCTCTCCAAGCTTCTGGTTTGGCAAACGTCGTCGTCACAAACTGGAGGCAGGCGGTGTTGGCAATGAGAGCGATGAAGTGATTGTTGGTGTGAATCCAAATCTTGAAATGGTGGGTCCTGATCTCCGTGAACAGGAACGCAAGGAGGAGGTGCTGGTGATTCAGAAGATGCGGAAGGTATTCCGCGTTCCTGGCGGCGAGAAGGTTGCGGTGAAAGGCATGAATCTGACGATGTACAAGGATCAGATCACGTGTTTGCTGGGTCACAATGGTGCTGGCAAGACCACGTTGATCTCGATGCTGACTGGCATGATCGCGCCAACAGCCGGAGATGCTTACTTCAAGGGTCTCTCTGTGACGAACGACATGGACGAGATCCGTGAATCCCTCGGCATTTGTTTCCAGCATGATGTACTGTTTGACGAGTTGACCGTGGAGGAGCATTTGCTGTTCTTTGGCCGTATCAAGGGTTACAGCGACGACGAGTTGCGTCACGTCGTGGACAAACAGATTCGTGAAGTGGGTTTGACGGAGAAGAAGCGGGTGTTCTCGAAAGCTTTGTCTGGTGGTATGAAACGAAAATTGTCGGTGGCAATGTCGCTTCTCGGCGATAGTTCGTTGGTGTTTTTGGATGAGCCGACGTCTGGCATGGATCCCTACAGTCGTCGAAGTACATGGGAGATCTTGCTGAACAATCGACTTGATCGCGTGATGGTGCTGACGACCCACTTTATGGACGAAGCCGATATTCTTGGTGATCGTATTGCGATCATGGCAGAAGGCGATCTGCGATGCTGCGGGTCATCGTTGTTCCTGAAGAATCGTTTCGGCGCCGGATATAATCTGACTTTTGTGAAACAGGATGAGGAGTCATCACAGCGTCGTGGTGATGGCGATGTGATCAATTTCATTCAGTCGTATGTCCCGAAGGCGACTGTGCTGAGCAACATTGGTGCCGAGATCTCGTTTCAGTTGCCTCTGGACAGCTCGAGCCAGTTCGCACGCATGTTTGAAGAGTTGGACGGTCGTCTGGACGAGCTTGGTGTGCTGTCGTATGGCATATCCGTGACAACACTAGAAGAAGTGTTCATCAAGGTCGCGGAAGCCGCAGACGAAGAAATGGAGAATACGACGCACACGCTGAATCGCATGGCACCATCTGTGGATGAGGCCGTACCAGTGGATGTGGAGGGCGGAGGCAAGGTGTCACTGTCGGAGAACCAAGTGTTCCATATTCATCTGGTTGCGTTGCTGCTGAAGCGCTTCAATGTGGCGAAGAGAGACAAGAAATGTCTGATTTACAGCATCCTTCTCCCTGTGTTCCTGCTGTTTTTGGGTCTTTTGTTGCTGAACAAGAGCAACCTAACCAGTTCCGATCCGAAGATGGCGCTGAACTCGAACAAGTTCCCCGACAAGACGACAACCGCTACTCCATACACGTGCCAAGCTGACATTGGTGATAAGTGGTGCAGTTCGACGCTGTCTTCGAAGTACTTCTCGGGTGCTCAATTGGATCCTGTGCCGTTGGAATCGCCTTATTTCGACTCGAAGTCGCCAGTGGTGTTTGGAGTGAACTATACTAATCCATCGGTCCAGCCGAACGACACGACGGGTGCAATGCTTCGACTTGGTGAAGCCATCTTCAGTCGTGGGTACGGCAAGGGGACGGAGAACACCTCTCCAACGAAGATTGTGGAAGACCAGTATGGAGGCTATCTGATGTACGGCTCCAGTGAACAGAATCTGCTGAGCTACAACATGTTTGTGAACTCGACGTCGACCCATGGATCGGTGATCTTCAAGGCGTATGCGGATCAGGCAATCTATCGCTTTTTCGCGTCCATTGGTGGAGAGCACAACGCTGATGTAGGTCTAAGCGTGAGCAGCTATCCATTGCCGTTGACAGCCTCGACGAAAGCATTGTTTGGATCGTTTCTTTCATTCACGTCGTGTCTGTTCATTGTGATTGCGTTCGCGTTTTTCCCAGCGTCGATTGTGGTGTTTCTGGTGAAGGAGAAGCAGCCTGAACACAACTCGAAGCATCAGCAGTTGATCTCCGGTGTGTCACTGCACGCGTTCTGGGTCTCGAACTACATCTGGGATTTGGTGATGTACATCGTTCCGTTTGTGGCAGCCATCGTGTTGATCAAGGCGTTCGACATTTCGTCGTTCACTGGCAGTAATTGCATCAGCTGCAGTTCGTCGACGTACTATGGTGTGGTGGTGATCTTCGCGTTGTTCGGTTTGGCAATCTGTCCATTCACGTACTGTCTTTCGTATTTGTTCCGAGAGTCATCTTCGTCGCAGACGTACACCATCATGATCAACTTTGTGCTGGGCGTGGTGTTGATGGTGGTGTCATTCATCTTGGACGTGCTGGATTCAACCAAGGATGTCAACAAGGTGTTGAAGTTTTTCTGGCGTTTATCTCCTCTGTTTGATCTCGGAAATGGACTCTTGAATCTGACTATTACAGAGATTAAGGCCAATATGCGGAGCGATTACGAACACCGAAGTCCGTTCGAGCTGGATGTGATGGGATGGGAGATGCTATACCTTGGTATTCTGATGTTCGTCTTCTTGGCATGTGCCGTGGGAATTGACATAGCGATGACATTTCCAAGCGTCCGACGAGCTTGGGCGTCGTATGAGGGTTGCTTCCAGAGTGGAAAGAAGAGCAAACCACATCAAGAGAACGCCCAAGAGGAAGCGTACTATGTCGCTGCTGATGACAATCAATCAACCAACATGGTGGACGATGTGGACGTTGTCAAAGAAACGGAACGAGTCCGTGCAAACACCAATGGCAAGGACGTTGTGAAGCTCATGGATCTTCGTAAAGTGTATGATGGAGGTAAAGTAGCTGTGCAGAATCTGTCGTTCGGACTTCCCCAAGGCGAGTGCTTCGGCTTCTTGGGTATCAATGGTGCGGGCAAGACAACAACCTTGAAGATGCTGACAGGAGATATCCTCCCAACGGCTGGCTCGGCGCGTCTGGGCGGCTTTGATGTTCTGACGCAACAGATGGACATCCGTCGCTTGATTGGGTACTGTCCTCAATTCGACGCGTTGTTCGAGCTGATGAGTGTGCGCGAGCATCTAGAGTTGTTTGCTCGAATCAAGGGAGTGTCGGGAAATGACTTGGAGAAGGTTGTTCAGGACAAGATGCGACAGTTGAACTTGTTGGAGTTTGAGAACAAGCTGGCGGGTAGTCTGAGTGGAGGTAACAAGAGGAAGCTGTCGGTGGCGATCGCACTGATCGGAGACCCTCAGATCGTGTTTTTGGACGAACCGTCGACTGGCATGGATCCCGTATCTCGTCGCTTCATGTGGGATGTGATCGCAAACATGTCCACCCGCAGCAAGTCGTGCACGATTGTGTTGACGACTCACAGTATGGAAGAGTGTGAGGCGCTGTGCTCACGCGTGGGTATCATGGTTGGTGGCCGACTTCGTTGCTTGGGGAGTGTGCAGCACTTGAAGAATCGCTTCGGCGATGGTCTTGTGTTGGATGTGAAGCTGAGTTCGCTGAGCATGGACAAGGTCAGCGAGATGGTATCGCGGTTGAGGGGTGCTGCAGAGAGCTCTGGCGCATCAACGACCAGCAGTGCCGCCGATTTCTTGATGGTGGGCGAAGGCGAACTGCGTGTGCGTTGCGAAGAATTGGGAGACGCCAGCATGGCAGATCGCATTGTTGCTTCGCACCCGACGGGGTATGCGCTGGCTCATGCTCTAGAACGTGATGGGTACATTCGTCTGGACGTTCTTTGTGGCTGGTTCATCAGCGAGAAGCGGTTTGACGCGTTGTACGGGTTCTTGCTACGGTCTTTCGGCGAGACGAACGTAATGATCATGGAGCGTCAGAATGATCTGTGTCGGTTCAAGCTTCGTGGCGATGGTAGTACGAGTGAGGACTCGTTGGCGTTGTCCAAGGTGTTTGCGCTGGTGGAGAGTCAGAAGAAGCACTTGGAGATCAACGAGTACAGCGTGTCGCAGACAACGTTGGAGCAGATCTTCAATCACTTCGCGAGCCAGCAAGCCGAGGAGAAAGGTGTAGCGAGGGGTGTAATGACGGTTTAGTGGTTGGCACGAGCAACCAGATGCTATGAGCAGTTGCGAGCTTCTATTATGTGTGGTTAGGATCCAATGAGATCAGAGCATTCTTTTTGATTGCGTAGGGTGCCTTCAGGAATGAACCTCATGTTCAGATATGTACTACCTGGTTGCTTGTGTGATTGGTTGAAATGGTGAATGAGACAAGTCATGAGGCCAATCAGGGGAACTGAAGTGGAGCACGACCATCATTCCGATAGCGTTCAGTGTGAACAGAGAAGCGGAAAGAACTCGCTTGGCTTGACTTTCTGTTGTGGTCATTTTGTCTTTTGGGTTTCGAGCCGATCGATGGCTTTGACGACGCCCACTGCAAGCGACGCCGCGACAGCGCAGACCAAAACGCTCAATGCGTCGCCGTCCAACGTGCGCTCGCTCGGCATGTTTGTTCGCACATTGCTCTGGAAGAACTGGCTGCTCAAGCGCCGCCACTGGGTCGCCACGTTGCTCGAGTTGATCCTGCCCATGTGCTTCATCGTGCTGCTGGGTGGGCTCAAGCACACGACGTCTGACGTCATCGTGCCCCCAGGGTGGTCGGACAACTCCAAACAAGCCGGCAACTCGTCCTATGGAACGTCCTACAATCTCTACAACTCGAGCATCATCGAACTTGACACCGCGCGAACGACGCTGCCATCTTTCTATCTGCACGAGTCGACCATCACAGGGCTGCTTTTCTTGCTCGGGTCCAAGTCCATCGCCGATGGCTTTCGGCTCTATCAACTTCCCAAGGATCAGCTGCAGCTATGTCAAAGAGGTGTGCTGGTACAGGGCCTGGTGAATCTCGACACCAATTCTCCCAGTGCTGTGCCCAAGGCTTGTGACAATCGCGTGGCACCATACAAAATTGGCATTGCACCTGATACCACGTTCACCCGCCAGTACTTTATGGAAACAATGAAGACGTGGTATCCTCGTATCCCTCTTGGTAATGGCTCCGACTCGCTCGTGATTCCCTCTTTTGAAGAAAGCGCCTACTTTTTCAAAGACACCAAGGCTCTTGACGACTATATCACCAGCAAAGACTACGGCAGGGATCTGCAACACCCTCGCATATATGGTGCCATTGTATTCGACAAATTTCCTGACGAGAACTCCATCGGCAAGTTTCAGTCCATCGAGTACTCGCTCCGACTCAACTCGACCTTGCAAAAGGGCGGAGTTGCGGGATTAGTGCCGCGCACAATTGGTGATCCTGCTCCGATCTACCCCTTCCAAAAGTCCATTTCCACCCAGTTCTACACGCGCTACGCAGTCTCCGGCTTCATGACGTTGCAGACTCTGGTCACTCGCTTTGCGACTTGCATGCCCAAGTGGAATGCTGCCAACAAGTCGACCTCTGGTGAATGTCAGCGACCCCAGTCTGTTGCGAAATCGTCCCCTGAAACAGATGCACGCTTGTTAGAAGCACTCAAGAACGACGTGTTGATCGACACAGCATTGTCGACACTGCTGAATGTGAGCGGACAGGGAAGCATGAATGCAGGAAGCTCAGGAGCACCGCCACCTTCAAATCCTGCTCTGACCGACAGCTTCTTTCAGGCTTTGTTGCCAAAAGATGCTGTTGAGGCACTGCTCGTCCCGCTCCGTCAGGCTCCCCAACCGTACATCGGAGCGGCAGTCGCTCCGTTTCCCATTGACCAATACGTCAGTTCGCCATTCTATGACAGTGTGAAGAACGTGTTCTCGATCGTGTTCATCCTGGCATACCTCTTCATGATCTCCCGAATCCTGGTGGTGCTCATTCAAGAGAAGGAACTGCGCCTGCGTGAGTTCATGAAGATTCTGGGTGTCCGGGAGCGTGCCATCATGATCTCGTGGTACATCACGTACGCTGTCATTCTGTTCATTGGAGCTGTGCTTCAAGCTGTGACTGGTTTGATCGGTCTCTTTCCAAACAGTAACACCTTCTTGATCTTCTTGTTCTTCTTTCTCTTCGGCATGAGTGTGTTGTCGTATGGGTATTTGATCAGCACGATCTTTTCTCGCGCACGTGTGGGATCGTTCGTGGGAATGGTCGTTTTCTTTGTGATGTATTTCGTGTCAGCGGGGTACTCGACTACCGCGTCGGAAGGATCGAAGACGTTTGGTTGTTTCTTGTCTCCTGTGGCGCTCAGCTTCGGTGTGACTGTGCTCGCTAACCTGGAATCGATTGGTGTAGGGATCCAATTCAACAACATGAACGTGCTCAATGAGAACTTCCGGTTCAGCACATCGTTGTGGTTCTTCGCGTTCGATACGTTGCTGTATACGTTCCTGGGGATGTACTTCCAGCAAGTGATTCCTCGCGAATACGGCACTGTGCGCAAGTGGTACTTCCCATTCTCTCCAAGCTTCTGGTTTGGCAAACGTCGTCGTCACAAACTGGAGGCAGGCGGTGTTGGCAATGAGAGCGATGAAGTGATTGTTGGTGTGAATCCAAATCTTGAAATGGTGGGTCCTGATCTCCGTGAACAGGAACGCAAGGAGGAGGTGCTGGTGATTCAGAAGATGCGGAAGGTATTCCGCGTTCCTGGCGGCGAGAAGGTTGCGGTGAAAGGCATGAATCTGACGATGTACAAGGATCAGATCACGTGTTTGCTGGGTCACAATGGTGCTGGCAAGACCACGTTGATCTCGATGCTGACTGGCATGATCGCGCCAACAGCCGGAGATGCTTACTTCAAGGGTCTCTCTGTGACGAACGACATGGACGAGATCCGTGAATCCCTCGGCATTTGTTTCCAGCATGATGTACTGTTTGACGAGTTGACCGTGGAGGAGCATTTGCTGTTCTTTGGCCGTATCAAGGGTTACAGCGACGACGAGTTGCGTCACGTCGTGGACAAACAGATTCGTGAAGTGGGTTTGACGGAGAAGAAGCGGGTGTTCTCGAAAGCTTTGTCTGGTGGTATGAAACGAAAATTGTCGGTGGCAATGTCGCTTCTCGGCGATAGTTCGTTGGTGTTTTTGGATGAGCCGACGTCTGGCATGGATCCCTACAGTCGTCGAAGTACATGGGAGATCTTGCTGAACAATCGACTTGATCGCGTGATGGTGCTGACGACCCACTTTATGGACGAAGCCGATATTCTTGGTGATCGTATTGCGATCATGGCAGAAGGCGATCTGCGATGCTGCGGGTCATCGTTGTTCCTGAAGAATCGTTTCGGCGCCGGATATAATCTGACTTTTGTGAAACAGGATGAGGAGTCATCACAGCGTCGTGGTGATGGCGATGTGATCAATTTCATTCAGTCGTATGTCCCGAAGGCGACTGTGCTGAGCAACATTGGTGCCGAGATCTCGTTTCAGTTGCCTCTGGACAGCTCGAGCCAGTTCGCACGCATGTTTGAAGAGTTGGACGGTCGTCTGGACGAGCTTGGTGTGCTGTCGTATGGCATATCCGTGACAACACTAGAAGAAGTGTTCATCAAGGTCGCGGAAGCCGCAGACGAAGAAATGGAGAATACGACGCACACGCTGAATCGCATGGCACCATCTGTGGATGAGGCCGTACCAGTGGATGTGGAGGGCGGAGGCAAGGTGTCACTGTCGGAGAACCAAGTGTTCCATATTCATCTGGTTGCGTTGCTGCTGAAGCGCTTCAATGTGGCGAAGAGAGACAAGAAATGTCTGATTTACAGCATCCTTCTCCCTGTGTTCCTGCTGTTTTTGGGTCTTTTGTTGCTGAACAAGAGCAACCTAACCAGTTCCGATCCGAAGATGGCGCTGAACTCGAACAAGTTCCCCGACAAGACGACAACCGCTACTCCATACACGTGCCAAGCTGACATTGGTGATAAGTGGTGCAGTTCGACGCTGTCTTCGAAGTACTTCTCGGGTGCTCAATTGGATCCTGTGCCGTTGGAATCGCCTTATTTCGACTCGAAGTCGCCAGTGGTGTTTGGAGTGAACTATACTAATCCATCGGTCCAGCCGAACGACACGACGGGTGCAATGCTTCGACTTGGTGAAGCCATCTTCAGTCGTGGGTACGGCAAGGGGACGGAGAACACCTCTCCAACGAAGATTGTGGAAGACCAGTATGGAGGCTATCTGATGTACGGCTCCAGTGAACAGAATCTGCTGAGCTACAACATGTTTGTGAACTCGACGTCGACCCATGGATCGGTGATCTTCAAGGCGTATGCGGATCAGGCAATCTATCGCTTTTTCGCGTCCATTGGTGGAGAGCACAACGCTGATGTAGGTCTAAGCGTGAGCAGCTATCCATTGCCGTTGACAGCCTCGACGAAAGCATTGTTTGGATCGTTTCTTTCATTCACGTCGTGTCTGTTCATTGTGATTGCGTTCGCGTTTTTCCCAGCGTCGATTGTGGTGTTTCTGGTGAAGGAGAAGCAGCCTGAACACAACTCGAAGCATCAGCAGTTGATCTCCGGTGTGTCACTGCACGCGTTCTGGGTCTCGAACTACATCTGGGATTTGGTGATGTACATCGTTCCGTTTGTGGCAGCCATCGTGTTGATCAAGGCGTTCGACATTTCGTCGTTCACTGGCAGTAATTGCATCAGCTGCAGTTCGTCGACGTACTATGGTGTGGTGGTGATCTTCGCGTTGTTCGGTTTGGCAATCTGTCCATTCACGTACTGTCTTTCGTATTTGTTCCGAGAGTCATCTTCGTCGCAGACGTACACCATCATGATCAACTTTGTGCTGGGCGTGGTGTTGATGGTGGTGTCATTCATCTTGGACGTGCTGGATTCAACCAAGGATGTCAACAAGGTGTTGAAGTTTTTCTGGCGTTTATCTCCTCTGTTTGATCTCGGAAATGGACTCTTGAATCTGACTATTACAGAGATTAAGGCCAATATGCGGAGCGATTACGAACACCGAAGTCCGTTCGAGCTGGATGTGATGGGATGGGAGATGCTATACCTTGGTATTCTGATGTTCGTCTTCTTGGCATGTGCCGTGGGAATTGACATAGCGATGACATTTCCAAGCGTCCGACGAGCTTGGGCGTCGTATGAGGGTTGCTTCCAGAGTGGAAAGAAGAGCAAACCACATCAAGAGAACGCCCAAGAGGAAGCGTACTATGTCGCTGCTGATGACAATCAATCAACCAACATGGTGGACGATGTGGACGTTGTCAAAGAAACGGAACGAGTCCGTGCAAACACCAATGGCAAGGACGTTGTGAAGCTCATGGATCTTCGTAAAGTGTATGATGGAGGTAAAGTAGCTGTGCAGAATCTGTCGTTCGGACTTCCCCAAGGCGAGTGCTTCGGCTTCTTGGGTATCAATGGTGCGGGCAAGACAACAACCTTGAAGATGCTGACAGGAGATATCCTCCCAACGGCTGGCTCGGCGCGTCTGGGCGGCTTTGATGTTCTGACGCAACAGATGGACATCCGTCGCTTGATTGGGTACTGTCCTCAATTCGACGCGTTGTTCGAGCTGATGAGTGTGCGCGAGCATCTAGAGTTGTTTGCTCGAATCAAGGGAGTGTCGGGAAATGACTTGGAGAAGGTTGTTCAGGACAAGATGCGACAGTTGAACTTGTTGGAGTTTGAGAACAAGCTGGCGGGTAGTCTGAGTGGAGGTAACAAGAGGAAGCTGTCGGTGGCGATCGCACTGATCGGAGACCCTCAGATCGTGTTTTTGGACGAACCGTCGACTGGCATGGATCCCGTATCTCGTCGCTTCATGTGGGATGTGATCGCAAACATGTCCACCCGCAGCAAGTCGTGCACGATTGTGTTGACGACTCACAGTATGGAAGAGTGTGAGGCGCTGTGCTCACGCGTGGGTATCATGGTTGGTGGCCGACTTCGTTGCTTGGGGAGTGTGCAGCACTTGAAGAATCGCTTCGGCGATGGTCTTGTGTTGGATGTGAAGCTGAGTTCGCTGAGCATGGACAAGGTCAGCGAGATGGTATCGCGGTTGAGGGGTGCTGCAGAGAGCTCTGGCGCATCAACGACCAGCAGTGCCGCCGATTTCTTGATGGTGGGCGAAGGCGAACTGCGTGTGCGTTGCGAAGAATTGGGAGACGCCAGCATGGCAGATCGCATTGTTGCTTCGCACCCGACGGGGTATGCGCTGGCTCATGCTCTAGAACGTGATGGGTACATTCGTCTGGACGTTCTTTGTGGCTGGTTCATCAGCGAGAAGCGGTTTGACGCGTTGTACGGGTTCTTGCTACGGTCTTTCGGCGAGACGAACGTAATGATCATGGAGCGTCAGAATGATCTGTGTCGGTTCAAGCTTCGTGGCGATGGTAGTACGAGTGAGGACTCGTTGGCGTTGTCCAAGGTGTTTGCGCTGGTGGAGAGTCAGAAGAAGCACTTGGAGATCAACGAGTACAGCGTGTCGCAGACAACGTTGGAGCAGATCTTCAATCACTTCGCGAGCCAGCAAGCCGAGGAGAAAGCTGTAGCGAGGGGTGTTATGGCATTTGAGTGATCAGAAGTTTAGATAGAGGACAAAGTCATGAAGGAATCAACGTCTATGCGATTGGATGTTAGTTGCACGCTTCCTCATGACGAACTCGAATCGGACGAGCTACCTTGGATCTACTTAGTCGAGGAGAACTAACGTTGGGAGTGCCAGCGGCTGCGAGTCCCATTGCAATATGCATCCGCTGAGTCACTTGGCTTCCATCGCAGCTGAGTTTCATGCAGTGGATTGCTAAGTGGATGCGCTAACCCCTGATGCGATCGGAGACTCTTGGTGGTCGTTGACACTCCGGCGTGCGATCATTACAGGCACCGCTTGACGCAGGTACACGTTCAGGAACTTTTCGAGTCGACTCTCAAGTGACATGTACGGATCAGGATACTTGTGGCACGCCACGGCGCAGAGAGCTTCCTCAAAGGCGTCGTAGCTGAGTTCCTCATCGACCTGTACTTCTTCTCTATTGGCACCAGACGCTGACGCCGATGCCGACACGATCCGTGCCACGATCTTGAGCACTTTGTCGTTGGTGAACACGACGTCCTGCACGCCGCGATCCAAAAGACACTGCGTGAACGAGAACGCCGTCATGAACTGGCGCTTTCGCTTTTTCTTTGGGTCGTCGATGCTGTAGCGAGCGTAAATGCTGTGCAAATCTTCGGCAAACTTGACAAACAGTCGGCGGATTTTGGGGTCTTCGATCTGTTTGCGGAACACATCGGCATCGGCGCGGAAGGCGTACGGCAGAATCAGGTTGTCGACCAGCAGGCAGAAGGCCTCCGACATGGTGATCCGATGGCTCTCACTGGAGTATTTCTTTCTGGAGACTCGGATCAGCAACTCGATAAACTCTACAGGAGTCAGCACACGATGGTTGCTCACACTTGTCTGTCGTTCGTCAGTCAACACGTCAGCGGGAGCACCTCATTCCTCTTGTGACCTCTGGGCACTCACAAGTTTGGTGTCGACGCGTCGCACGAGAGTGTGCAGATCGGTCACCGTGAAATAGCTGTCCATCACACGGCATTCCTGAGCAGAATCACACTTCAGTGTCAGGACCTCAAGCAACAAGCAATCCATCTCTGTGCAGTCGACCACCATCACCATACGTTGAGCATCTCCGTAAAGTCGCCGACGTTGATTGTCTCACTTTGAATTCCGTTGCGATTGGCATACGCGCGATAGATGCGAGCAAGATCGGCTTGCACTGTGACGAGATACGACTGCAGCAGTTTCGTTTCCCACGCAAAGTCCTCAAACGCGAGGCTGAGGTCCTGGATTTTGAGCTTGGGGATCTTGGAAAAGCCATCGTTTTCGTCTTTGTGGTCTTTCAGTTGGCTCATGATTCCGTTTTTGCCCCGCGCCAGTCGCGCGAACGAAAGAAAACACTTGCGCAGCACAATGCGACTGCTTTTCCACCAGAGCAAATGTCCTTCGCGTGCTTTGGCCTCTTCGGCGTCGATCTTTTTCTTTAGATCCATCGTCTGCACAAGAGCCAGCTTAAGCACTTGGGTCGCAGGAATGCTTTTGGTGCGAGCGCTTGTGTCAGGGACATTGCTGGGGTTGCTGCTGGTGGTGATACCACCACTGGTGCTTTGATAGCTGGGTGGAGTGACTATCGGAGAAGTCGAAGGGCTTCCATTCGAGGGCAATTCGTTTTCGGCGATCTCGCGAGCCTCGCGCCACTTGCTCTTTGAGATATTAAGTGCGCTTTTGAGTTCGTGGCACATCGCCGTGTGCGATTCGTCCAGAACAGGCGAAAAAGTGCAAAACAAGTAGGTGAAAGCTGCAAAATTCCATTCGGCATCGGCTGCCAACACGTCGCGTGCGTCCAAAAGCTACAGAAGAGCAACATCGAGGCAGTGGTGGGCACAACGGAAGGGTGTGATCGCGTCGGTCTTTGGAATCAGTAGTGAACAACTCACTCCAAGTGGCATCCACATTGCCTGGCCGATCGTGTTGATCATGAGCTCAATCCGTTTCTGATTATCCTCTTCCTTGAGCATATGTACCTACACAACCCGCAGTCAAATGCATCAAAGGAGGTGAATGCGAAAGAGGACCATGCAGGTACCATGTATCTTTCCATCGCAATGTCCGTTAGTTCTTCGCCGTTTTCACGAAGCACCGAAGACAATTCCAACTTTGAGGCAGCTCCAGGAGGTCGCTTGGCTCGTACTACGTTCCAGGGCACACAGACAGACCAACCGATTCGTTGTTAAACCAAAGTGCCACCCATCAAGCAAGTCCCCAGGTGATCTGCGCCAAACCTTTGCACATGGCGAGGTGAAGACATCTCATCATAACGGCATACGTCTTTCCATCTTGAAGACTCTCGGAGAAGTTGCAAATCTTCTGCGCTTGGATCCATTCAGGAGACTGTTTGCTAACGAGAAAGTTGGCCCACTGGATCAGAATGCGATCTGCCCGGTCCGTCGGTGCGTCGAATCTCTGGAACGAGGCCTCTTGTTGCTCCACTTTGGCCAGTGGATTGTAAAACCCGTCGTTCTCCGGTCGATCGAGCAATTGCATCACTTCTTTGGTGAAGACGTTGTTGAGGTTTTGTCGTCCTTCACTGGACGTGAGCAAATCCACTTGGGTCTCCATCGTGCTCGAGAGGCTCGATGCCAACTGGAAGCACACCTTTTTGTAGTCGAAGAGCTCGTTTTTGACCCGTTCAAACTCTTTCGGATCGATCGCTTCTTGCTCAAGCGTGTCGACGCGTTCTCTAGTGTCTTTGAGCTGTTGGCGTAGGGCCAGCAGTTCCTGGTTGCGATCGTCCACGAGTCGCTGCAGGTCCTGGATCTGACGCATCGCGTCAGCGAGTTGTTCCTGACTGATCCTCTCGGCGACCGAAGCGTTTTGCTTGAACTCAAACGCGTCACCGTGCAGCTCATCGATTTCTTTGCCTCGTGCCGCGGTGATTTGTTGTTGCTGGCCGGCGTAGAGCATCGCGCCGATGATTCGTCGTTCGTAGTGGAACACGAGCCATGCTCTCCACAGTCGAGCCAGCTGCGAGCGCTGCACGATGGCCAACGTCTTGAGACGCCTTTGCTTGGCCAGTTGATACTCTCGTTTCCACACGCCAAAGATCCAGACGAGGATCACGTACGACATTTTCGTGAATGCTCTCGACGTGGCTTTCTCAAAAAGAACTTCGACGCTTCGAACGGTTTGTTTCTTGTACGTCGCAGCGTCTTGTTTGCGAAAATACGAGAAACACGCCATACAAACCTCCGCGTAGGCACCACATCCTGCGCACCGAGAGGATCGACAAGACTCGCCGTCAGCTGATGAGCTTGCGATCGCAGTGGCAGGTCGTGGTTGATTCAGCGAGCTCGTGCTTTGTGATGAAGCGAAACCTCGGTGGATCAAAGGCTCTTGATGTTGTTGTTGCATCAGCTGCTGCTGTTGGGGAGAAGTGGGTGGTACTGTGGAACTGCTACTGGCCGAAGCGTTTGGGTCTTCGCAGTCGGGTGATGCCAACGTAGAATTCGATTGGAGAAGACTTTTGATTGTCCCAGAGGACACCAACGGCACAACCACATGGTATGCGCGCGCACTGCCTTCGATCAAAGCGCTAGAGTTTGAATTGGGTTTCGATCGAAAGAAATTGACTGGCGAACCCGCCACATGGCCGTGTGTAACTTTGTCAACGCCTCGAAAGCTTGCGTTGGATGGGGATCGAGTGAGAACGTGGGGGCTTTGTTTTTGCGTCCTCTTGGCTCGAATCCGAGCGCTCAAGATGTTGCTGTTGTCTTCTCCCTGAAGCGCATCAACGTTGGACAGTGTGGTGAAGTTCCCAGCGTCGATGGCTTCGAGTCGGTGCATTGTGAAAGCCGTCTACCAAAAGGCCATGGACTGCGAGTCGCCTCGTTCTCTTTCTTTCGCTCTCCGCTGCTTGCCACAGCGTGCAGTCAGCGAGCGTCGAAACGGATCAGCAAAGTGACAGAAATGATCGGAGCCAGCGTCAAAATGCTCAATTGAGAGACTTCCAACCGAAACAAACACACCAGCAGTGATTGAGTCTGTTGCATTGAAACGGCCAACGAAACGCGCGCAACAACACCGCGGTCGTTTGATTGCACTCGTGGCTGGGTCGACGTGGCCTTTTTGGAGTTATCAGATGGAATTAATTGATACAAAACGAATGAGTCGCTTCCCTTTTTCTTGGCGGAGGACTCGGTTGGAAGATGACACGAGCACTTGGCTGGCTCAGGACGAGCCTTCGCTTCGTGCACTGTTCTCCAGCACGGCGAGCTTCTCGATGGCTTCCAGCACGACATGGACATGCTGTGAGATCTCGTTGACTCTGGTCTGACAGGCAGAACGTTTCCTGTAGCATGCACAATGATCATCTGCGATCAGCATCTCTCTTGGAAGACCTTCAAGCAGCTCTCTCGTCCACTCACTCGTTCAGCACCCTCAAATGGCTCTGACAGAACGTCAGCGCTTCCGAGAGCGTCATTTCCACATGAAAATTGAGCCCGACGTCCACGAAAATCATCGACGTGTCCGGGATCTTGGCGCGCACTTGGAATCGCTCGCCCACGTCCATGAGCGTCTTGAGAGCGTTTTCTCCGCTTTGTGGCTGTTGCTGCTGCTGTTGTAGATGCGAAACGAGGTGCTGCAGCTCCGAGTACTCTCGCAGCTCGGCGTCCACTTGGTCTCTTTTGCGCAGACTCTGCTTGAGCTGCGGCTTGAGAGTCTCTTCCACAAAGCTGCTGTATTTGGTGATCGCCTCCATGGTCTCATTGGCTTGGCTGGCCATGTTGTCTTGAGTTGGCGATTTCAGTTAAGTGGTACAATTCCATTGCCATTTAACAGAAGAGGAGTCTGCAAATGGAAGGCGGAAGTAACGGACAGATCTGATTGATGCGCCAACGGTTGTCAAGCGCTTTGATGCGCCGGTGGAGGCGTTGAGGAGACAACGAAAGAGCCAACGAGCCACAGCCCGAAAGAAAGAAAGCTATGAAGCCACGCGCAGACGAGATCGAAGAGAATTTGGAGCAGATTCTACAGTTTCTACGAGCCAAACCAGCGAGTTCCAGGCACTCGACAGCCTCGAAACGTTCCCGCCATCACCACGCCACCCATCGCCTGAGAAGCGACCGACAACACGCGAACGGATGGATCGCAACGCACATGAAGAGCCTCGCAGCAGTTCATGCTTTGGAGAAATCGACGTGTCGGTTGGAATGTGTGGACATGTGTTCGAGTGGAGGTAGTGACGACGATGACGACAGTCAACGCCAGAAGAACGAGCAAAAACCAGAACAAGCTAAAGATGCAACCAAACTCGTGCGAGTGGATTCCAGCAAAGAACAACAGGAACGAGCCCAGTCGCTTCGCCGATTGTATGCCGAACGGTACAAAGGAATCGAGGCGTACGGCATGCTGGGTTTTCCCAAACTGAAAATGCTCATTGATGCTGCTCAACAAGCTCGACGCAAGAACCAACGTCACTCTGCGATGTGTTTTGGGGCAGCAGTGCTCACAAGCCGAGGTCGAGTGTTTGCAGAGGCAAATCTTGACAATTGGGCGGACTCCAAGCACAGCGTATGCGCCGAGCGCGCAGCGATCATCAGATTCTTAGGAGATGCTGCGGACGGCGAATGCGTGGAAGCGATGGCTGTTTGCAGCGACCAGCGCGACATGCTGCCGTATCCTTGTGGTAGTTGTCGAGAATATCTGGCTGAATTCGGGGACTTTCCTGTGTACCTTTTGTCCGAAGACGCATCCTACGAATGCACGAGCTCTTTTGCTCTGTTTCCACATGCTCGAAGCTCCTCCTTCACTCAGATTCTCAAAGAGAACCGACGTGTACTGACAAAGACAACAGAGAGTCACATCCGCTCGGTGCCCGACACAGAAGCAAAAGAGGAATCGCTACCACCCGAAGACTCTTCGTCGACTCTGCCTCTTCTTGTGCGGGACTGGAACTGCCAGCATGTTGTCGAATGGCTTGTGAATGAGGTCGACTTGGGTCGCTATGAAGAGAGCTTTGTCAACAATTCCATCGATGGAAGCACATTGCTGTATCTTGAAGACTGCGATCTGCAGATTCTGCTTGGGATTCGTCATCCTCTGCATCGACAGAGGCTTTTGCTCCACATCGACCGCCTTAAAGACCAAGGTACTAGCGTTCACTGACATTTCTACATGGACCATCCGTATGCGGGACCATCTTACAATAGTTTGCATCTCGTAGAACTCCTGGAACATGGCATCGACTACGGTCAGCTTGAAGATTACCTTGCTGTCTTGGACAAGGATCGACTCGAGGTATTCATCTGGGCCAGACTGCTTGCATAGTCAACATCCTCAATGCTTGAGTGTGCTTGCTATGCAGCTGGTTGCCAGACTCAAGGACACTTTCGATCGACTCGACGCCAACAAAGATGGCTTTCTCGACTTCGTGCAGGTGCGGGAAGCGCTCAAAGTACTGCATATGGAATCATCTGCGTGCGTGGTAGAAAGGATTCTTCAGACCCGCGACGCCGATGGCGATGGCCGAGTCAACTTTGTGGATTTCTGCATGGCTTTCAACGCAACCGCTCGCAAGAGCGTGGAGCATTTGCAAGTGCAGAGCTTCCTCGCGGCCATCGACTTGGTCAAACTGCGCAAAACCTTTGACAAAACAGACAGCGACGGCAACGGCCAAATCGACAAGAAAGAGCTTGTTGCGATGCTCAAAGAGTTGGGAAGCGAAGTCGCCGAGCAAAAAGCGGATGAATGGTTCACCAGCGTGGACCTGAACAACGATAGGCATCTGAGCTTTGACGAGTTTTTGCTTCGGTTCACTCAACTCAAGCGGATCGACATCTCGTGTGTCAAGGCGGCCTTTGAGGCTTGTGAGCCGCTCGACTCCAAGCTGCTCAAGCCCGTACAAGTCATTCCAAGCGTTCTCAAACGAGTGTTCCCTCGCACCGACATGGACTTCATCGTCGGCTGGACGCAAGATCAAGTTGTATCCAAGCCCAAGATACAGCAACGGGCCGAGGCTCAGGACTCGTGCGTGACGCTCTCGCAAATACTTCTGCTGACTTTGCAGTTCCGTGATTTGCTTGTCGAGGCACTGGACAAACAGTTGGAACAGCAAGTCAAGTCGAGCAACCACCCACTATGCCATCGGTCTCGCATCGTGCAGCTGCACCAAAGCGGCCACGTTCGATTATGTCGCCAGCCAGCACTGTGGTATAACAGGCGCAAACAAGGAGGTTGCGACGCCAAGGCCACATCGGATTCAGACCCCGACGCCAACGACAACGGCAGACGTAGCGATCGAAGCCACTCCGACCGTGAAGCTAAAGAGTCGAAAGACCGTGACGACGGCGACACGGACGACGACGAAGACCGTGCCGCATTGAAGCAAACGTTCCAGCGATTCGTCAAGGGTCCAAACGGTGCGATCTCAGCTGTGGAAGCTGCACAGGCACTCACCGAACTTGGCGTCTTGTGCTCGCGTGAGCAAATGCTGCGGTTTTTAAAAGACGAAGGCTTTGGCACCAAGCGCACCATCGGACTGGACGACTTTAACAGAGTGTTTTGCCGATTGCAAGCCCTCGGGCGCGCTTTCTATCCGCGAGCACCGTTTTTTCGGAAAGCCGCCAAGAAGCACGCGGAATACCATCAGCAAATGCGCGAAATGGCTGAATTGCTCAGTGGGAAGCACGGCAAACACCCGAAACAGGAGGATTTCGACGAGCATCTTCGCCAGGCCTACAAAAACAGCAGGAGACGAGTTGGAGGCGATGAGGCAGATGCCAAAGACCAAGAGGAAGACGACGATTTCTACGAACACAAGGCTGAGAGAGATGCCCATCACCGACGCAGCTCAGAAATGGAACGGATCGGACGGGAAACGAGTCGCCATCAGAGGCGTCAACACGTGCGCCACAACAACTCGCACCCCCACGATCATCGACCGTCTCCTGCAGCTTCATCGGACGCCGAATCGTCCGACTCGGTGGTGTACGCACTGGAAAGAGACGCAGCGCTTCGTCGTCAGCAGCTTCGACTTCACCGTCGGCGCCGCTTTGAAATCGGCGATCGCATTTACAGTGAAAAGTATGGCAGCGGCACGATTCTGCGCTTTTACAAGGACTTTACGGTGTGCGACGTGGACTTCGACCGTGGCAAACGCATCAAAAACCTCGAGATATGGTGTTTGAAGCGGTTCAGTGACGTCCCAAAGCGCCGGCCTGCAGCACGTGCGTCCGAAAACCAGGTGTTTGAAGACGGCGAAGATGTTCAAGTGCGCGTGCTGCATACGAGTTGCTTCCGTAATGCGGAGATTGTCAAGTGCCGAACGGATGGCACGTACGACGTGGCCTTCCATGACGACAATCAACTCAAAGTGCAGAAGCACGTCAAGTCTTGCGACCTGCGACGAGCTGCCAAGCGCAAGAACAAGCCGCCAGAATCCGAGGATGAAGTCGTGTTCGAAGAAGGCATGACTGTCATGGTGCGCATGGCACATGGAACGGCCCGACCTCAAAAAGGCTGCATTCAGTTGTGTCGAACCAATGGAGCATATGACATCGTGTTGGCGCGCAGTGGTGAACTGCTGGAAAGAGTCCCAGCGAGTCGGCTTGCTCTTGAGGCAGACGACGATGCAGCAGACTCGAAACCCAGGAAAAGGCGTGAGAGCAACAGTGAAGACGATGCCAAAGATGCCAAACAGAGCAATGACTCGACCCCACGGAAGACGTCGGCAGCTACCGACTTTGAGCGAGGAGATCACGTGGAAGCACGCTTCAAAGGTGGGAACTCCTTCTTCCCAGCCACGATCACACGAGTGAATACGGATGGAACGTTTGACCTGCGGTACGACGATGGCGATGAAGAGAGTCGCGTCAAGGGGAGCATGATGCGAGCCACGAGCAGCAACAAGATCAATCGGTCATCAACTTCGGTTGGCTTTGAGCGAGGAGATCACGTGGAAGCACGCTTCAAAGGTGGGAACTCCTTCTTCCCAGCCACGATCACACGAGTGAATACGGATGGAACGTTTGACCTGCGGTACGACGATGGCGATGAAGAGAGTCGCGTCAAGGGGAGCATGATGCGAGCCACGAGCAGCAACAAGAACAATCGGTCATCAACTTCGGTTGGCTTTGAGCGAGGAGATCACGTGGAAGCACGCTTCAAAGGTGGGAACTCCTTCTTCCCAGCCACGATCACGCGAGTGAATACGGATGGAACGTTTGACCTGCGGTACGACGATGGCGATGAAGAGAGTCGCGTCAAGGGGAGCATGATGCGAGCCACGAGCAGCAACAAGAACAATCGGTCATCAACTTCGGTTGGCTTTGAGCGAGGAGATCACGTGGAAGCACGCTTCAAAGGTGGGAACTCCTTCTTCCCAGCCACGATCACGCGAGTGAATACGGATGGAACGTTTGACCTGCGGTACGACGATGGCGATGAAGAGAGTCGCGTCAAGGGGAGCATGATGCGAGCCACGAGCAGCAACAAGATCAATCGGTCATCAACTTCGGTTGGCTTTGAGCGAGGAGATCACGTGGAAGCACGCTTCAAAGGTGGGAACTCCTTCTTCCCAGCCACGATCACGCGAGTGAATACAGATGGAACGTTTGACCTGCGGTACGACGATGGCGATGAAGAGAGTCGCGTCAAGGAGAGCATGATGCGTGCGTCTCGAGTATCTTCGACTGCCGCAACTAGAAAGAACAAGAGCGATGAATATGACGGCGATCGCTTTGACAGTGATTAGAGCAGTGACACTCCGCAGGCAGACGAAATGAATGAATCTTGTTCGTGTTGTTGTTGTTGGTTGTTGGGTATGTTTCCTACAGTTTCTGATTGTCAGTTCTTCCTCATGTTCGTCCTCGCTCTCACATGACGGCTCTGTACGTGACGTAACGACCGGCAGTCTCACTAGGACGAATAATTTTCACAACTTGACCTCTCGTCATGCCGTAGTAGCGGGCAATCGGATCCGACACTTGCATACGAGGAAGCTGGGAATCTTTGATTCGATATCTCTTGAGCAGAGCAGCTTTTTCGTCTTTGGTGAGCACACGGTGCACGGGCACCAGTTGGTGCTCCGTGATATCCACCAGCAGTTCCGTCTCCTTGAAGTGCTCGATTTTGTATCGAGGCGCCATCTCGTTCAGCGCTTGGCGCGCAAAAGGTGTGATGCCTTCCTGCACCACAAGGATCGCTTTGGTCACGTTTTCATCCTTCATGCGGTTGCAATAGCTAGCCCAAGCGGCAAAAAGAGTGCCAGAGATGAGTCCACGGAGGCCACTGGCAAGAAAAGGACTCCGAACTCGAGTTGCCTGCCACTCACTTGCGAATGGGTTTGACGCCCACTTTGGTGTCTTCTGGGAAGAACACGAATAAATTATCACTAGGGTCGTCGATCTTCTCCACCTATGTGCGTGGCCAGATTTCAGGGGAACCATCCACTCATCAGCTCTCTCGGCCCATCTAACTGTAGCCCGCACCAGCGGCACAGAAGAACCGAGTCAACAGCCACATCAAAACGCACCAGAATTGTCATCATTTCTCTCGTTGGATTGTCGCCAAACTGGCTCTGAAAGGCCTCGGGCGTCATCACCAGCTCATTCTCGCTCACTATGTATCCTCTACACACACGCGATAGTCCCCACCCCATTGCACGCAGTGAGCCACATCAGTCGACACACCAGTTTCCACAAAGGTTTCCTACCGATTGTGCAGCATCTTGACGGTGGTTTTGCGCACGCGGTAGAGCCGCGAAGCCTCTGGCGTCAGTCCCGACATGTTGCTGTGTGCGCTGCTTGACTGACACTTTCCAAGAGATGGTTGGTTCACTGTTGGGAAACGCCAAACCCACTCGGCCTCAACGATTGGCCAATAACAAAAGGCGGCCCAAACGGGACCGTGTTTTGACAATGATTCAGTTAGGCTGACCTGAAAAAAGACAAATTCTACCGTGTTTTCGAATAGTGGATCCACACATGCACCCACTTTTGTGATTCCTGAGTATCATCAAACACCCCTTGCGAGGTGATGATTGGCATGAAGTCGGTGATGACTTTGTCCAGTGCACGTAGCGAGTGCAAGCGGTTGTCGCAATTCAACACCACGTTGGGTGCGTTTGGAAAAACGTATTCGATGCCGTCCTGCAGCACCAGGTCCCAAAGATTCGTGGGCGATGCTTCAGCAAGTGCGATCGCTTTGGGGTTCTGCGCATCCAACAGTTGCATCGCCACCTGCCAAGGACCAAAGGTGTACTTGTGACCGACGACCAATTGATCAACTGGCAATGATGTCTTCTGTTCCTCCTCGTGATCATGTTCTTCTTGTTGCATTTCTTGCGGTGATGCAGACACTTGCAACGTGTGCGGCTGAAAAAACTGGTCGCGGAAGATGATGAGCACTCGCTCACGGGTCAAAAAGGATCGATTGCCCTTCTTCAACGTGACCCACTGGCCTTCATCCGAGCGCCAGCGCTTGAGTTTCATGATCAGCTCTCGCATGGGCTTCTCGCGGATCATGCTGTTGCCCATCTTATTGTGGCATATGTTGCGGAACACTTCTTTCC
The DNA here is from genome assembly GCA_027475765.1 of Paralagenidium karlingii. NCBI lineage: Eukaryota > Oomycota > Peronosporomycetes > Paralagenidium > Paralagenidium karlingii. The sequence continues at coordinate 53,512 of JAMFLO010000007.1, forward strand.
AAATGAAAAACGGCTGATCCGCGAGCAATGAACAATCGATCCACACAGCACACGCACTGGTACCGACGCTTTGCATGATTCTGTCCAAAATCTGCGCATGAATGAGCTGACCGCACTGAGTGGACTCGTCACCGAGCGTTGACAGATTCTTTAAAAAGCCTTCACCGTACATCTCACTGAGCAAGGGCATTAGTTGGTTTCGCAGTTTGCCGCGTGTGCTCCAAGCCGGGGTCGTGTCCTTGAAGTACGGGATGCCGTAGCGGTGCGAAAACTCGAAGATGGCCGACTTCTCAAAAGAGAGCAATGGGCGCCAGATCTCCACACCGTTGACAATGCTGGTTTCGCTCATTCCATTGAGATCGAGAAGACTTGCTCCACGCATCATGTTGGAGATCACGTTCTCTTGCACATCCCCACGATGATGTCCAAAGCACATGCCTGGAGCGTTGTATTTCTTCATTACAAACTCGTACGTCGAGTACCGGATCTCGCGCGAGATACGCTCATAATCGTCTCGTTTAGTTTTGCCTCGTCGGACCTCATCGATTCGGCGAACATGGAAGACGATGCCAAAGCGAGCGCACCACTCTTCCACATAGTCGGACTCGGCTTTGCTTTCGGTTCGATTACCATAGTCAATGTGCACGGCCACAATCTGGAAATTGCCGTGCGAAGGACGCAATCTGTGCAGCAGATACGCAACCACCATAGAATCCACTCCACCCGACAGCGACACGGCAAGATGCGAGTACTTCTTAGCGTTGTGCTTTGTCAGAAACTCGTGCATAGCTTTGTACAAGCGATTCTTGGGCATATCCGACTCGTCGGTTTCCTTGAAAGGCTTCTCTAGGATGTCGTATTCATCTCCTTTTTGACCTGCCAGATGCTGCAATCGGTTCTGGGTCGTGCGGCGGAATTTGTCGAGCAGATCAACCTGTTGGTCCAGCACTTTCTGCTTTTTCTGGATCTCGTCCATCACGAAATTCAATCGTTCGGCTGTGGGCGTGTGACGAAGCGGCATGAGCATGAACACGTACTGGCTCACGGGGAGGTTCTCGTGCCAGTGCTTTTCTTCGATAAACTCGGTTGCGAGCTGGAGTGCCAGCTGGTCGTTGCGCTCCAGTTGGTCTCGATTCGTGTGGCGATACACGTGTCGCGAGAACTGGTCCAGCAGCACGATCAGCGCCACAAACGAGTTGCGTTGGTTCGTCCAATGCATCAATTCCTTGTGTTCCGCGGCTGCCAAAACCGCCGAAAAGTGCTCCGAAATGTACTCGTCCATGAACTTTTGCTTGTCGGAGGCATCGGGTGGAAACCATTTGGTTTTGTAATTCTCTTGCTGGTCGCCTGCGAACCAAAACTGCACGATTTCGTCCGCAAATGCATCGTATTCATGAGCTTCACTCGCCATTTTCTACCTAGCCATTCGTTATTAACAGCCAAAACTCTGTTACTGGTTCCTTTTGTAACGTTTCTGCAACTGACCTGCCTTTTGCCGGCAACCACGCACCCCCTTAATCTGCAACTCGCCGAGGGTTTTGGTGTGCACCACATGAGGTATCTTCATCCTCACGAGAAGTGTTCCCATCAACTTGAAAGCGTTGCCTCAGCATGTGGGCCGCCTGTTCCCGAGCCTGAGGATGGGTATGGTGTCGATGCCGATGGAACAGTCGCTGGATGCGATAGCAGCAGTTGCGACATCTCTTATAGCGACAAATGGCGTTCTTTGGGATCACTGAGGAGCACGAAGCTGTCAAACAGACAACACAATTGATCCTCTCATCCACTGGTGCCCTGGTGAGTCGATTGGCAGACCACACAGTGCGCACATTTCCGTCCGCGAGATGATCCAAAAGCGCAACTTTTGCTTGATGACGCGCCTTGCGTCGGAACTTGCAGAGTTCTTCCTCTGACTGCTCTGTTTGCTTTGAGGCTTTGGAATCGTCTGCTTGCACCGATCTGTTCTGGTTGAGAAACTTCTCGAGACTGGTAATCGACTGATGCAGCGGATACTTCAACAGTCCAACGTGATGATTGTTGGATACCGAGCGACGACCTCGTAAAGAGAAAGTTCTCCCACAAAGAGCCATTCTCGTCTGGATCCTTCCAAGGAACCAACAAGCGACGTGGGCAGCACGCGAAAGCCATCGCCGACACAGCTGCAGAACAAACGACCAAGTCTTTTCCCATCGCGTCAGCTTGTTTGTGTTGGTCGCATGCTTGTCAACCGTATTCTCTATCAAAAAGCTGATTTTGAGAGCATCGTCAACGCAAATCTGCCACGCATCCCTTGTCGCTAGCACGGACTCTGATGAACTCTTGACGAGCGTTGCACTCGTGATGGACTCCAAGAACTGCATCGCGGGATCGTTGCGCGCCGTTCGCTCCCATGCGATCAGAATGTTCTTGTATCCATTCGTCATTGCATGGTCCGCTATTCGCTTCATAAACTCGTGCTCTACCCCACGGTTGAGAGCTCGACAACTCAGGAGAAGACTGTCAACAAAGAGTTCCCCGCTGTTTCCATTTTCAGAACAAGAGCTTCCACGAAAGAGACATACGCCGACAAGGCCATAATGACCGAAGCGATCTGTGACGCTTGCGCAAAGCACGTTGTGACCAGGTTTCTGGATGTATTGCTCCAGGAGTTGACGGTCGACTTGTCGAGAAAATGACGTCGAGACATTGAACTGATTCGTGCGCTGATGCAGTTGCAAGGCTCGATCAAAGTTTGGGCTTTCAGGAGAGGCCACCTTCTCGAATGTGATTCTGACGCCCAACGAGCTCAAGAATGCGCTGCTCTGGCCAAGAGACTGTTCATACTTCTGACGTTGGATGTTTTCGCGGTAGAATTGCGTACGTTTGGCATCTTCTGAAGTAACAGAACGTGTTTCGAAGCTTTCGTCGAAAGCCCATTCATTCAGAGCAAAGCATGGAGCTATGGTGGAGGGCAATGAACTCGGGACTTGCACGACTTGAACCATCGGTAAGTTTGACGAGACTTCATTGCATTCAATGGGGTTGTCATCCACAAAGATAAATGAATCGAGGCCAAGTGACAGTTCGTGGGCGATCTGACGGATGTTCTCTGACTTTGGTTGCCAATTGATACGATGAGTCACAATATGGTCATCCAGTTGCAGCACCATGTCGTCGCGACGCTTGTGAAACACGTCCAGCACATCTTTCTCCAAGTTTTTGCTGCACAAACAAAGCACTAGGCCACGCCTCTGTAGCTGGACCATAAACTGCTGAAGTGCAACGTGTTCCGGGTGGATCTGAATGCTCATGACACCCAGTTCTGCGACTGCCCCTGCCCAAAGCGTGTTGTCGCAGTCTAGCACCACGACTTTTTTCGACTTGCGGAAGAGCCGGGTGATTTGTCGGACGAGTAGAAGCGCCAAGGTGTCCATCATGGAGCGTGTGAATGGTAGATGCTCCCGTTTCTCGGCAATCAAATCGCAATACTCGTTCTCGTGAGAGAATCCAAAGGCAGCCAATTGCTCTCGGGTAACATGAACAACGTGGACGTTTGACGGGGGGCTGAGGGACTGTAACGTTGAGACCAACGCGTCCTCGCTCCGCTTATACTTTTCGGAGTCTCCATCGCACCATGACGGGCACAAGAGGAGAACAAGTGGAGGAAGCGTCGGATATTCCCTGAAGATGCGCAGATGACGGATCAGCCGTGTCTCGAGACACTGAAGATTCAAAGCGGTCGACTGTCCAGCTGCATTCAGTTCCGGATGATCAGCTTCCAGATCCTTGACGCGAATCAGTAAAATAACCAGATCGCTTGCCGCCGCTCGCGACCGCCAAGAGTCGAAGAGCAGCGCACTGCCATACGGCAGCCAGTCCAGACGAGCATCCACACCGTCCACAGCCTAATAATGTCATGAGAAGCCAGTCGCGTCAGCACAAGAGAGGGTATCAGTGAGACTAAATAGCCAGACGAAGCTACTGGCGCTCACATGTCGAAGCAATAGTTGAAGTGGCGTCTCCAAGGACTCGTCACACGCAAAAGTGGCGCCAATCAACACACGCCGAGGTTGAATTGCCTTCATTATCCAATACGAGAGGTCACAAACACAACAAAAAAGACTCGATTTACAAGGTTATTATGACCCACAGGAACCTGCAAATCATTCATCCAACAAACGACCTGCGTCGTACTTATCCGGATTGATTCGGTACCTGTAGGTTATGCAAGTCAATCATCCAACCCCACAATGAATCAACACAGAGAGACTCACATGTTGCCATACTGAATGGTCGGCGTGTGTTGGCTGTCGACGTCGACGATACAAACGGCCATTGCTACAGAATACATGAGATCGCAATATCATTCAGTCGGCCAGAGAGGGAGTCTGAACGAGCACCGAGACGTACTGTCCGCATCCAACACACGATATGTGATGGTCACCATGGACTCTTGCAGACAAAAGTTGAGAATGGCGACACTGGCCTCTGGTTTGAACACGCCGTGGCATGTTACGCCTTCAAAATTCCACTCCATAAAAGTTCCGTGTTCCTCTGGAATGAACTGCAGATCCAATGAACCAACAGATCAGTCGATCGGCGTTCCCAAAGATAGCAAAAGGCTCCTCGAAGCAAGTCTCACGCACCTGAATGGTATACGCACTCTGCAGTTCCTGTCTCTTGTGCGATCGTCCAAAGGACCACTTGAGGAAACTGGCGGTTCCATCGAGGTCGGTCACGATCGGTTTTCAGGCTCTTCCCAATAACAAAGAGACTCACGTTGTGTTGGGTTGGCGCACGGCGTCTTCGTCTTCTTCGATCAGAACGACGCTGTTGGTGGATCGAAGATGCTTGAAACTTGCTCCAAAGTGGCGCCATTCCAGATTGCGCTTCCAAAAGCCCTTTAGAAACGCACAAAAATCGCCGTTGGGCACCTCATAACGCGTGCTGATCATTTCCCCAGCGGCCATGTTTGTGCTCAATGTTGTCTGAAGGTTGCGCGAGTGAATTGACCACACAAGCGAGATCCAGCAAAACACACCGAGAGGAGGGATGACCCAGTGTCAGAATTTATTGATGCACACCACTGGGAGTGGTGGCATGCGAGTCCTGTCAGGTGGTCCACCAGGCAGGACTCGACAACCGCTTGCTCGTGTGGAATCTGGAAGAGAACCTACTCAGCTGATGGCCACCTGAACTTCCGCCGCCAGTGCCACCTCCCTCCACGCGCCCACTCCAGTGCCCTGCAGTGTTGCAGGTGCAATGCACCAGATTCAACTTCAGATCCATCCACACATCAGTTTTCCGCCACCCTTCGCTGAACTGAACTCTAGGGTGGCGACGTGACGATGCCATCCGTCAAAGCATGATGCAATCAACCTCAGTGCAAATGTCTCTGGGTGAAATCACCCCGACACTGTCCGAATCAGCCAGCCAGTCAGTCATTCGAAAGCCAGCTTGGTTGGGTCCGGCTTCTCTTTCTCCTGCTTTCGTACGTCAGCGTCTGAGTCCACACAACTTTCAATCGATTCGCTCTCTGGTTTGTCGAGGTCTTTCTCGTCGTGTCCGTCCACGTCAACTCCATTGTTCAATCCGATCGGAGGAATCTGGAAGGTCTGTCAGTGCGACTCCCGCTTTTGGCGGTGGGTGTCATGCAGGCTGCAATGTACAGCGTGGCGGCAGGCAAAAAAAAAATGGAATGTTGCAACTGGCTGCTTCTGGCAGAAGCAGAAAGAAAGAAGAAGGCGGCACTTCACAGCTTTAGGTACACCTCCAAGAGTGGCGCCATGCACTCGCCTACGTCTCGTTTCTTGCGCAACAAGTGGGCTGATTCTCTGACGTGCAGAGCATGACGACGGGTGCGCGACAGGCGCAGGAGCGTGTTCTTGTGGTGATGCAGGATGGCGAATGGAATCACTTTGCAATTGTTCGTCTCCAACACAAGCGCAAACCCACTTCACTTAAGATGTTCCGCAAGCTCGTCGTTGCCCTCGCGATCGCCGCCATCTCGGCCACTGGTGTCTCTGCCCAAGAAGACTCAGCTATTCCCGATATTGTGGAGGATATGCCACAAGTCGTTGCTGATGGCAAGCCTTCCACTCCACCAGTCACGACTGTTGCTCCACCCAAGCCAGCGTGCCAGCATCTGGACTTCAAGGCTCACCAAGCCGACTTTGGTAGCATGAACACCTTGATTGATGCTGCCAACCTCATGGCCAAGGGCATGTTGGGCAAGTTCGACCCTTTCACAGTCAAGGACAAGGCGCTCGACATGATCCCATTCAAGTCGTTACTCTCCGAGTTCCAGGTGAAGCCCACCATCCAAACTATGACTGTGTCTGGTGTCAAGAACGTTTTCCTCCACCATCTGAACAATCTCGAGCCTACCCAAGTGTCGCTTGGCCTCCAGTTCAACGGCGAGCTGCATGTCAGAGGCGCTGTCAACATCAATGTTGTGCAAGTGAACCGCAAATGGTACAACATCTGCTGGACCGACTTCTGGCATCCAGCACGTTGCAACCCTCTTGACGCCACCATGGAGTTTGAGTTTGGTGTCATCAACCCCTCCGGTGACGTTGTGGTTAACGCTGACATGATGGAGTGCCCCAAGGGTGTCCCCGCCTCTGTCTGCTCGAACTTGACCCCATCCGACATCATCGGAGCCGCTCTTAGCCAAAAGTTCGACGAATTGTTGAAGCGCATCTTCTTGCGTATCAACTCGGCTAGCATCCAACAGGTCACGGCCAAGTTCGACCAGATCACCGCTGTCGATGCTCACTTCACTACCGACTGCACGCTGTTGCGTCAGATCCAGGCTGCGCTCCAGAAGTTTTCGATCGATGCGCTCAATAAGCACGACTTCATCTACGAAACCTTCATGAAGTTCGTTCAAGATGTGACCAAGCTGCTGTCCAACATTGGCATCAAAAAGTTCCTTGCTCCCAAGTTCGGCGGCACTTGCTATGAGAAGTGATTTGAGGTTAGAGAGAGAGGAGAAGAGAAGAAGACGTTTTGATGTGTGTCTGGATTGGATTTTTGAACATGAACAGTGTCTTTTTTTCTTCTCTGTGAGTGGAATACCTCTTGCTATGTCGCTGGTCCTTGCACATGTCACGGCCACCTGAGGTGAGATCGGACTTCAGAGTTCAGCTTGACATGCAGGCAACTCGTCTAGAGCATCAAGTTGATGGCAGTATGCACAGTCCGCTCCGCTGTGCACGTCGACAGAACCAAGGTGTGTTCACGCCCTCTACCGTCTATGCAAGCCATGTCAGATCAAATCTCATCCGCTCGACTCGCATTCAGTGTAACTCACGTACAACAGTGACCAACTGCTGTCTTCAAGTGGGTGTATCTTGGGGGAACACTGGTGTCGTCTTGGATTGCACCACATAAACATGTTTCTATCACTATGTAGGCACAGCATGTCTGGACTTCAGCGAATGAGTGGATGCCACCTGCCTGGCTGGCCTGCGGCCAAGTCAGTTCTCAAAACCTTCTAGGCTTCCCAGATCCATCCAAACACGATCTCGCCCAAGCAATGCTGCACAAATCGTTAATTCTAGCAGTTTCCACCCTGTCCTGTGTGTGTGCCCAGGCTCCAAGCCATTCCTGCCAGATCATGGATTTCCAGAGACATCACTCCATATTCAGCAAAGTCAACGGAGCCATCGACATTAGCAACCACCTCTCGAAGTGGGTGCTTTGGCTCAAAGACCCTGTGAATGTGCCTTCCAAAACGCTCGACGTCATCCCGTTCAAGGCCTTTAATGCCAACTTCATCATTAAACCCACCATCATCAACGCTAGCGTCTCCGGTTTCTCCAAGATGCAGATCCACCACGTCGATGTCGTCGACCACACGGTGCTCTCGACTGGTCTGCAGTTTGACCAGGAGCTACACCTCAAAGCTTCGATCAACGTGAACGTTGTGCAGACCAACAGTTCGTGGTATGCTCCATGCTTCACAGACCCTCTGCATCCGTCTCGTTGTGATCCTCTGGATGCAACATTGGAGGTCGAGTTTGGGGTCGTCGATGCGTCAGCTGACGTCACATTGGACGTTGAGCTCATGGGCTGTCCCACAGGTATCTCCACTTCGGTATGCTCCGACTTGGGACCGACCGACCTGCTCACCTTGCATCCAGACTCGTTGCTGCAGCGGCTCCTTTTGCGTACTCATTCGCTGGAGATCCGTGAGGTCAACACCAAGTTCAATAGAATCACGGCAGTGGATGCCCACTTCACAAGCGAATCAAAGCTGCTGCGGCAGGTTCAGGCGGCCATCGAGGAGTTTTCGATCGAGACACTGAACCAGCACGGCGTGGTGTACGATCTGTTCATGAAGTTCTCGCTGAATGTCGTTAAGATACTCGCCAATCTCTCCATCAAGTTGACGCTTGCTCCGCGCTTTGGCAGCACTTGCTATGAGCCAAAGCCTTGAAGACGACAAGTACTGTTTGAGATCTGTTCGGCTAGTCCCCTTCTTAAGCTGATTGAAAGCCGTTATCAAGTTCAAGAGGTTTCTATTTTTCGGATGATGGGATTTCTATTTCTAATGAGTGATGGTTAGATCGTTACCAATTGAAGGGAACAAGCAGGAGAAAAAGACGAAAAGACCACACTCTGGTTAGTGGGATCTTTCTCCTCCTTTGGTTGCCTTAAATGGCAACGTCACACAAAGAGACGGAAGCAGCAGATTGGGCGATCGCGGTGATGGCAATACAATGTGCGCACAGCAGTGAGCAGCCCAATGGGTACATACGTTTCGCCTCGCCATCAACAATCCTGTTGTTGATCTTCAACTCCTTTGCGTGACGTAGAAGGTTCCTCCGCCACTCTGAAGAATTCTCGCCTTTGGATTTGGAACGGCCCCAACCACCCAAGAACCCATGCGAGCGACCAAGCTGGGAATTGCGTTGAACTCCAATGATCGAGGAGCTCGGATGCTTCTTTCAGTGTCGGGTGGGGTGGGGTCACTTCGTGAATCACAGCGTGGTCCTAGCATGGCTCTGCTCCGCGAAGGGCGACGATTTGCGTGGGCAGGGCTGCGTGAGCCACAGGGACAGGCAGCCCTTGAAGGTCGAACGGACAGTCTGGTCATTGGCTTTGGTCATTCAGTCAGTCACTTACCAATTGACAGCTCGCCACGCAAGATTGGAAGGATGCTGCGCACTACACGGACTGTCGTTGCTGCGACGCTCGCTTGGGTCAACGCCCAAACTCCAGTCGAAGCATCCCAGACCTGCCAGCCCGTGGATTTTCAGAGCCACGACGGCATCTTTCGGGTGACCAACGGGGCCATTGATCTTACGAACCACATCTCCAAGTGGATCCTCAAGCTCAAGGACCCTGTCATGGTTCCAACCAAAATGCTCGGCACGGTCCCGTTCAGCGCGTTTTGGTCGAGTTTTGACATCAAACCCACCGTCAACAATGCCAGCGTGGCTGGCTTTTCCAAGTTGCAGCTCCACCATGTGGATGCAATCGATCACACGGTGCTGTCGGCGGGTCTTCAAGTCAACGAAGAGCTTCGCCTCAAGGCTTCGGTCAACGTGAACGTTGTGCAAAAAGACCGTTCATGGTACTCGTTCTGCTGGACAGATTTCTGGCACCCCTGGCGGTGCAATCCGATTGATTCCACTTTGGAGGTCGACTTTGGGGTCGTGGACGCATCGGGCGACGTCGCTGTGATCATCGAGTTGCTCGAGTGTGCCAAGAACCAAGCTGCGTCGAGTTGCTCTGACATGACTACTGGCGACTTGCTCAAGAGCGCGGTCACCTTCAAGATGGACAAACTGTTTGATCGGTTCTTGTTGCGCATGCAACGGCTTGCACTTCAGTCCATCAAAGTGAGTTTCACCAAGATCACCGCACTGGACGCACATCTTTCCGATCAATCCTGGCTTCTGAGCAAGATCCAGAAGGCTATCGCTGCCTATTCCATGGAAGAACTCAACCGCCACGGTGCCGTCTACCAGACCTTCCATTCGTTTGCGATGAACATCATCAGGGAATTGGTGAATCAGGCCATTGATCGCACCATCACACCGCGATTTGGCAAGACGTGCATCGACCAGGCGTAGAGAGAAAGAGAAAGAAATAGAACCTTGTAGCACGTATAAGGATGTTACTGAGCGTCGTTAAACACTGGCAAGCGTCATTCACATCAAAAACATCTCAAGTTCTGCGTATAGTCTTCTCCTCCAACAATGCCTCGCTGCTGACCTCTGTCACTGACACATCCACTCACTTCCCGTACCCCGACGTTCCAATCAAGTGCTCTATCTCTTGGTCACTGTTCCGTCCTTGGCGACTCCGATAAGCATCCCGGAAGGAAGGGCTGAAGGCCCAGACGAGGCAATTGAAGAAGCCCTGCGAGTAAAAGCAGAATTCATTCACATACAGCCACCCCGAAGGCAACGCGTCCACCCCAAACAGCGACAGCAAGCCCAGTACCGTCGGCAAGCAGTACGAAAAAAGGTTCACCAGCATATACGAGTTCAACAGTCGGGCGCTGCGTCGCCCGCTTTCGGTTTGAATGAGATTCGTTTGGTGAAGTCGAGCCACAGCAATCTTGACCGAGCCAAACGACAGCGACATGGACAGAATCGCGGGGACGTAAAACATCGCGACTCGGGCCCACAACGGTGTGTGACCCATCCAGCAGTACCCTCCAGGGCCCAACAAATCTGGAGCAAAGCCAATGACGCCCATGACCAAAGACAAAAAGGCACACACAACGCAAATACTCCAGATAAAGAGGTGATAAATACGCGAGTAGTCTTTCGTTTCTGCCTCGAGTCCACGCACAGCACGAAGGAGCTCCAGGCTGATCACCATACTGAACAACAGCATGCCCATGCCAGCAAACTGCTGAACTGCAAGTTGGAAGCCACAGAAACTTCGGGAATGCTCACCATACGCAACGCTCGTGATCCAAATGAGCGCATTATACACGAAATTGCACAACGATAGCCAAAACAACAACGCCAGCACACGTTTCTGACGCAGGAATGGGTAGTAATACAGCGATCCAATGATAAACGCAGAGCCAACAAGCGACAGGCCAGACAAGAACAAGATCATCACTGAATGCACATCAACATCGTAAAGACTGAGCGAGTTCTGATAGAGCGGACTGGCCAACGGAGAAGAAGCATCTTGGTCTTGAACAAAGAAAGCACTCTTGTTTTCCAAGCCACAGTGAGGCGAATTCCGTGGACACGCAAAACCCACCTGGCGCTTCTGAGCATCAAACAGAGAGTAGAATTTCTTCATAAAGACATCACCAAGCACCCACATATCCTGGCCACTCGGTTGCACGAGTACGATACAGGTTAAGCCGATACAGAGCGAGTAATCGGATCCTTCGAGCAGATAGAAATGGGTTCCTCCAAGGCCGATGCGGATCGGAGGGAAGTCTGTTGGTGCACACAGAAAACATTGGAAGCCATATTGCATGAAACCACAATAACAGCCTCTTGACTGTGCAAAGTTGGCGATTTCATAGAGAAAGTCGAGATACAACGTGCTGGGCACTCCCAACAGCGATGTACCAGAGTCCACAAAGCCCACACAACCGCCCGCACAGGTGTTGGGATTCTGCGATACATGCACACTGTGCATTTGGACGCGCCAAAACGTCCACAAACCAAACTGCGGAACGACATCGGTCATCTGCCACTCGGCATCGAGTGTTTTCATCAGCTCCTCGTCATAGCCCCCAATGTGGAGTTCCGATCCGTTGGCATTGGCCTCGGGTGTGAGATAGAAGGCAAAGACTGGATCGATATCTGAATGCTGTTTGATCAGGTTGAAAAAGAGAGGTGGATGAGCATACGACGCCAAACCGTCAAAGGCCAGCCCCAGCAGCCCATCAGCCTTCATTCGCGCCATCGACTCTTCTTCCATGCTCACCACGCCAACTGTGCAGTTTTCCACCGTGTAATGGTCCACGTGCACGGTGTCGCTGCCGTAGGTGCCACGCACTTGACCACTTCCGTACTGCACCTGAAAGATCCCTTGCACCTCCTGGAAGCTGGTCGATTTCGCCATATCAAAGCGGTCAACGCCTGCACAGTTCTGGCATTGGCCCGCTGGCACCCACAGGTCAGCGGACCCAGTGTCGTAGCATACATATACTTCCTGCGGCGGTGTGCCGATCTGCACAGGTCCGAAGAACTGAAACTCCATGAAATTCACCAGCGGCACGTGGCCTGCGGCGGACAACTGCATCTCGTCTTTGAGAATGTTGGTGTCGGCTGTTTCGTGCGGAAACCAGACATTTTCCTTGGGATACTCTCTTTGCACGGGACTTGAGAGCTCCTGGGCGCGTGATTTGGCCCTGGTCTTGAGCTCGTAGAAGTTCACGAGATCATTCGTGTGGCGTGTCGACTCGACCGGGCGCAGCGGTACTTTGATCAACGGCGTCGATTGGCTCCGCGTGAGCACAACGGCAAGTAACAGCAGCAGAGGAGCCAGCACCAGACGCAGAGACATCTCTTCTTCTTCTTCTTCTTCTTCTTCTTCTTCTTCTTCTTCTCTTTCTCTCGCTCCACGATCTCAGCTGACTGTCGGTCTGACTCACTCACTTCCGCTGGCTGCCTCGTTGGCTGCGCTTGGAAATGGAAGAAACCACGATGGGTGCGAGACCTTTTTCTAACGACTGGGTGTGGGTTTTTGGATTTGGATCATGCAACGAAAGAAACAACCGTTGAAAGAAATGTTTAAAACAAATCGGATTTCTAGAAAGATCCGCCTTGTGTATGGATTCCATATAACGGTTAATTGTTGAAAAAGCCGATCGCATTGTAAAACTCCCAAAAGTCATCGTCCAACAGCTCCAAATGCCCCGGTTCTTCCACGAGGCCATGGTGCTGACACAGTAAGTTGTCTTCCACGACGTAGTCGATGTGGTCTTTATGGCGAACAGCCAGATGGCCGCAACCGGGACGATGTGTGTCTTCCGGTCGACAATCCGTTTGGCTGGCTTTGCCACAGCGCAGGCTCTTCACACTGCCGTTCTTGCACACCAATTGGTTGTTGACAACATAATCGTGATGGTTTCCATGCTGAATCGACAAATGACCACAGGCCGGGCCATGCGAACACAAGTTTGATCTCGAAGTTCCTTGTTCTGTCGCAGCTGCGGTCGCCTCGGCGCCAGTCACCGTTGAGGGAACAGTTGGGGGAACACAACCAGGAGGAGGATCTTCAGCTTCCGGAATCATAGGAAAGAGAAGTGGGCCAGAACCTGTAACACCTACTGTTGGAATGTCCATAGGTAGCTGAACTGAAATAGAGCTTGGAATAGCAATAGACGCGTTGACATCTGGCATGATCATTGAATAGATCTCTTCCGTTTTGGCTCCCAGCGACGGGCCACCCTGGTCAACTCTCATTGAGGCAGTATTCGCAGTTGCACTTTCACCAGAAGGGTCCGAAACTTCAGAACCAAAGAATGCATCTAGAGAGGGGGCGAGAGGCAATCCGCACTTTTCAGATATTTGTGTGGCGACGCAGTGGTGATTCTGGTCATGATCGTTATGGTGGTGGGCATGCTGATTGTTGAAACACTCCACCATTCCAATGCTCGGTCGCACAGGACCTTTTCCCAAAAGGGACGATGTCGCAAGCTTGTTGATAGGTTGTTGGTTGCTTTGGATCCGGCGCTTTTTCTTGGAGGTTGTAGTCTCGTGAGTTCTCTCATGCTTTCGTAGGTCAAATCGACGGGCAAAGCTGCGCGAGCAGCCTGGAAAAACGCACTTGAATGGTTTCTTGCCGCTACAAGACAAATAGGCAAGCCGCAATGCAATGCGCAGTCAATCACGACAGAATCACAACAAACCGATCTAAACGGATGGCTTACTCATGAATCCGTTGATGACTGAGGAGATCAGATTTGCGTGCGAAGGCTTTTGTGCAGCCTTCATGGTCACACTTGTAGGGCTTCTCACCCGTATGAACCCGCAAGTGGACTTCCATGTCGGCCTTTCGCAAGAAAGCTTTGTCACAGAAACTGCATTTGTACTTCTTGACACCGATATGTATGTTCTGATGGCGCTTGAGATTCCCCTTCAGCAAAAACTCTTTGCCGCAGCCAGGGTACGTGCACTTGTATTTCTTGTTACCATTCGCGTCCTCCATAACGGCTTCAAAAACGCCATAAAGATCAAGTTTGGGCATTGGCCAGTTCCACATGACGAACAGCGTCGCGATGAATCAATCCCAGACCACACAAGAGACGGAGAGAGAACCGCCAAGTCAGTATAAGCCAAAGGACCTCCCCAGCAACGATTTGGAACTGAAGGTCTACGTGCGGTTCTCACTTGTGTACGGAAGCACTTCGCCGGCGGCGGACGAGTCGGTCAGGTCGGCAGCTGACATCTTCTCGTGGCAAGCGCTTGCGAGAACCAAACACCAAACAGAAACTCAGTTTCGTCGTCGGACAAAGGAGAAGACTTGCATCAATCGGCGCGAATGATTGGCGAAAACCGCCTGGATTTTGACCAACCAAACGAGTGAATCTAATCGGTGACATATCGGTACCAACTCGGTTCTGAGAGTGATTGTATGGGACAAGTTGAACATTCAGGTGCTCAAAAGCAAAGACCAGCATGACAAATGACTATAAGCAGCAGCCGGAAGAGTCGGCGTTTGAAGTCGTGGAGGTAATGTGAACATGCCGACTACGTCAAGTATTGCCAACTTGATCAGTGAATCGTTGTGTGCGGGTTGGAAGTAGTTGGATCAAAGAGAGAATAAAAGAGAAAGAGAGGGATTGACTCCAGCAACTACGGAAACGGAGAGTGTTGCAACGGAAACTCGATGCACACCAGCGCTGATAGAGGGTCGAGAAGAAGAGTTCCTTGACTTTAGTGATATGATCCGCGGCGAAGACGAACAAGAAACACGACACAGGCAAAAGGATTCAGTGTTGAGAAATGCAGCAGACCAATTCCACAAAGAAGGCGAACAGGAGCAACCAGACAGGAAAGAAAGAGGACCACAAGATGACCACGAGGAAGGGGGAACCCAATACGCTTCGAATCAGCTCAAAAAGCTCAATGGTCTTCGAAAGCGAAAGCGCGAGGTTGAAGAGCGGGCAGAAGAGGTCCTGACAGGTCAGCACCATCGACGATCACAGTGTGTGTGTGAGAGAGAGAGCGAGAAAAGGAAGGTTCACTTTTTTCTTTCTTTGGTGATTTTTCAGAGTCGTGTGAGCAGTTGGAGAAGTGCATTGGTATCCTGGTTAACAACATCCAGGAGTTTCACGTGCGCGTGAGCCAAGAGTTTGAGAGAACGGACGAAGCGTTGCTCAAATGTCTGGGGTCCTGTGTTCGAGTGGGTTTACATATGTGTTCCAGTTGGTCTCGTATGCGGTGAAGTGATTTGAATCTGGTTGGCTTTGGCGCAGATGGAGAAGAAGATGAAGAGCATCGCCACGCTCCTCAGCAGTTCAACCAGTGAAGAATGATGATTTATGATTGGGTGCAGACTACCATGCAAACTCATTTATTTCCGTTTTAACACGAGTAACAAAGGGCAAGGAATGAGTGACGATGGAACAAGTGATGATGCTGATGCAATGCCTCGCCTTCGTTTGGCTGTTCGAACGCGCTCCAAAAAGAACCCAACAGACAAACAGCTTAACTCCTTCATCCACGAAAACTTCCACTTCTATCGCCAGTGGAAGACTCCCACACGAGATCTTCAACGCGGACCAGTGACGTCGCTTCGACACACAATCTGTGAAGCTCTTGCCAAAGTGAGCCGTCGGGTCAACGGCTGGCTCTCATTCAATCATAACTGTGCCTGAAGAGAATTGATTTTGTCGTTTGTTTTGTTTTGAAGCTTCTCCGCACCAGAAACTATGCAGCTGCTGCCAAAGCTCTATCGCTTATGTACCAGCACTTTGAACGCCAACCAGCGCTCTGTGTCCAAGTAGGAAACGACGGTTGCTTGTCAACGGTGAGATCTGATAATTGGTTGTTGGTTTAGGCTAGTATGGAGATTCTTCGTCGTGACTCAAGTCGCAAAGCGGAACTGATTGCCTTCTACAAAGAATGCATCGCCAGCAACCAACTCGAGGTAAAAGGCAATACCTTGTTTCCACGATACTATCGAGATACAGCTATTGACCATTTGTGTGTACTCTTCAAGAAACTTTCGTTGGCAAAAGAGCTGTTTTTGTTTTATATTCACTGCGGTGACTTTTACGAAGCACTTGAATATTACAAGAACGACATCGTTCAGGTGCGTGCCCATCTGATTACCACAAGAATTGTTGCCTCACGTGACGTATTCCGCGTAGCTGAGCGAGTTCAACGATGATGGAACTTTAGTGGGCTGCTTCGGCATATTGTGCTATTGGATTTTGTTCTTAGAGACGGCTGAATTGCGCGACATGTATCACAGAGGGGAACTTGACGGGGAGCAAGTGAGCAATCGACAAGAGATCAACACACTCATCGAGAACAGATTCTTGTTTAAACCTTCAGTTGGCGCTCATATTCTCTATCAAGATGCTATGGCCTCATTACGTCGAGCTGTGTCTCTGTTTCCAGATTCTGCGGTGTTTTTGGAGCACTACGTGCAGGTGCATGTTCCACAAGAAAACGGGAAATATATCGTCGTCTCATTATTCAATCGTCATGGCAGCTTCTCGTTCTCAAAGCGGATATCACGACTGCATGTGATTATTTGGAGAGTTTCTACCATCAGGTGAGTTTTTGAAGCAAGTGACGTGCATTCAGGCGATCGTTTCATTTTGACTTGCTGATTCTCGTAGAATCCCGATGATGCTCATGCTTGTCGGATGGTACGTGATTCCACACTGCGCTGTTGTTTCAGTTATATTTCAGAGTCGTGACAGACAGTGATTTGCAATCAGTTTGCAACATTTTTGGAACGTTACTATCCTGAATCTTGCGCGGATCAAGTCGTCGTTTATGCAAGGCAAGCAAACTGGTGTCTGGGCTGCAGCAAACAGGGATTCTCTTAATGTATTGATGATGTATTGGTCATGTGTAGATGGGTCCAGATCGATCCGACGTGTCGAGTGGCAATAGAGAAGCTGTCAAACCTAGCTGACGCTGGAGTTATTGCGCCTATCGAGTATCTTGGTGTCCTACTGCAGTGCCTTGACTTCTGTGGTGGCGATTTGTATTCAAGTTACAGTCCCGAGTTGGTGCTCTTTTTGTGGAGAAAGACCGCTGAAGTTCTCGTAGCCGTCAATGAAGAAGTGCAAGATGGGGAAAATGCAAGTAATCACGAAAACACCAGATTGCATGATATGGCAAAAGTACGAGACTGGTGGCATCGCGTGTATTTCAGAGTATCAGATCTAAAGCCGTCGATGCATTCGCAACTGGAGCTGTGGATTTACCGTGCAGCTGTTGCCAAAAACTTGTTCTCGCCTTTCCATGGGTCAATCGTCCAGACTGTGGAGAATATAGTTCACGAGCAAAGCAAAGTATCGCGTGAGCTCGTTCATTTATTCAACAGGTATGTTTAGTCTAGGAGAATTGCCGATTCCCTTACGGCTGAGAGATATGTAATTCTGTTTGGTATTTCTCCAGTTTCTTTGTCAAGGGCGAGTCAACTGAGAATTTCGCTCCAGATAGTCAAGACGACGGTGTGTTCCCCTCTATCAGGATCAATACTCGGTTACCCATGCCGCACGTCTTGGCAAGGGAGAATGTGCTGGTCGATCAACTCTCGAATCGCAAGATTCACGTGGATGTGCAGTCGGGCAGTGATGAGAGGAAAGAGCAGATCCAGAAAGACATTCACGAGCTATTATCGCCTGGGAAATCGCAAACAAGCGCTCGAAAGTCGAATACAGAACTTCCGGCATATCTGCTGCTGATGGATGACATGCTTATCGAGAATCCACGCCTTTCAGTTCCTCATCTTCACAATACTCTCAAGATTTCTCTGATGGATGCGAACATGATCGTTCCGTCGTATCTTGAAGTGGTTGCTGCTCGCGATGTTCTCATGGATCGATGGACACTCAATGAGTCTCGTTACGGTCGGCCACTCATGCTCAAATATGAGAGTTTCATCACTCAATATGTTCGACGTGAAGGCTTCTTTCAGGAACTCGACATTGGAGATCTAATGGAAGAGATGAAGAGTCGGGTGTCTGGATCACACACTCGTTTTCCTAACAGTATCGAAGTGGCTCATGTTGTTCGTGATAAAGTATCGATGTTTGCACGAACTCGGCGGCGGCTGATGCGAATGTACTCGTCGGCGCTTAAATCCATGATGAATGATGTGGGGTTTATTGAGACAAATGACCTCGTTGCGCTTGCATCCAACGTGGCGAAGCAGAATGGTCATGATGACGTGATTCGCGTTGAGAATTTGGAACTTTTGAGTGAGAATGTGCTGACTGAATGCTATCTGAAGATGAGCGAGAGCATTCCAACCCGCTATCGTATGTTCCTTGCGGGATTTGATCCTATTCCAACTGCTAAGAATGCGCTGACTGCACTGCAAAAGCAGTATCGTGGTCACACCAATGCAGTTGCGAGTGCGAGTGCTGGTTCGATCACCTTGGCGCAAGTACAAGCGTTTCTCTGGATGCTCCCTCGAACTGGAGACAGGACCACAACCTCGGAGGTCCTGACCTTGGAGGAGGTCATCTTGGACAGTGTCAAGTCACGAAATCCCGCCGAGTACTACTCTGACTATGAACCCGACAGCGAGGATACGGACTTCGAGAATTGTTATGAAAGTGACGAAGACTCAGACGATATGCAATCAGCGAAGAAACAGTGTCCAACTGCTCCCGCTCCTGCTCGTTTCGACTTGAAAAGGAAGAAGTGATTAGCGGGCGGCCCATGTCCAGTCATATGTCCGCATAATTAATGTGGGACACGAGTGATGCGCCACTTATGTTGCGCTTGCGCACCATAACCTGTCAGAAATAAAGAACCAACGGCTCACGAAGTGTTGTGACTGTCGCAACTTCTCGCGTCAATGTCAACAACGGCGACGCAAGGAGTCGGCATGAATGTGGCCATCCGCATCCGTCCTTTGTCCAGTAACGAAGTCATTCGCTCGGCAGGCAAATCGGCGTGGACTTGGTGAGCCAGATGGTCGAACTCTCAAGCGTTGGCCATTCGAATGAAGCCGGTGTTGCTGATCTTTGGCAACGGCCAGAAGAGTCAGTGCGCAGTGACAAAACCAACAAAACTGACACTGCAACGTCATTACAGGCACAATAACTCGCTCTATCAACAGATTTTTCCAGCCCAAACGCCAACACATAGCCCCGAAAGAGCCGTCGACTTGACGGGCAGCCTGACCAATCCACCCATTTCGTCTCTACCATCATCATATTCCTTTGAGCACCTCTTCCCACCATCGTCGAACACCAAAGAAGTCTATGACAAGAGTGTTCGTGTAAGTCATATGAATTCACTGCAATTGCGGTTTGCTGATGCAGTGACTGAACTGGCGATGGAATGCTATAGGATGTCGTGATGGATTCAATGCAGGGCAAGAATGCTTGTGTGCTCATTTACGGTCAGACTGGAGCTGGCAAGACCTACACATTGCAGGGCCAAGGCGATGAAACGGGCATTCTGCCGTTAGCTGTTAACGATATCTTCGCGTTCATCGATGAACATCCAGAGATGGATTTCTTGCTTCGCTTTTCGTATTTGGAGATCTACAACGAAAGTGTGTATGATTTGCTCTGCTCTGGTGCCAAATGCAACTTCTCCTCGTCCACGAGGTCGACGGAACAAGAACCCCGCAGTGGTAGAGTGCTAAAGGAAGAGATTGTGCTATCAATGGAGCACGTCCTATCCCTTGTCGAAGTGGGCAACGTACACCGCCATATTGCTCGAACTGAAACCAATCAGCACTCCTCTCGATCACACACAATCTTCCACATGGTTAGTCTCGACGGTCTCAGAGGGCATTCACATGCTACTCATGTCTCAACTGCTTTTCTCTTGTGGCCCAAAACGAAAACTAGGAGATCGAGAGTCAGTTACGATCGCAGAATGCTTCAGAGTCGAAGGTTATGTCCTCCTCGTTGAACCTCATCGATCTGGCTGGATCAGAAAGCGTCGGTGTGGTGCCTTCAACAATCGGTCAACGACTGGAGGTGAGCAATCATACCGTAACGTTCCTGTCTCTCCGGTCTTCTAGGTTTATGTGTTGATCACATCCGTTTTATCAGGAAGGAATGTACATTAATCGTAGCCTCTTGACGCTGGGCCATATCTTCTACAAGCTGAGTCGCAAGCACAAGGAGTCCTCCGATTTGCCTTTCCGCAATTCCAAACTTACGCAATTCCTGGAGCCTGCGTTTGAAAATGGACAAGTTCTGCGACTCGCCTTAATCTGTGCGGTCGCTCCGTCCATCGAATGCCTTTGGGAGACCCATCAGACTCTCAAGTTTGCTCTTCGAGCAAGAAAAGTTCGCCTTGCAGTATCCCAGCCCAGCGTTCATGATAGTTTGGGGGAGTTCAGAAGCTCAAACTCTGTGTTGCTCAAATATCGTGCTAGAGTTCGGACTCTGCAGGATCAGCTTGACCAAGTTCAACGTCAGAGAAGGCGGCTGGTGAGTCGAACAAGCGAGCGCCTCAAAGACAAGGAATCGAAGCCTGAACACGACAACAGTGTAACGGAAGAAACCATGGTGCTCTCGCTTGAAGAACGACAGATGGAACTGAAGTTTGCCATTCGTAACATCAATCGTGTGATTCTAAATGGGAATGAACGTCTGCAGAAACGACAAGATCTGGTTATCAACAAGCTCTCTAACGCCTCGAGTCCAACAGCACGTGAGCGAGTGCTTTTTATCAGTGGGCTGAAGGCGAAGTATTCTAATCTTCTCAGTCAGCTGCAGGCCAAAAGCAGTCTCCACAAGCGAGAGAAGCAGGTGCAGTTTCTGAAGGAGTTGGTGCGCAGTCTTGAGATCGTTGAAGAGGAGCAAAAGGTGCAGCTGCAGCGACTGAAAGAACTGGAGGAAGAGAACCAGCTCCTACGGCGAGACTCGGGTCACGCCAGTAAGCGACGAGCAAAGAACGAGAAGAGCCATGCGTCCGTATAGAGAATAGAGTGTAGAACATGCATCAAGAGCTTGATAGAATCCTGTCTTGTAATAGCTAAGCTCCTTTGTGTCACAACCGTTACTTTTGATTTGATGCCATTTGCCTTGTCCCATACTGTTCCTTATGTTGCTCATTCGCAACTTTCCTTGACAGTATAGTGGCAATGTTGGCGTTGGCGTTGGCGAAGGCAACACGGTCGACGATCCGCAGACGACGCGTTGGGGTATCCACGCAGCTTGTCCGGGGGTTTGCGTCAAACGACACGATAGATGCGGCACTTTGTCGTGACTTTAGGCGCTGGGCCAAACACGAAGTTGGCATTCTCTCTGGAATGCTGGCCATCGGATTCGTTGGCGTGTATTACTATCGAGTGAGCAGCTGTGCCTTGAGCCTTAACTCTTCGTCCTTGCGACTCTCGCTGTCGATTCTATCGTTAAGACTCACTGCGGATTCGTGTTCGGTGACAGAATCGCGAAAACTCGCCGTCACACAAGGTGCAGCGTTTGCTTGCCACTGCGTCAGAACACGCCATACAGGTAAGTGACTTGCTTTCCGGCTGCCAACATCCTCGAACACCTTGGTCCAGTTGCGTTGACCAGATCAACCCAATGTGTGTAGGGTGATAAGGAAGAGGCTTTCAAATGTTCAATGCATGCATATTCCATCACGAAAGCGACCAATCCTCGAGGTGTTCTCTCACCATTCCAGCGATGGTTGCATTGGTTATATTTTGAGCAGCTCGTGCTAACTGATCACTGCTCACACTGTGCTCTGGAGACTTCAGATCGCCATTTGTTTGAACTTCTGTTTTCACTCGGCGCACAAATGGATACGCTTGAGAGACCTCAACGAGCTGTTCAGTTCTATCAAGAGGTGCGTCTGCGGCCGGTAGGATTCCCTGGAATCCAAAGCTGATGCTGGTCGTTTGTGGACCTCTTAGGCACTGGATGCGATTGCGTTTCTCGCCATCGATGCCCGACGGGATGTCAAACGGGTTGTGACGTGCGATCGCATTGCTCAGTGCTATCAGGATTTGTATGTTAACTCTAGCATTCATATGGGTGTGCTGTTTTGCAAGTGTGACTGATGGTATTATGTGATACCGACAGAGGGGAACAAGAGGCAGCTGAAAAATACTACAAACGAGCGCTCGGCATCTACGCAAAGCAGCGCGATTCCTGCGACGAGGCGCTTGAGAAAGAAGCCGCGAGTGTCATGTTCAACTACGGTAAGCCAGGACAGCATTTTGACCTGCCGTAGAGAGTGGGAATCGAAGTCCAACTGAGAGAATGAATGGAACCGCTAGGTCAGCAACTCGCACACTTGGACCGACCGGATCAAGCGCGACTTGTACTGCAACAGGCTCAACAACTCATCGCTAAACACCCATTCTCATCGGAACAACGTCAACAATTGCGCCAATTGCTGTCGAGTCTCGATTAAGTGCGAAACGTATCTTGCCTTGCTTCTACAGTTTTTTGCAGTTGAAAAGGGGGCTGGCAGTCTCCACTTAGTTCCGCTTTGTAACACCTTCAATTGCCAAGAAGAGAAAGAAGGCAGCCATCGAGCGACCCAAAAGACTGCGTTTGGGAAGTGACGAAAAGACACTTTTTGCCGTCGTCGATCTGTCTGCCTCTGGTTGGGCGGTCGATGGCCTCGTCGTCTCTTGCTGCTTCTTCTCCGTCTGCGTCTACGTCTGCGTCTGCACCTTCTTCGGCTTCTGCACCGGTCGCATCCCAAAATCCACCTGCTTGTGAACTGACCAGTCACCTGGAAAGTATCAGAATGGAAACCTCTGCTACCGCTGCAGGGAATGCCACGACAACTGCCACCGCTACTGTTAGTGTCTCTGGTTCTGTCGCAGTCTCTTCTCCGGTTGACCCAGGCTCCAATTCTCCAGAGCTGGACTCGTTGGATCGTGCGCTGTTCCAGTCCGCCGTCGAGTCATCAACCAACGAATCCGTTTCGACTGCCACGAATGAGCCTGGTGGTTCTGCTCCCGTGTCCCCACCTCCGATTCCAACCCAAGAGCTTGCATCCTTGATCACTCCAACAACCGCATCAGTGGCAACAGCAACGCCCCATGACAAGGCCAACGAGCTGCGAGTGACCCCTGAGCCAAAGCCGGAACGCTGTCAATTGGAAGACTTTACGCCGTTTTCGCGATGTCATTTGTGGAAACTCATGTCGTCTTTTTACGATCGTCAGGGTGTCGAATCCTGGGCGCAGGGCATCGTGCCTCACTTCATCACTTCCAACACCTTCATCGCCAAGAAGTACACGAGACTGCTCATGGCGTACATTCGGGACGCCAGACGCAAGGAAGCGGTAAGTCGTCAGACCATACAGAGCCCCCGAGCTTGGTGAGGCACTCGATTCCTTTCTGACTGTGTTTTGTGGATGCGAATGGAATAGCTGGACATGTCCGAGCCTCTGTACATCGTGGAACTCGGGGCAGGGTCCGGCAAGTTCAGCTTTTACTTTCTCAAAGCACTGGCAGAGATTGAACAAACGCTCGAGTTCCCGCTCAACAATATCCGGTACATCATGACAGACTTTACCACACAGAACTTCAATTTCTGGAAGAGCCATGACGCGTTGGCACCGTTTGTGGCTCGAGGGATCGTCGATTTTGCGATCTTTGACGCGACCAAAGACACCAAACTTGAGCTTTTTCTTTCCAAGACCACGATCTCAGCGGGTCAACTCAAGAATCCGCTCTGTGTTGTGGCCAATTATCTGTTTGATACGCTGCACCATGACTTGTTCCAAGTGGACCGTGGCGTTTTGAAAGAAGGACTCATCAGTGTGGGCTCGAAGCGACTGGAAGAACCCGATCCCCTTGATCCTGAAATCATCAAACGACTCTTCAATGTATTCCGGTACGATGTGATTGATAAAGACTACTACTCCAATGAGCATTTCAATCGCATTTTGAGATGGTACCAACAGTACTTTTCGCACAACTTCGAAGCCCATGGAGCAACGATTCTCGTGCCGATCGGTGCACTCGAAGCGCTGGAAAGACTGAGTGCTCTCTCAGACAATCGATTAGTTGTGTTTTCGGGGGACAAAGGCAATTCCCATCCCGAGCACTTTATTGGTTTATCCGATCCGCACATTGCCGTTCATGGCAGCTTTTCGGTAATGGTCAATTATCATGCACTGGGCGTGTACTTCGCAAGTCGAGGCGGGTTTGCACTACACACCCCACAAGAAGAGGCGAGTCTTAAGGTGTCGGTCTTTGTACTGAATCCTGACCGATCGCAGCAGGCATGCCAAGACGAAATCATGGACCAACTTGATCAGCTGTTTGAAAAGCGAAGTCGCCAGGATTTTGGCTTGTTGCGAATGACTTTTGAAGACGAGATCTCGTCGTTTGGACCGAACGATTTCTTCATTCTGCAGAAATCTGTCAAAGAAGACAGCAAAGTACCATCGTTGAAGTCAGTTCTCGCTGTGTTGAAGCTCAGCGGGTGGGATCCCGATGTGTTCTACAAGTTTCGAGACGTTTTGCTGGATCAATCGCCTGGTTGTGCGCCCAAGCTTCGCAAAGACGTCAAGTATGGTATTCCATTTGTCTGGAAGAACTACTACGCTCTCGACAAAGAGAAGGTAGGTTGTACGTCCCAGACTTCTTAGGAGTAAATGGTCTGACTCGTTTTGGCTTGCAGGACATTGCATTCGAGATTGGTCGATTGTATTATGGGATTAATGACTACGACAGTGCACTGGCCTTTTACACGCTGTCGACACAAGAAATGGGCAAGCACCACGTTACGAGCCACAACATGGGCCTTTGCTACTACAGCAAAAAACAACTGGACCTCGCGTCAAAGTTTTTTGAAGAAGCCTACAAGTTGAATCCCAATTACCAAAAGGCGGCCACGTGGATGCAGCGAGTTAATCGGGAACTTGGCATTCTGCCTGCCAACGGGAGTAATGGTACAGGTCGCACGTCCGATGAATTGCTCGTTCAAGAGATTGAGCTGGTCATGTCCGAACACGAGGAAGAGAAAGCAGTGCGTGCACCCATTACTCCAACACTTCAGCAACTGAGCATAGACGACCCCAACAATCCAAATTATGCCCCCACCAATTCTCAAGTGCACCAGACCCCGGTTACACCAACAGCATCGTCCAACCTTTAGAAGAAAGACAACTGTTCCATCCGTTCCTCCATTCATCGATTTCCGACACACACATCTGCGCTTTTCGTATTGTAATAACTGCCTGGTTATATCTCGCTTTCTTTTCTATTTCGACATTGTTGCCTTGTTCTTTCTCATACGCGGGCGGAGGTGCGAAAAAGAAACCAAAGGAACAATCGACTAATCCACCGACTCGAGATCACAGACGGCACGATCAAGCAAATGGCTCGCAACTCTTGTCATCACATGGACTGGATGGATGCAACATCGCCCGTGATCTGCCACGCGATCATTCGCCGGTCGTTGCCGACCGAAAACAGAGTGTTGAGCGGTCCCGTTGCGATGCGTCGGACTGCATCGCGATGGCCGTAGTTGGCATTGCCGGAGATGATCGTTTTGTACGAGAATGACGGCAGCTCTTTGACTGTAATGCTTCCATCCTACATTGAGGCGCACAAAGTGGTGTTATATGAGTCTCTTTGCCAAGTCTGCTTTCTCGTCAGAGATCCGACAGATTAAATGATGTACTCACTGTGGCGCCGACGAAAAGAATCGGTTGCTGATTGCTGTCCTGCGCTCCACAGAGCGATATCACCTGTTCGTCTTGGGTTTTCTTGAACAGTTGCTGGAAGGGTGGCGCAAGCCCCCAGACAATGACTTCTTTGTCTAATCCGCCGCTAAACAAGTAGGTTTCGTTCTGGTTCACCCACACTTCAATGTCCATCACTGCGTCCGTGTGGCCGCCGTCGCCTTCGGAAAACACTTTAATGCACTGGAAAGTCGAGAGATCCCACAATCGAATGGTCGTGTCAATGGATGCCGACGCAAGTAGTCTCGCGGATCCGACTGCAACGGTCTTGAGCCGTGTCACGCCACGCACATGGCCATCCAGTGTGCCTCGACACTTAAACTGGTTGGACGTAGCGTCCAGCTGCCAGTACCGAATGGAGCCGTCTGCACTGCCGCTGAACAGAGTAGCGCCACCAGTCGGATCCATCGCCACAGCGAGTGACAGCACGTTCTGAGTGTGTGCAAACGGCATTTGCTCTCCGACGTGAAACTCAAAGGGCGGCAGGTTGGGGTTCTCCAGGTTCCAGCCACGGATCATGCCGACCGAGACCTTAGAGCTGAGCGCGAATTTGCCCTCAAAGCCCACAAAAAGGAACGGTCCTTCAAGCACCATGCAGCTCACGCCTTCACTTTTCTCTTGGCCCACATTGCTCTGGTCCAGCACTGAGATGGTTGTGAGCTCGTTCCAGGACGCGCAATCCCATAGCTTGATGGTGGAGTCCCCGGCGCACGTGAAGAGCTGCTGGTTGGCAGGCCACATCACCACATCCTTGATCGGGCCGTTGTGACCACGGGTCTCGCCGATCTTTTTGATGAAATGCGGATAGCGGCAGGTGCGGCCATTCTGTTGCTCAAACTCGCACTTGCCGCCCGTGAAGCGCCGACAGATCTCGGATCCCCGGCTGGTGCCACCGCCGCCACCGCTGTACCCTCTCGAGTCGTTGCCGCGTCCACCGCCTCCTCTTCCGCCTCGTCGGCCGCCTCCAGAGCCGAATCCGCGCGATCGTCCGCCCCCACCGTTGAAGCTCATTTTCTGGTTTGGCTGAGTGCCTGTGATGTGACAGTGAGGTCAGGTCGGTCGTGTCGCGCAGTAACCAGAAACAAATACTGGCGGGTGGCTTCGGTAACTGCACCGAATTTCGAGGTACTACACCTGCCTTAAGTGACCTCTGGTTTCGTACGAAAGCCCATCATTCCTGAGATCCTTACTCTGAGAAAAGATCGCCAGGCATGATGGACAACCAACACGAAGAGGCTGCCGCCGTCAACGCTGAAGATGCAGCGCCCCAAGAGCGTTCCAGTGACAATCAAAGGAAAGAGCCAGAAGGCAGCTTTCTAAAATACCAGGTTTTACTGACAAAGACCGTCTATGGCCTTGGCATTTACTTTGCTGAAACAAGCCAGGGCCATGCCCAAGTGGACACCAACGTTCCATTCTATCGGCTTCCCCATGGCAAAAAAGGTGCCGGAGAAGCAAGTGGCATCATTCTACCAGGCGATTTGCTCGTTGGCATCGACGAGAAGCCGCTTGGCGCTATGGAATTTGGGCAAATCGTCGAGGAACTGCGTCAGATCCCGTGCGGCTCCGTCCGTTTGACGTTTGAGAGAGCCTCAGCTCCTGTGCAAAAGGACCACCAGTCGCTGCAACCCCAGCAAGAAGAGCAACTACAAAACCAACAGGGCGAAGAACCAGAGGAAAAAGAGCGACCGAAGCAAGCGCAAACAGAAGAACCAGAGGTCAAACCGGCTCACTGCTCATCGTGGCAGCATCATCTGGGGTGGGCGAAAGAGATGGAAGCGATCGTGGCGGAACTGGAGCAACGACTCGTTCAGTCCCAAGAGGCCACTTCCCGAGAGCGCAAGTGCCGTCTTTTGGCCGAGAAGAAGAACATTCTGTACCGCCAGGAAGTGGTTCGACTGAGCGACGAGAACCTGACGCTGCGGTTCCAACTGCGACGGCTCGAAGAAAGAGTGAAGAGCCACGAGAAGTTACTGGAAGCGACCCAGCTGTCAATCTGATAAAGTAACAAACGCTGCAGTCTCGGTCCGTCCGATAAGGAGGCGATTACGCAGCGGACGGAAGTGATGACGACTTTTTATTTTTATCTCGTGCGCAGAGCAAGTGGCTCAACTCAAAAGTCACTCGTTCAACCTCCATGAAGCGAATCACAAGCCAAAAACTCGAGGAAACGACTGCCGCGCGTAGCTTAACAGCCCAAAAAGAAGAAAGACAAGCTCATCGAGCACAAGCCAACCAGATGGAACCAGCTTCCGATGAGTCGGGCGAGTCAACAACAACAACCTCGTGGGAGGAGCCTATGCCAGTTCCCGATGTGATCCACGGCCAAGAGCCGTTGCTGCCGTACTTGTGTTCGATAGAAGAAACAGCAGGAGAGGAAGCCACGTCTCTGCGAGCGACCCCGGAGTTTCTCAGTCGAATTGTTCAGGAGCTGCAGTTGATAAGCTCATGGACAGTCAAATGCTCACACCACATGGGCTTGCTTCAGGTTTTGGACACGCAACTGCAACAACGTCCACGCACTCGGCAACAGCAAGAACCTCAACAACAACAGCATAGACAAAAGAACAAGCAGAAGCCTCTCGAGTCGCCTCCATCGCCATCGACGTTGCCGAATCTAATGCTGATGCAATCCGAGATCGAAATGCTGCGCGGTGAGGTTCAGCTCTCCAAGCAGGAAGTCTATCAACGCTGCACCGCGCAAATGGCCTACCTGCAAAACGCCTATCGCCTTGAGCATGAAGACCAAGTCAACGAACATCACAAGAGACTGGATGAAAAGCTTGGGTTCTTCTCTCAAAAGGCGCTCGCGTCCATCGAAGCCCAGCAAAAAGCCCAAGAGATGCGACTAGTGGCGTTGGAAAGTGATGTCCGAAAGCTGAAAAGCCAAGCACAGGAGCAGATCGAGCGTCTGGAGTCCGTGGAGACAGCCACCAACCAGTCGATCACCAAGCTTGCTGAGGCCCTGTTGAACCACCGACGAGACGCCAGTCAGATGTATCGGCAGCTTGAGCAAGCCGACGCGGCGTACACACTCGCACTCACGAACCTCAAGGCTTCCTCCGCAGAGTCGATTGAAAATCTCAAGGCGTGCCAAGCGCAATTGGCGTCAAAAGTACAAGTGGTTCGAGTCGAATATCAAGAAATGGCCGAAGACCATCAACGCAAACTGCTGCAACTCAACAAGCTAGTGAATCGGATGGCTACTTCGGCGCTTGGGTCGTCTAGTCCAATGAATCTGATGCCCAAAATGATCATGTCATCGAGCTCCAGTGGTGCGTCCGCTGGTGGTTCTACGTCTTGTGTGATCAGTCGAGAGAACTCGAGTAGCAGTTGCAACAGTACTGAAAATGGTGTCGGGACTTCGTCTGAGATGATTTCAACCACTAGTTCGACCAGTAATCTGGTCGCAAAACGACCGTCTGCCAGCAAGATGGGACCACCAGGTCACACGGATCGTCCGAAATCCAACAACCCTCGCACAAGGACCAACAGCATCATGTCCGTCACAGCACCACCCAGTTCCGCCAAAAGCGGTAAAAACGAACCGAGTAAAGCAGATTGCTTCATGTATGCCAAGGCTGCCCTCTCCTACAAGGAGTCTGCTACGTCTTCACCATCGCCGTACGCTCGACAGGCATCAGCTGCTCAGCATCAAGCTCCTCCGTCTCAATCGACGGTGTGTTCCGGTACCAAACACCCACATGGGCTTCAGAATGCACTTGTCGTCCAGCAATCGACGCTTTCGTACCAGCTTGGAAGAGAACCCGCAAAAAGTGACGAGCACGAGCTCTGGCGAGCTGATCGAGATTGAGAAAGTGCGAACAGTGCCATGTAGAAGTTGGTTACCGGGGCCAATGCAAGAAAGGTCAAAGGATTCCGTTGTCTTTCTTTTTCTTCGCGTTGGGCCGGTTTTTGAGCGATGCCATTCGGTTTTCATCCTCCTGAGAAATTCACGTATTCTGACGGCAGACAACGGGTTGTGATGACGCTTTTGTCGATGATCGGCGCGCTTCTGGCGTATTGTGGCTTCCGATTTTTCATACCACGCCTTCGGCGGGCGAGATTTCAAAGCGTGAAACCGGTCGACTTTCAAAGAGCCCAACCTGAACGAACTCAAGAACAAGACGAGATCGAGCACACCGTTTGTCGACAGCATGAACCCCGTAGGGAAGGTTCTGCACTTCAAGTGAGCAATTCAACGATGCCAAAGCACAGAATGCCGACAAAATTGCTGGCTGTTCGAGTGCGACAGCGAAATCGTTCGGAAGTGCGGAGTGAACAGAGTGATCGACGCGATCCAACGACCAAGACGTTCGCCACAGCCTACAAAAAGCTGACCTTGATCGAGCTGGAGATGCTCCGCTTTTGGTTTAACGTCTCGACACTCTCTCGCGGGGTCCGTGAGCTCCAAAGCCAGATGCAACTCGCCAAGAGCCAATTGCACTTCATCAGCTCCGTAGACAAGTGATCGTAGCCGTAGAGAGCTGGATCTTTGGAAGCCGCCATGTGGACCACCTGAGCGTCGCCAAAATAAACAATGAGACTTCGTGCATTTGCTATTTCCGTCTCCTTCAATGTAAGCTGCTTGTGCTGAGGCTTGACGCCGTCTCTTGGCTGGGCTGATCTGATGCCGTCGCAAGAACCTGGCCCAGGATCTGATCAGCTGTGCTGTTGTGTGCTGCTGGTGGCGGCGGCTCTGGCCTTTGCATCGATTTCATCCCTTCCACCATGACGGCGACCGACCCCCACCTTTCGGCACCGAGAGACAGCCAAACTCCTCAGCAACAGCAGCAGCACCAGCGACAATCGTTGCAGCGCTTTCTGGACCACGATCGCAAGCCACCTGGCAAACCTCCGACCCACGCGACCAACGACGTGTCGGACATTTTCGGCGCCAAACCGGGGTTGAAAAACTTCGAATTCGTCAAAAAGCCCAATCTCTTTGACGCTCATGACATCTCAGGCACCACCAGCAAGCAACTGCATCCAACCTCTCGACGCGTCGGCGACGATGACCGCTTCAAGCAACTGCCCATCGAAGGTACACTGTGAGAATCACCGATTGGGTGACGATAGCTGGTTCCATTAATCGCTTCACGTCCATTTCTGCAGGAGCACATCCCAAGCCCACGGGCTTTCGAACTAATCGAGTCTGCAATCCATTGGAACCGGAATACAAACTGCCGTCGTTTAAAGCACCAGCTCCAGTGAGCCAGGGAGCAGTTTTCGTGCGGTTGAAAAGGCGGTTGTTGCCACTGACGGGAGTGAACGCTCCTATTGTTGTTTGTTCTTGTTGCTGTTGTTGTTGGGAGGAAAGCCTGTGCCGCGCTTTCTGCGGGATAGCTACGACGTTTCCGACATTGAAGGCACTCGCGCACGGTCCACAGAAGTCGAGAAACCGAGGGATCCCCTCAGAGTTGTGAGTGATCTTGCGCCGAAACCGCGTCACCAGAAATTTGAGTAATCCGCCTCTTTCGGCCAACAGGTGGACATTCCTGGCGCGCAGGCTGGTTGGAAGCCTCGCAATGAACGCCAAGTGCACGACGCACCAGCGCGAGATATCATGAATGTTGCCGATATCATCAATGTTGGCTTCAAGTCGACACGAGTCACGTAAGACTCGAACGATCCGCGCTCCCAGCGTCTTGCGGCGCAGTCACACACAGCTGACTCATGCATTGGTTTTGTGAACAAAGCGATGTGTTGAACCCTGTCTACATCGTGAATGGCTTCAAGTCACAAGACGATCCGCTGTCGCGTCCTGCACCACAGCATCCAAAGCTCAACAAGATCTCGTACTCACTTCTCACCCAGGACATCAAGGTGAGCCATCAGACTGCGCTTTGTCAGATCGAGAGCCGCACATGATCTGATCAGACGACTTGGCATACTTGACAGGGAAGCAACGCTACCGATGCCAACCAAGTCGTCGTGGGCTGCATCTCCAACGACAAGCGGCGCACTTTTCGCGACACCAACGCAACCAAGGACATCACTGGGGCTACCGCCGACACTGTGCAGCACTGCATTCGTACCAACCGTCGCATCAACCCAAACGATCCAAAGTACACCGCACTGGACGGCAACAGTGTGGATTCGACCAGCGTTTCGACCGCCAAAAGCATCGTGTTTGCCGAACTCGTCAACGCACTCGACAAGATGTGGACCAAAGACACCCTTCCGACGCCTCCACAGTACGTCGTCAGCGGCGTCGGCAATATCGGTCAAGTCAACAACCTCCAGAACGAGAAGTACGTCAAGAAGATGCGCAAGCGCGCCAGTGCGCCTTCTTCTTTTGCCGCCAAAAGGGCCAGCAACAGCACGTCGTCCACGGCGTTTCCGCCCATTGGCAACGCAGCGTCTTCAGTGGTCAACACCGCTGCAGAAAAGAAACGCCAGCAAGTCAAGAACGAAGAGATCCAAAGTGTTAGAGAGTTGGCTTAACAGCATGAACAAAACAACAATCAGAAGCCCCATTAGATCATTTCGCCTAAGTGAGATCCATCATGCCTGGGTCTTCTGTGGCTGCTTGCTCTGTCGGAGGAACTGGAGCTGCTGTCGGTTTTGTTTCTTTCGGGGCAATGGACTCTTGGCTCGCTGCATCCGGCTCTGCATCGTAATGAACTGACTCGTTGGCAAACTCGAGTGAATCGAAGTCAAAATCATCTCCTGCGGCGCGAGTCGGCTTCTTCGGTTGGCGAGCTGTCGGTTCCTCGTACTCATTGCCATCTTGGTGGAAAGGAACCACATTCGGCGTGATCTCTACGCGCGCAGGCGGTGCCGGAGCTCTTGGTGCTGCAGCTGGACTAGGACGAGAACGCGAAGAGGTATTTCGTGCCGGAGGCTCGGGCATGTCGTAACTGGAAGCGGCATCTGCTCCGATAGCAGTAGTGCCTGCCCCATAGATGGAGAGCTTTCTCGCTAGACGTCCAATTTGATTGTCCAGAAAGCCAAATCCCTGCTTCTTGATGGTCTGCTGCAGCAATTCCTCGTTGCTGGTCTTGTAGGCGCGCACCAGATCCTCTTCCAGCGCGCATTCGTCCGCCTTGAGGTACTCATCGTCCTGCAGGTGCTTCATGTACGACTTGTCGGCGGCCGCCACATCCCCGATCGTGAGTTGTAGCACCACTTCGGTCAAATAGCACTTGTGCACGTTGTTGGCTTGATCAATGGCTTTGAAGAGCACGATCTCGCGCTCCAGCAGTTGGAGACTCTCCTTGAAGAGCTGCTTCTTGACCAAAAAGGCCAGGGTCTTGCGGAACGTGTCGATGGCAAAGTGGGGCTTCCCCTGGGTCTCCAGCAGCGAACACGCATTCAAATACAGGTCCATGACGTCGTCAAAGCCGTTTTCTTCGCACATGACGGCGCCCTTGGTCAGCGCTTCGGCCGCTTTGCCCAGTTCGCCCATGTCACCGTAATAGGAGCTGGCGGCCTCAAAGAGTTTCTTGACGTCGGCGAATTTGCCCTTTTTCTCGGGTCCCTGCAAACGGCTGTCTTTGATCAGCTGAACACTCAGTTTGGCGGCCTGCTCCGTGTGTTGGGCCGCCCGGAAATTCGATTTGTTCTTCTGCTGCACTTTGGCGGCCTTGAGGAAGACGGCTTTGGCACGCTCCAAGTCCCCCGCGCTCCGATACGCCTCGGCCGCCTTCTCCAGATATGGCGCTGCCGAGAGGTAGTCTGGCTGCCAGCGGAACATGGTTTTGGCCATGAACTTGTCCGCCTGCTTGAGATTCTCCTCCGCCTCCGCGCGCTTCTTGGCCTGCATCTTGCTCGCTTCTACTAGTCTTGAACGGGAGAAGAAGTGTTAAATAACACGATCATCTCTAACGTTCCACTACCCAATGTATAACGGATAGCTGGAGAAGCGCCGCGTCCCAAGACTTCTTCCGTCCCAGGCGTGTTGGATGACGATGGGATCACGGGATGACTGGATGATGATGCGAATTGGTTGATGCCAATTCAGCCACTTGGATGGGTTTCCAGAGCGTTCCCACCGCAGCAATGTGGAAGGCATTTGCGACACGCACAACACGAGAAATATTCCTTCCCCTTTTTGGGTGTGTCTCCTTGTCATCTCGTAGCTTCGTCGGCTTCTTGGGATCTCCTTTTCGTTCCGGGACAAAAAGGATTTCGGCGCGTGCCTTTCTATCGTCACAAAGCGTTCACTACGTTGTCAAATGCAGCGCTGTGGTTGGTCCGTTGGAAGTGATACAAAGGAGCTGCGCAGTTCACGTGTCATGTGATGGCCGCTTGTGATCTCTGGTGGGCCAATGAATGTAAGCAGTGTCATGGACGGCCCAGCGTTGTACCTACCCTACCTGGCCACCACTTGTGATTTGTGACCGGCTGTTTTTCATGTGAACTCACGTCTGTCTGTGTTGGTGCCGCTTGGTTGGTCTGCGTGATTGATGGCTCGATCTTGCAGCGATCCGTTAACTCTGGGTGGACTGATGGAGCTCGCGCGCTGCCAGACCCACTCACTCTCACTTTGGCGCTCCCGATGGAAACCTCAACAACGAATCTCGACCTCGTGGACCGCTTCTCAGTAGGCAGCAGCAAGCTGGATGCCTTCCACGCGGCGGCGAAGACACCGGACGCTCTGGACAAAGAAGTCAACGACGGCAATCTCGAAAATGGCGCGTTGCGAACAGGCGGCGCGCCCAACCTGTGGTCTCGCCAGTATTTCGGTCTGCTCGCGCAGTACGCTGGCGTTGGATTGATCTACGGCGGGCTGCCTGCTTGCGTGAATCCGTTCCTTCAGAACTATCTCAACATGGCCAATACTCAAGTCGCGTCCGCCAAAGTGTTGCTTACAATGCCTTGGTCCTTCAAAGTGGTGTATGGCATCATCTCGGACTGCATGCCCATATTTGGCTATCGGCGTCGCCCGTATATGGTGGCGGGCTGGACGATCTGTGCTATTATGCTCTTCCTCATGGCGTCCATGAAGCTGGAAGAGCCGTACTACATCAATTACAATCTGCAACACACGTCCGAGAAACATCTGACCGACTACCAGCGCCAACACGAGATCAACAGACACGCACCCGCAAGTGGCGGCAAGTTCATTGTGTACATGATGTTTGCAGCCGTAGGGTATGTCATGGCCGACGTGTCTGCCGACGCCGTGGTTGTCGAACTGGCCCAGCGTGAGACTCTGGAGACGCGTGGCACCACCCAGACCACCATCTACTTCATGCGCTACGTCTTCTCGACCATCGCCATGATGCTGGTGGGTTTTGGCCTCAACGAACACCACTACGGCGGCAGTTTTGACGCTGCGCTGTCGTTCCCAACGCTCATGTTGATCTTCGGCTTTTTGACAATTCCAATCATCCCATGCTCGTGGCTATTCATCCACGAGGAGCGCGTGCACTACGGCATCAGCTACAGGCGCGTGGCAGACTATTTGAAGGGACTCTGGCAGCTTCTTCAGAACCGTGCTGTGTACCAAGTGATCGCGTATCGTTTCATGAGCATGGTGCTGGACGGTGTCGGCTTTACGGCGGTCAACTACATTGCATACAAGTGGGCCGGAGTGACCTCGTTGATGGAGAATGTCGTCGGCATGATGGGCCAACTGTTCATGGCGGTGTCGCTTTGGTACACCAAAGAGCACGGCCTTGGCTGGAATTGGCGCCATTTGATGGCGTACACCGAAATTGCGGTGATCGTCATTGACTTGTTGCCGACCATGCTCACCATTTGGGACGTGGTGCGAAGTCCATATTTCTATTTGGGCGGTCCATTGCTGGAGCAGATCCCCAACGGCATTCACTTCATCATTGGCAGCTTTGTTGTCGTGGAGCTCGCCGAAGTGGGCAATGAAGCCGCGGTGTACGGTCTGGTGACCACGGTCGGCAACCTTGCCAGTCCGTTTGCCGCCACCATCTACAAGAACATTGACGCCCAATTCGACGTCACCAACGACGACATCCTGCAGGACACCAATCACGTGCGATGGCACGTCACGATCACCGTGTTGATCTCTTACGCGTGTAAACTCGGCTCCTTGCTGTTTTTGTTTATG
This sequence comes from Paralagenidium karlingii, assembly GCA_027475765.1. Classification (NCBI taxonomy): domain Eukaryota; phylum Oomycota; class Peronosporomycetes; genus Paralagenidium; species Paralagenidium karlingii. Next base: position 89,347 of record JAMFLO010000007.1, read on the forward strand.
CTGCCCCCGCAAAAGGCGCAGGTGCAGGAGCTCAAGCGGACTGGTGGCTCCAGCAAAGTCATGGGCGCCATCACGTTTGCGTACATTCTGTTTGCGCTCTGCTGGTCAGTCACGACCAACTTGCTGTCGATCTTCGCCAGCACCGCGTGTCTGCGAATCGCCGGCGGCAAAGGCTGCTAGCAGAAGCGCGTTAGAAAGATTGATATTTGCTTTAATAGAACTGAATCCTTTTGTTTAGAAGAAGTCAAGTCGTGGGGTTGGACCGTGATGGTGCGACAACGCCTTTGGGCAGAGCAGCGCACGGACTGGGGAGAGCAAAGGACTGCGCCAGACTCTCCAAGTCAAGAGACTCTGCAGGTGCAGCAATGGGACCGTTGCCTGGATGATCGTTTCGAACGGGAAGCTCGGGTTGCTGCGGGTATTGAAAACTCGACGGCGTGTGCTGCGTTTGGCTTAGCGACAGGCATTGTAGCGCTCTCTCCTGCTCATACGTGACCACCAGTTCAATGAATTCGGTCATCTCCAAGACATCCAGTTGATTCTCCTCCATCCAGTCGTTGATTCTGTTCTGTTCGATAAACGGCCCCCGCACAGCGCCATTCCCAGCTGTCAGACGAGCTTGCTGCTTCCGTCGATTCAACACGGGTGGGAAATGCGTACTCACGTTACAGTGCTGCTGGAAGCGTTGGGTCTGCTGTGCAAAAGTCTCGAGCTCGCGGATATGACTGTGCTGCATGATCTGATGCAGCAGTTCCGTTTGATCAGCACCGTTCACCAAAGACGTCCAATTGACTGCTAGTCGTCACCTGAATCTGCTGCTGTAGCATCTTGAGCCTCTTCTCCAGGGATGTCTTTGCTACTTGCAACTCGCCGATTTTGGCCTCCATGCTGCGAAAGCCCTGCTTCTTGGACGCGAGCTCTTTGGTCAGTCCATTCTTGACACCGACGGTGATCTCGAGAAACTCTTTGGTCTGTTCGTATTTGGTCTCTAATGCCGCTAATTTCTTCTCGAAGAGTTGCTTGGACTGGCGAAGATCGTTCTCAAGCTGGGTCTGCCTGGTTTTCGAGCCTTTGACTTGGCTCTGCAGCTGAATCACTTGGTTCTGCTTGGAGACGAGCTGCATATCGCGTTTGTTCTGGCCGATCGCCATCTCCAGCGCTTGTTGGCGCACACGCTCCAGGGTCTGCGAGGTTTTACGCAACTCGGCGCGCACCACGCGCTTGCATTCGGCAAAACTGGCGTGAAGCTGCTCTTGGTGCTGCATCCACCGGGACAAAAAGATTAGAAAACCCGACTGGCCCAAGAAACAAAATGACCCACTTGACGCAGTGGAACGAGCGCTGTCGTGAACTTCTTCTTGGCATGTCGTCGATACTCGAGCGCTTCGGCCAACGTCTTGGACTGATCGTCCAGTTGGTTCTTGATGGACGCGTTGTCGACGGTCAGTTGCTGGTTGGCTTGCACAAGCGATTCGACTTGGTGTTTTGCTTCATCGAGCTGGTTGGTCAAGTCGCGCAACTGTTCCAGTTGGGCGTCGCATTGCACTTGCAGTTGCTGCTGTTGCAGCGTTTGCTCCAGCAACTTGCGCTCGAAAGCAGCTTTTTCCTGTGCAAAGAGCGATTGCACTTGGAGCATTTGGCTCTCGTGGTCTTGTTTGGTGGCCAGCTGGTCGGTGCGCAACCTGTGACACCCAGAGATCGTCAAGTCATCCTCAACGCTGCGAGCGCCAAGAACAAGTCAAAAGCCACCTGTCGTTTTGCGCGATGAGCTCCAGATGCACTTGCTGGAGCTGTGTGATTTGACTCAAAAGCTGGGTCTTTTCTTGTTCGTGACTCTCCGTCATCTTGTTGATCGCTTCAACATGGGCTTTCGTTTCGGCTTCAAGCTGCCGCCGGACCTCAGCCAACGCACTGGTGACCTCTTGCTTGGCTTGATCACTTTGCGCGAGTTTGGCTTCAAGCTCCGCAGTTGACGAAGCCACCGCCATGGAAATCGCCATGGATAGCGTCTCCTGTCGTTTGGCAAAGCTGCTGGTTCGTGATCCACCGTCTTCCGACCCAGAGCTCGCTGCTGCGTACGCTTTCGAAGCAACTGTGTTCACGGGCGATGTCAGCGTTTCAGGTCGGACGCTGCCACTCTTGGAGAGAGCGGAGCCTCGTGAAGAGGATCGCAAAGGAACGGGAGGAGGCGAAGCGGCCAACAAAGACGAAGAGCCGGAAGAATGGGTCAGCGCCGATTCGATGAGTGCAGAAGACATGTCCGACACAGCTTGTCTCCGCGGGTTGATGGGGTTTCGATTGGCCAAACTGGTCTCCTGCTCAGGCAAAGACGAAGACTCGGAACTGGACGCCGACTTGGAGGCTTCTGGCTTGATGACGTTGGTCAAGTCATGCTCTCGTCTCCGCGAAAGCTCGACGTTACTCATCGACGAGGACACATGCAGCAGTTTGTCACTGGTTGGCACTCGCTTGGGGTCTCTGAGCTCGCTGTCACTCTTCGGGTTGGAAGCAGCTGGGTTTCGCTTTCGATTGCTCGTCTTGATGCTCATGGACGACTTGGCATGGCGCAACCCGCGTGCTCTGGAGGGCGAAACAACCGGGGCATCCTCGACGGACTCGATGAGAAGTCTGCCGACACAAGACACAGGAAGCGGCAACTCATCAGTGGCAGGCAGCAACACGTCATCATTGATGCGCCTTGCTTGCCTCTTGCCGGAATTCAAAGTGCTTTTGGCGCTTCCTGCATGCTGTCCAAGAGAGAGTTTGGGACCAAGCCAGTTGAGCCGTGACAATCCAACTAGTACAACGTCAAACTCACCCGGAGAGCGAAGCGAGCTCCAGCGCTCTGAACGGGTTTCATGATGGGCACGTCATCTGCTTGGAGAGCGTTCACTGGATGGTCATCGCCATCGCTCCGCGTCGCTGGTGTGGGTGGGCTGGCTACGGCTTTGGCTTCCTGGTGACCTGGCTGGGGCTTTAATTGACCCGGAGTCTCCGCTTCCACTGACTCGTGACGACGGTGGGAACTTTGCTTTCGCGTCGGATGATTGTCGAGAAAAGACAGCAGACGATCGTCGTTGAGGTCGTCGAAGGTCACTTCGGACGCGTCTTCGTCTTCGTCTTCGTCGTCGTCGTTAGAACTGATGTCGCGGGAGGAGACTAACGTGGAGCGCTGAGCTCCGTCAACCACACAGAGCATTCCAAGCCGTCAGCTTCTTTCAAAAGCCATCCGAGAACGATGCAGGGCACTCACTTTCACGTGCGACGTCGTTCGACGGTTCATGGCGCGTCGTTTCAATGGTTTTCCAGAGTGATGGTGGTATTGAAGTTTTCTAGCAAGATCGTACTTTACAGCATCAATGCACCACACCAACTCCACTATCCGGAGCACTAGCCATCGAATCTAAACGAGGTCCCTCGTCACACCAAATCGATACACACTGATGTACGTTGGTTGTTCATGGAGATGATCCTGCTTGCGAGACCGCTGCCGCGGCGGCGGCGACAAGTTCTTTGTCCAACCCAGCGATGGGATCCAGCAAACGCGAGTTGAGCGATCGCGTACGCGTTCGCGTGGTACTGGAGTGAAAGTTGAGGCTCTTGGGCGACTGCTGATTCAGAATCTCCTGCTTCATCGTGGTGCGCTCAATCGCCAGGTCGTCCCAGGACGAACCAAATTGCTTCTTGCGATTCACCCAGAGACCGTCCGCTTCGGCGCTTCGCGTGATCTTTTCCATGCGACGCAGCAACTCGCGAAGGTCCGCGCGGCGCTTGCAGGACGCAACGCAGCGATACAGCGCGCGCAATAGGTAGAACCCAATGATGAAAATGGACAAGACGATCGCAAACATGATGCTGGCCTTCATGGTGGTGATCACGTCGCGCACCAGCAACAACTCGTTCCAAAGCGCCAGGTTTTCACGACGAGATTCCAGTTCGCTGGAAGCCAATTGCTCGCTCAGTCGTGTTTCCTGCAGAGCGCCAACCCAAAGAACAAAGAACAAGAACAACATGAGATGCCCTCATAGCCTGGCGATGGGAACGGCGAGATGGATCGAATCGGAATGTACTCACTAGCTTGGAAACCACGTCAATGAGTTCTCTGACTTGCCCTTGCAGTGCGTCATTTCTCTTCTGTCGGTGGTTATCCGTTGGGTTAGTAATTGTAATCGCGTGTGTGACTGTGCAACGGCATGTAATCCGACCTGCATCTCACTGACGGTGGCTTTGTGCTGCTTCTGAAGCTCTTCGATCTGTCGATACAGCACGCTTTGGTTGCCTTCCAAGTTCTGAACTGCTCAGCAAGATCAAAAGTCATCAGCATAGATCATATTTGCTGATCCTCGAGAACCTGCACTCACTTTTCTTGGTGATCTTGACGAAAATGCTCTCGAGTCGGCCCAGCGTTTGAGTTCCAGTCGGTTTCCGCGTGGACGAAGTCGTCGATGGCGAACCATGCTGTGGCTGTGCCCCTTGCTGTTGTAGTAGTTGTTGTTGTTGCTGCTGCTTTGGTGCTGTTCCTTCGATGTCTGTCGATTCATCTTTCGATGCTGTCGATGGATCACTGCTGCTGTGGTTGCCTGATCTGGACGGCTCATTGCTGCCGATAGAAGGCGCCAGATCTTCCGTCAACAGAGTCGTGGGATCGAGTCCCATCGTGACGAAACCCTGCTCATCACCGGACGTTCCGTCGCTTTCGCTACTGACACCATCAGTTGTGGTGTTGCTGTGCGTCGGCGGACGTTCTTTCGGCTCAGTCTTGGTGCCTCCAGTGGAAGGATTCGACGTTGTCGAGGAGTCTGAACGTGGCGGTTTTTCCTTGGCGGAGCATCTATTGGCAAAGAAATACTCGTCTCTGAGGGTTCTCAAGACAGCACAAGTGGATTCGGTGCGCACGACTTCCTGCACGACTTTGGCAGGTTCCACGGATTTCTCTGGCTCCTCGTTGATGAACTCCAGCGCGGCGTCAGCGTCAATCGTTTGCTCCAGCTGCGAGATCACTTGGGTGAATGTGCGTCCGTAGACTCTGCAATCCGACAAGATAGTGATGAATCACAAGCACACAGCGAACTCTAGCAAAAACACCACCCACTTGAGCTGACTGAGGGTGCAGTAGTACTCCGATCCGTAATGGGAGAAGATGCGCAGCTTGAGATAGCGCACGTGGTATTGGGAGTCCAATGCGAAGTGCTGCTCGCCGTTGATCGGTTGAGCCGTGAAGTTGCCCAGCACAAACCACGATTCCGTCGGGAAGTTCACGCTTCCGAGCACCAAAAACTCCTTCATTGTGGACGAAAACTTCTCGTAGTTGGCGATCACAATGGCATCCGCATGGACCTGACGACGCCAACGCCAAACACACCAGCAGCAACAACAGCACCGTCAGTCTCATTCATTCCTTCGTCCAACTCACTTCTGCAGAGACCAGTCACGCACGTCTTCGGAGAGGCTGACGACGACCCATTTTCGTGCATTTTCGCATGGGATCAGCATGTACCGGTCTTTGTCCGGCACCAGCAGACTTGTTGGGCTCTTGGTGCCTGGCGACGAGTCCAAAATGGTCGCCCCGGCATCCAGCGACGCGTAGTTCTGTCGCTTGCCGTGACCGCCGTCGCTATCTTCGACTTCACGCGCAAAAGACGCTTCCGACTTGAGCTCTTGGTCTTCGTCTTCGTCGACGTATTCGCCAACCGGCTGATCCGCCACGTGCATCGGTTAGCTGATCAAGTCATTTCATCCATCACGTGACCATAGCAAAGCGCACCTCCATCGCATCGTGGACGGTCTTGACGTGATTCTCTTTGTCTGGAGCCGCGCCGTGCGGTTCTTCTTTTGACGAATGACCAGCCGAAGGTGCATTGTGCGCATTGGCGTTGGCATTGGCATTGACATTGACATTGGCATTGGCATTGGCATTGGCATTGGCGCTTGACGAAGAGGCAGCGCCACCGACATGAACGCCGTGGGATGGTGGAGCTGTGGTCGAATGCTTGCTGTCGCCGACGATTTCTGGGTCCTTGGAGCTCGCGGAAGCAGGCGCATCTTTGGCTCTGGAGGGCGTTTCGTCTCCTGTGATGATGCCGTCGACGCTACAAAGCGCAAACAGCGCCAAGAACACGCCCAAAAGCACCAGAATCCTCGGCAAACGACACTGCATTGCCATGGCCATCGACAATTCTGTGTTACACAAGCAGTATACGATTCCAAACAGGGTCCAGTCCCAGTCTCAACAGTAGCACCTACTCTTGATCCTTCTGCAACAAGTTCACCCCTTTTTGAAACTGGAATTTGGTAGCGGTGTGTCCACATCAACTCCCTTTTGCCGCAGATGGGCATCGCCTCGGAAGAAACCCAACTCAGGCAGCTGTGTCGCCATCCATTGAAAGGCGAACGGTTTGGAGTTGTTGTGATCTTTTCCTCTCAAGGGGAAACAACTCTCTGTCAGCAACACTTTGCAGCTCTGAACTCCACGGGCCGCTGCATCGGATGCCACAGTGCGTCGTTCGTGGTGATCTCGGGTCGGGCCTTCCTCTCGGATGCTGTTGTGGTAGCACATGACACACCACAGTGCTGGGAAGATGAGAGGAAACCCCCGTCAGCCACGACACTCGCATACACCAGTTGATTCTGTCAGAGAGCTCGCGTGGGATTCCTCCAAGTTGTTGACAGCGGGGATCCACACTTCAGCAATCAGAAGACGGACGGTGAACGGCAGTCGGAGCAAGAGCGGCGTCTTGGACCTCGTTGGATCCATTGGGGTTCATGCTGATCCAGAGGAGACTTCTGTCCGGTTGGTTCCGCTCTTTCTCGTCCTTGTCAGGCTCTCGCTTTCCAAGCACCCGTCCCACACAGGTATCGTGTCCATCCGACAGCAACGTCACAGCAACCTACAAACGCGAGTGCGCTCGCAAGGAATGATGCGATGGACAGCAACGATGCGTTTGGTCGTCCAGAGCAGCACAAAGTGCTTGCAATGAGACGAAGTGAGCAAGTGTTGAGCGTAGGTGAAGGAAGCAACGAAAGACGGCAATGCACGAATCGTCCTGTTGCCTGCCATTGTTGGTTTCCTCTTTCGTTGCTTGTTGTGCCCAACGTCAGCTCTTGATCCAAGCCATCAATCAACGCCCCACCGCGACCTTGGTGTCCTTTGATTGGAGAATGAGCAGTTTCTGCCGCACGACGAGTGATGAGGATCCAGAATGATTAGTCTGCGGCCGTCACAGGCATGGATCGCATTGCTACCCCCAAAGAGATTGGTTCGGGTATCTTGTCCAATAACGTCCTGCAATACTTCTTCCTCGACGAACCTCGTTGGAGACATTGCCTGCAGGACCGAGTGTCAAAATGAACCAGAAATGGACAGACGCTGTCGAATCCATTTGCCGAGTTGAGACGACTAACGCCGCTTGCTGTGCAGATAGATGCATCGACGAGATCGCGCATCAGACAAGACTGCGGTGAGTGCCACTGATAAGCGAAGCGCGTTGGTTCTTGTGCACGTGGACTTCTCGAACACGACCGATGTACAGTCGCACCGAGTCGCCCACTTCATGCTGTCCTTGATCATTGATCTTTAGTGGCGAGACGATGGTCGAGAAATCCCAGAGCATGCAGTGCGGCGTGACTTGCGCAAGCAGCAGAAGCCAGAGATCTTTGGTGCGAATCAAGAACCGGTCGTGGATGATGGTGAACCCACACGCATAGATCACCGCGGCGTTGTTCTGACGTTGCTTTTCGTTGATGAGCTTGGCCTCTGGCATGTCCCGCACGAAGACAATCGCGTTCGTGTCGTAGAGGCATTTTCTCTCGAAGGTTGTGAGTTGGATCGTGTGGACTCCCCCGGTGCTATTGACTGCTTGACGGCGTTTGCTGCGCAAGCGCTTGACGCGAACAATCTCCACTGCGGCTGGCAGGACACTCCAAACAAAGATGAGGTACAGCCGATTCAACTTGTCGATGCTGCAACAAGTGAAGCCGTGGCCACAGGAAGGTGATATACCCGGAAGCAGTCCGTGTACTCGCTGTAGTACACGGTGGCAATGATCTCTTCCGCTAATCCGGCTGCAAAGCCGATCGCGATGGAGAGAATGCTGCCCAACGAGCACAAGCACCCCGGCACGAATACGCGCGCCGCCAACAGCGCCACGAGCGACACGCTCATGCACACACTGCCCAAAACGTAGAGAAACAAGAGCCACACTTGTCCTGAATGGCGCGTCCAGGAGAACATGGTGCGCATGGTGTCTTGCTCCTTGGAGGCCGAGATGACGACCTGCAGCACCAACACGCAAAACAGGCCCAGTCGTGACACCATGCGCGTGGCGAGGACTGAAACGGTGACGCACGAGCCAGACGAGCGACATGACGCCGATCAGCTCAATCTTGGCAATGAGTGCAATGGTGGGAATCTGCACCGTGTACTGGGTGTACCCGACGCCAAACCAGCCGAGACCTTCATGACGACGTAGAGACGATTGTCAACGGGCCAAATCACGTCCTGAACGGTGAATTGACCGATGCTGCCTTTGGACGGGAACGCATGCAGAGTGAAAAAGGCTCCTGAGTTGGACTCAAACACTTGAAAGGTGTCGATGAACGGCGAAGCTCCGGTTTGGTCGTTAAACAAGTAAATGCGCGGGTTTGGGCCACGGCACGGCATTCTTTGATCCCGCAGTACTCCGCCTGGGAGCAGTCGACACGAGTCAGCACACCAAACTCGATGGTGTAAAGCAAGCGGGCGTGGACCCAGTGACTGGTTTGGCCAGTTCTGGCGTCGTGCACATCAGGCGCTTGATGCCATCTCGCTCAAGCCATCCTTTGCGCGCATTGGGGTAGGCCTGGAAGACAGTGGCATAGCTTCTGGTGACCTGATCGTAAAACTCATGGACCGCTGACAAGTAGACCGACTGGATTGTCAACGCCTCGAAGCTGGAAGCCCACGCAGGCAACCGCTGCTTGTCGAGTTTGTCGCAGAATGCGTACAAGGAGCCGAGCGTCGGGGTGGTAAGCTGTCATGTTGGAGGTCGTCTGCAACATGTTCGTCAGATTGCAGCTGGCCTGGCATTGAGAAACGAGTACAACACGTCTTCAACGACCACGCCTGTCGAGCCTGGGGGCAAGAGCCATTCCTGTTGGCTCGCGTAGATGTCGGAGAACGTGATCTGCACGCTGTTCGCGAGGGCAAATGAAGTAGTAGGCGTTGACCGCAATCGTGAAGAAGAGTACGCACGGTACCGTGACGGCGGCGACCGCTTCAGCTATCGTTGCGACCCTGCACGTCGTGATTGGAACGGCGTTGATCACGTGCGAGGGGGTTATCAGTGCTTGAGGAATCTCTTTGGTGCGGGGAGGTTGCTTCTATTTGGCCATCATCAAACTGCACAACGGGAGTCACCATGTTTGCTGCTCGCCGACGGAATCAGTTTGGCTGGTGGCACAGACACTCGGCAGCGTGCTGGGACGACGAAACTGCTCGCTGAGTTCATCTTTAGCCGGTGGTTTCTGACCAGTGTCATCGATCACCGCCCTGACGACACGAGGCGATTACGCACTCGTCAGCACTTCCAAACAGTCTGCGTTTGTTGCATTTTGCTTTGTGTGTCGTGCACAGCAACCACCCAACTCATCGCAGTGTGTGGTGGAGCTAATAAACACTGCCATTGATGCGCACTGTTGACCCGGTCGATGGGTTTGTTGTCGCAGCCAACTCTTCGTTGGATCTGTCATCAGAATACACTCCAACTCGCGTCGGCGCGTGGTTCTTCGTGACGAAAAAGCACATGTGAAGCTGCGTGAGATGCCTCCTCGCTCGTGGAACCTGAACAGCGTGTAGCAGATCACCAATCCAGAGTTGATTCTGCCATAGACGCCAGAGCTGCACTTTACGTGTCCTCGAATTCGAAGGATCGCAGATTGCAAGTGACGAGAGCGTCCTCGCTGTCTGGTGATCCGCTCAACCATCGCTCTGCGCTGGGCGAGAAACCTGCGCTCCGAGCGCCTTGACCGTCAAACGTCGGCACTACGCACCAAGGATCTCTGGATCCTTGGTGCGAATCAAGAAGCGATCCTGGATGGTCGTGAACCCGCACGCGCAGATCACGTTGTTGTCAACCTGTCGACGCAACTCGTCCGAGGCTCTTGGCGCGGGCAGATCCCGAACAAAGTGCACGACACACGTGTCGAACAGACACTTTCGCTCAAAAGTTGTCAAATGGACCTGTGGACCGCTGACGGCTCGACGTTGTTTGGAGTGCATGCGATTCACGTGAACAATTTCCACAGCTGCTGGCACCAGAACCCACAGGAAGACAACGAACAATAGATTGAGCTTGTTGTCGCTGCAGCCTGTGAACCCTGCGGCACACGACTCGGACGGCCCTGGCAACAAACCATTCTCTGCCCTGTACACGCTGTAGGAGGCACTGGCGAGGATGACCTCCGACAGCGCAGCGACAAAGCCGATGGCAATGGAGAGAATGCACCTGGGTGCACACAACGATCCCTGCATGAAGAATCGCACACCCAGCAGCGCAACGAGCGACACGCTCATGGAGACCCCACAGAGAAGATAGAGATACAAGAGCCACACCTGGACGGACTCGCGTGTAAACGAGGTGATCGCCCGCATGATGTCTTGCTCATGGTACGCCGAGATGACGATCTGGAGCCAACACGCCGAACAGACCCAAACGCGACACATGGAACAGTGCTTGATGGGCGTAGCGAAGATCCAAGCGATAGTGTACAAACCAGATGAGCGGCATCGCTCCGATCAACTCAATCTTGGCAATGAGCCCGATGGCCGGAATCTGCACCGTGTAAATGGCGTATCCGACGCCAAACCAGCCCGTTCCGCCATGCCGCATGAAGAGACAGTTGTGGACGGGCCACAACACTTCTTGGATCGTCGACTTGCTGATGCTGTCTCTTGACGGGTACGGATGCAGAATGAGCAATGCGCACGAGACCGACTGGAATACTTGATACGTGCCGATGAAAGGTGGAGTTGCCGTCTTGTCGTCAAACAACGTGATGCGTGGATTCTGCGCCACGGCGTGGCACTCTTTGGTGATGCTGAACTCGGGTTTGGAGCAGTCGACTCGAGTCAGCACGCCGAACTCGTTAGTGTAAAGCATGCGGCCCTGGCACCCGGAGACCGGCTTGGCTAGCTCTTTCGTGGTGCACACGAGGCGTTTGACGGTGTCTTGGTCAAGCCACCCGTTGCGCTCGTTGGGAAAAGCCTGGTAGACCGCGATGTAGCTTTTGGTCACGTGATCGTAAAACTCTTGGGCACTCGACAAGTAGGCCGACTGGATGGTTAGTGCCTCCAAGTCGGAGGCCCACGCTGGCAAACGTTGCTTGTCCAGTTGATCGCAAAAGCCGTACATGGAGCCACCATCACGACCCATGAGAGCATTGCAGGGAGAGTCCGCATGGAAAGCAGCAGCATCGGGTGTCGCTTGAAGTGCGTTCGTCAGATTGAGACTTGCCTGGGGATCGCTCGAGTTGAGAAACGAATACACCAAGGCTGTCGTCCAGGACGCCGAAGACGCCTGGGGGGAAGAGCCATTCCTTTTGGCTCCCATAAATGTCGGGGAACGTGATCTGCGCGCTGTTGTGGAACACGACGAAGTAGTACGCGTTGACCGCGATCGTGAAGAAGAGCACCAAGGGCACCGTTACAGTGACAATACGGTCGGCGAAGATTCCGACCCTGGACGTCACGAGTGGAACGGCGCGGATCACTCGTGAGTTGGGCTTCGTTTGCGGAGCGGCATCGCGTGCGCTTTGGCCCGACTTGACCAAGCTGTGGCCAGAAGGGACGACGCTGTGTGTCGCAACAGCAAGTTGATGCACCATGATCCAGGAGGTACTGGAGGTACTAGAGCTCCCGAGGACGGCAGCTGTCGTAGGGAATTTGTTGACTGTTTGAATGCACGTGCTGGTCGCCTTGATGATTTCTCCGTGTAGCTGCCTGCTATTTAGCTGTGAACCAGCATAGTTGGTCGCTGTTCTGCACCTCCTGACGAGCGGTTTCCTACGTGAACTCCAAGAGTATTCGCATGTTTCTGGCTGGTGTGGTGTGCCTCACTCTAAGGATTAACGCTGTGCCCAGAATACCAGACAGCACTTTCCTCCTCGTTGGCATCCATCGCTCAGCCATCCTGTTGACTACAAACGCTGACAAACGACGAGAGTGAGAGGTCTTCCAACACACCGTGGACGACTTAACGCCTCATGGGCTCGTCAACGATGCACATTTGCTACATTGTAAATCATCTGAAGACACCGTTGATCTCTTTGACTGCAGCAGGTTGTCATGCAGCGCCTCTTCGGCGATCTACCGCGCGTGATCCACTTTTCGTGCGTGAACCAGCAACAGCTGCAAGCGCATCGATGGCCAAGCAGAAGCCCTTGCACACTGCTGGCAACACTCGTCTTTGGTGTTCATTGCGGTTGTGCGGCAGTCTGCGTTTATGCACCGCCGAGCTGCTGGCACAAACGCAGACTGTTGCACTGATCTCAACCAAAGCAATTGCCTGCTGGACTTGAAGACTCTGCTATTCTACGGTGACCAGGGCTTGCCAAAGCATATTTGCCAATCTTTTGATTGTACAATAGAATGATTGCGATCTGGCCGCCATATTCTGACCATAAAGCATGTCATCACTGCGTCATTTCTTCGGATTCTTCACCAACCATAAGCCGACTCCATAACCAGAGTCTATCTACAATTCCACCTCTAACTATCACCTGCTAAGCCAACCTGAACTCCTCCAGCGGTTCGTGGACAGCATGCCGTAAAGTCCGAGTGTCTGATGGGTTGCATACAACGGCAACGAATAGAGGGAAGAAGAAGCAGCTGAAAGCCGTGTCAGTTGTTGAATCGGATCCAAGTCCTGAAGGTTGGTCTTGGTGGAGCGTTCAACCTGCAACAAGAAGATGACATCAACCGGAACGGAACTCTTTGGGCAAGAACAACTCGTTGACTCTTGCCACTCTTTGATCACAGTGTTCCTCGAACTGATCTTCAGGGCCGACTGTGCTGGGTGTCGCTTCTTCTCGACGAGTGTGGAGCAATCGCGCATGATGTACGCAAGGCGTGAACTCGGTCAGTTGCAGGATCCATTGTGATCTTTGGTGCGAATCAAGAAGTGATCCTGGCTGGTGGTGAACTGACATGCAGAGAAGAAAGAGATACAAGTACCAGGCCTGGAACGAATTGCGCGTCCAGCAGAAGATGATGCGCACGATGTCTTGCTCCTCGTACGCTGAAATCACGCTCTGAAGCACCAGCACACCAAACACTCCCAGGCGCGACAGCAAGATGCGCAAAGCGAAGGTCCAAGCGACAGTGCGCCAGCCAGATGAGCGCCATGCAACCGACCAGCTCAATCTTGGCAATGATTGCAATGGCCAGGATCTGCACCGTGTACAAAGTGTATCCAACGCCAAATTACCCAAGTACATCGTTGCGCATGCAGTGACAGATGCCAACGGGCCGCGACATCCTGGATGGTGGATTAGCCGATGTGCTAACGGAAAGGGAGCAGGATGAGAAACACCCTCGAGGCGGACTGAAACACTTGGTAAGTGTCAATGAAAGGCGGAGCTTCCTGTCTTGTCATCAGGCATGAGAATGCGTGGGTTCTGCGCCACGGCCCGCGCTTGGGTGTGCGTTAATGGTTGCACCATGCTGACCCACCAACGATCGAACTCGCACGTTTGATGGGAATGGCAGCTGTTTGGAGTTTCAAGTACATCAGCAGCAATTGATTCCGTTGAGTTCTCGATGCAGAGCTGGGATCAAAACGACCTTCCTTTGAGGGGTAGTTGGCGCTAATGTTGTAGCTCCTGCCTACGTGTTTTGGCGATGGTTTCATTGGTGGGCATCTGATGAATCATCAAGAGTTGGGCAGGTTATGGGGAGATACAGTCTCTGGACGTGATCTGGACTTGGCGATGGCATGGAACCCTCTTAGTCTGGACCAACCCATGACCCGATGCGCCCAGAGCGGAAGAAAGAATTGTCGAGGCTCTCAGTTCAACGCGTTGACTTCACACCACTGAGCCATTGTTAAATCGCCATAGAGCCATCAGTCAGCTAACAGCCAACGGTCGTATGGCTGCGGATGGCTGCGGATGAAATCTTGGGATGAACAACTGACTCAGAGACCGCCTCCTCGAATCTGTTCTGGCATGTTGAAGTGTGATCTCACCATCACCGCATACACCACCAGGACTGCGATGACGCCGTCGACGTCAGACGACATAAAAGAGTTGAAAACAGGGTGGGATTCCGCGATGGCTGTCAAAACACGGTAGGTCGTGCCCGTTGTTCCGGTGGTGCAGCATACATGCTCCATGCCCACCAACGGATCATTCACTGGTTTGGAAGTGCCGACAAGGGTCGACGCGGTCGAGTTGGTCCGCTGGTGGCTCGATTCGTTGCGTCTGCAGTTGAATATGGCACTGGAAGAAGAAGGAAACCAGAGAAACAAAAGTAGGTGAAGACGGAGAGCGTGGACCCGTCAAGCCACCCCGTCAACACCCACCCACATATGGCGCTTGTCTCTGGGGCGTTGACATGGACACGCAGAGAAGACAGAGCATCAACACAACCAGAGAGCCACAGAAGCTGCAACGTCAACACCACCTTGAACCAACCAAATTCGAAATTCGAAATCCACTCGCTGGATCTTTCAGGTGGGTCTGTTCTGGCCGTTCGTTGGCTTTGCGATCCAAGCATCTGCTCTCTACAAAGTCCATGGTCCAACTTGAAATGCCGCAAATCCCCTTTTGGGCTTCGCACTTCAAGGCCATTTTCGAAATTTTTTGCTGTTGCCCTTAGGCGATGGGTTGTGGACAGTTGATGGCTCATCAGCTCATCACAAGCACTTGGCTCACTTGAAGTTGTCGACTCGTGGAGCCGCCCTGTCGCATGAAAGAGCTCCTCCTCCGTCCGGGCAGCTCCAAACTTTTGGTCTCTTTGATGGCGTTTGTCTCATTCCGTCCAGGAGCAGCCACTTGTGCTGCCGTGCCGGCTCATCCGTTCAACCTCTCACTTGGCAATTTGCTTCTTCTCAAGCATTCCATCGCTCTTCTCAAGTCAACGAGCCGACCAACCGATCTCACCAATCACTGTATATACAACAGTAAAACGTCCAATGTCACCTTCGCTCAGCGAAAACGGACAGCTCGCCGTCGCCACGGCCTCCGCCTTTGCCTCCGGCATCCTCGCCGGCGCGTGGCTTTGGAAATCCTACGAACGCAAACAACGCCGCGACGCGCTCCAGTCCTCCACGCTGCCCAACCTCCAGGACTTTGACACCCTGCGCCATTGCAGCGCTAAGGCCACCGAAGTCGTCACCAACTACCTCAAGGACATCTACCACCCGGATGTTGACGGCAAACCCTTCAAGTACAATGTGCTTCCGCAAATCCAACCTGGCGACATCATCAAGGCGCTTCCCGACACCGCGCCAGAGACCTCCGAGTCCTGGGAGCGCATCTTCCACGACCTCGAGCAACACATCATCCCCAACGTTGGCCACTGGCAGTCGCCCAACTTCTTCTCCTACTTCAAGGTCTTCTCGTCCGAGACCAGCATGGTCGGCGACTTTGTCGCGTCCGGACTCAACACCATCGGGTTCTCGTGGGTGTCGTCTCCGGCCGGCACGGAACTGGAGCAAGTGGTGGTGGAATGGATGCGACAGATGCTGGGGTTTCCGTCGTGCTTTGCGTTCAGTTCTTCAGGCGGCGGTATCATCAATGGCACTGCCAGTGAGTCAGCATTGAGTGCCATGATCGCGGCGCGCAATCAGGCACTGGCGGGTTATTCTGGCGACGAACGCTCAGCTCGCGCCAGCAAGTTGACCGTGTACTGCTCGGACCAGACCCATTGCATCGTGGAGAAAGGATGCATGATCCTCGACTTGCTCAACCTTCGCGTCATCCCGACGCGTCGAGGCAAAGCCGACGAAGACAACTACGGTCTGGCGGCGGAAGACGTGGCGGCCGCCATGCAGGAGGACATGGACAACGGCTTCATCCCGTTCCTCGTGGTGCCGACGATTGGAACCACTTCGACACTGGCGGTGGACCCCGTGGCGGCCATCGTCCAGGCGGCGCGTGCGCTCAAACCAGACATCTGGGTGCACGTGGACGGTGCCTTCGGCGGCGCGGCGGCGCTGTGTCCCGAGAACCGTCACTGGTTCGACGGTCTTGAGGACTGCGACTCGATCGCCGTCAACGGTCATAAGTGGCTGCTTATTAGCATGGACTGCAGTTTTCTGTGGGTGAAGCAACGCAGTCGCTTGACCAGCGCATTGGCGTTGCATCCTGAATACCTCAAGAACGAACACCAGGATGAAGTCAACTACAAGGACTGGCAGGTGCCGCTCAGTCGTCGCTTCCGCGCACTCAAGGTGTGGTTTAATCTGCGTCGTATGGGTGCCGAAGGCATGCGCAAGCACATTCGTCGCTCCATCGAACTGGCCAAGAAGCTGGAAGGCATGTTGAAGGCGGACGGTCGCTTCGAGATCTTTGTGCCGACGCGCATGGCGTTGGTGTGTTTTTCGGTGGCGAACCAGTCCCGGGAGGTGACGGAGCAATTGATGGAGCGTGTGAACGCGACGGGTCGCATGTTTTTGATCCATTCGGTGGTGGACAACACGTACATTCTGCGTTTGGGCGTGGGTGGGTTGGAGATGCCGGAGGCCAACCTGGCCAACGCCGTCGAGGTGCTGAGTAAAGAACTGGATGCGCTGCTGCTTGTCCAGCCATGAGTTGAAGGAAGAGAGATGAGAGAAAGAGACAGTCGAGCCGTCCGCAAAAAGGGTGTGAAGCGTCGTTGAAGCGTTGGATGACACTGCGGGGGGTTTGAAGTAAATGAAAAGCTGTAATCTATCGATAGTGCTGCTGGTGCTGGTCGTGTGTCTGGTTGTGTGTCTGTTGCACTGGATAGCTGCTGCTGCTGCTGTTGGGTGTGGAGAGCAGGGTGGTGGTGAATGCACGTTGGAGTTTGAGTTCCTACCAGCACCATGGGATTAATAGGTGGGAGAACCTGCACCCACCTCCGCTTGCTGGTTTACTGGCTGTCTCTGCCTGTTGATCTGCGATGTGTCTCTAGGGTGGTGGGCTTTTCTTGTCGGCATGTCGCTGCTTCAACGTCCCCTTTTGCCGCTTTGCAGCAACCGCTTTCGTGGAGCGCAGAGAGCCATCCGGTCAGATGCTGTGATGGGATTTCCGACAGACCAGCATCCCTCAAAAGCCATTGAAACTTCCCACCAGTCCTGATGCCCTTGTAAACAGCTGCTGTTGCTGGCTGCATGAACCAGAGAGCAAACGAAGAGTAACTTACTTCAGCACTGGTGTTTGGTTCTAGAACATGCCGCTGCCACCGCGACATCGTCATCTCTGCCACCACTTTGACTTGAGAAAGAGACTTGGTTGGGGTATGGGACGCCCTACTTCATCGCTCACTTGTCGTGTTCACGTGAACACCTGCCTGTCTGGCTGCCTGCCCACCAAATGAGTTGCACCATTTTCCACCTGGCTCTGGAACCAGCTGGTGGGGCAGTTGATTGTCCCCTCTGAACACAAAAAGCCATGTGCAACTCCATGCTTCTCAAGAAAAGATCCAGCTGGCTCGCAAAGCCCAAGTGCGTTGTGTTGCCTCCGTGGCCTGTCACAATGGCACGCAAGAGTCAAGACATGCGCTGGGGCTGTGGGCCGAGATGATTGCTTGCACTTGGAGACCCGTTCCCGTGCCGTTGTCTGCCCACCGCTCCAATCCAAACCATTCGTCAGATTCCAATTGGCCTGCTCCAGCCCAGACGCAATTGCACGCTCTGACGATTGGGACTTGTGTGATCCACCTCTGTCTGACCTCTGAGCTCGCACCCAGGACCTCTACAGCACCCAGCGCGCTTGAAGACAACCATCTACCATGCCGACCACAAGCGAAAATGGACAGCTCGCCGTCGCCACGGCCTCCGCCTTTGCCTCCGGCATCCTCGCCGGCGCGTGGCTTTGGAAATCCTACGAACGCAAACAACGCCGCGACGCGCTCCAGTCCTCCACGCTGCCCAACCTCCAGGACTTTGACACCCTGCGCCATTGCAGCGCTAAGGCCACCGAAGTCGTCACCAACTACCTCAAGGACATCTACCACCCGGATGTTGACGGCAAACCCTTCAAGTACAATGTGCTTCCGCAAATCCAACCTGGCGACATCATCAAGGCGCTTCCCGACACCGCGCCAGAGACCTCCGAGTCCTGGGAGCGCATCTTCCACGACCTCGAGCAACACATCATCCCCAACGTTGGCCACTGGCAGTCGCCCAACTTCTTCTCCTACTTCAAGGTCTTCTCGTCCGAGACCAGCATGGTCGGCGACTTTGTCGCGTCCGGACTCAACACCATCGGGTTCTCGTGGGTGTCGTCTCCGGCCGGCACGGAACTGGAGCAAGTGGTGGTGGAATGGATGCGACAGATGCTGGGGTTTCCGTCGTGCTTTGCGTTCAGTTCTTCAGGCGGCGGTATCATCAATGGCACTGCCAGTGAGTCAGCATTGAGTGCCATGATCGCGGCGCGCAATCAGGCACTGGCGGGTTATTCTGGCGACGAACGCTCAGCTCGCGCCAGCAAGTTGACCGTGTACTGCTCGGACCAGACCCATTGCATCGTGGAGAAAGGATGCATGATCCTCGACTTGCTCAACCTTCGCGTCATCCCGACGCGTCGAGGCAAAGCCGACGAAGACAACTACGGTCTGGCGGCGGAAGACGTGGCGGCCGCCATGCAGGAGGACATGGACAACGGCTTCATCCCGTTCCTCGTGGTGCCGACGATTGGAACCACTTCGACACTGGCGGTGGACCCCGTGGCGGCCATCGTCCAGGCGGCGCGTGCGCTCAAACCAGACATCTGGGTGCACGTGGACGGTGCCTTCGGCGGCGCGGCGGCGCTGTGTCCCGAGAACCGTCACTGGTTCGACGGTCTTGAGGACTGCGACTCGATCGCCGTCAACGGTCATAAGTGGCTGCTTATTAGCATGGACTGCAGTTTTCTGTGGGTGAAGCAACGCAGTCGCTTGACCAGCGCATTGGCGTTGCATCCTGAATACCTCAAGAACGAACACCAGGATGAAGTCAACTACAAGGACTGGCAGGTGCCGCTCAGTCGTCGCTTCCGCGCACTCAAGGTGTGGTTTAATCTGCGTCGTATGGGTGCCGAAGGCATGCGCAAGCACATTCGTCGCTCCATCGAACTGGCCAAGAAGCTGGAAGGCATGTTGAAGGCGGACGGTCGCTTCGAGATCTTTGTGCCGACGCGCATGGCGTTGGTGTGTTTTTCGGTGGCGAACCAGTCCCGGGAGGTGACGGAGCAATTGATGGAGCGTGTGAACGCGACGGGTCGCATGTTTTTGATCCATTCGGTGGTGGACAACACGTACATTCTGCGTTTGGGCGTGGGTGGGTTGGAGATGCCGGAGGCCAACCTGGCTAACGCCGTCGAGGTGCTTACCAAGGAACTCGACAATTTGTTGGCCAACAAATGACTTCAATAGTGGGGAGCGAGCGAGATAACAAGTCGTACGATGGCAGTGCGACCTTGATAGGAAAGAGAACTGGTGTACAGAAGAATACAACAACTGATCATATATCAAACTGCTGCTGCTGCTGCTGTTGGTGGTGCTGGTGCTGGTGCGCTGTTCTTGCCTTGGTCTCTTGGGCGTCTTGGACCGTGTTGCTCCACGGAGAGCAACAGGAAAGCATCAACACAGCCCACACCAACAAAACTCCACGCAACCAACGAGATCGGTCACAAAAAGTGTCTATAGGAATAAAAAAAAGGATCAATGCGACGACAGTATCCGATTCTTCGAGGACAACCCTCTGCTGCTTCTCACGATCTTCGGCTGGGATTGTAGCTAACTCTCTTGTGGCTGGTCACCTGGTGGCTTGTCACTTGTTGGTTTCTCACTCGCTGGCTTGTCACTTGTTGGTTTCTCAATCGCTGGCTCGTCACTTGTTGGTTTCTCAATCGCTGGCTCGTCACTTGATGACTTGCTGCTGTCCTTGCTTGCTGGTTTGTCACCACCAGCTGGAACCCAAGTCTTTGTCTTGGGTTTGTTGCTCGAGTTAGTGCGTTTTCCCTTGAATCTGCCGCCATTCGATGAAGCACCGGGCTTCTTCCCCGATTTGCTGATGGGTTCATTGTCTGTTTGTTCCAGAGCACTTGCATCCACTGGTACTGTGCCAGCAGCACCAGCAGCGGCAAGTTCCGTTGGGCGCTCTTTGCCCTCCCGCCATCCTTGCCAAAAGCCGCGCGTTCCATCGGGCCCCTTAGCCATTCGAGAGGAGACCATTGCGTTTGCACCGACCTGACGCATCGCAAGCAGCAGCGTTGAGTTGATGACACGCGGCCGGTAAGTCGCTTCGCTCTGATCAGTGGACACTTTGAGAATGTCCACCGCCAGTTTGGGGTCTCGCCGCGACACCGCAAATTCCACTTTGTCGCCTTCATTGAGAATCTCCCCATTGAGCACACCAGAGCGGAGAAAAGACAGCAACACCTCCTCGTCAGCCTCTGCAGGTACTTCATCGTTTTCTGGTGGCGCGACGCTTCTCTCAATCACTCCGTTGGACTTGTCGTCAACGCTGACAACAGTACCACGTTGTGCACACGACTTCACTAGACGAAGGTGACTTGCCTTGTGTCTCTTGACGCATTCAAATTCCACTTCATCTCCTTCACGCAAAACCTCGGCATCATCATCGAGATCCTCGAGGTGGTACGAGAACTTGAGGTTGAACGCGTCCTCCGGAGTGGCAACACTCGCTCGTCGCTTCAACACCAACTCTCCTTTGGAGCCTCCATGCTTAGTGTTGCGATCTCGCGATGGTTTTCCCATCGTTCTTGCGAGGCTGCTGGCTTTGGTCACGATGCCCATGTACTTTGTGGGCTCAAAGTAGTGAATGGTTCCTTCTGGAACGATGTGGATGTTCACAGCGCGGGGCTTTTGCTTTTTCTCGCTTGCCAATCGCGACAGGACTACTTCCATGCCTTCTTGGATCTCTGTCGAATCCGAAGCTCCTTGAGTGACATCTTTGAAATGGAAGAACAGGTGGGACTCTTGCTCATACTCCGTGATGACTTCGATGAAGCCATAGCCATTCTCTTTGCGGAACTCTCTGATCACGCCTTCCAAACGCGGCAATTTCGAGTAATCGGCAGGTTTGCCTTCTGCCATTTCCTCCGGGCGATCATGCACCACACGAATCTCACGCGCAACAAACTCTTTGGTTCGGTGAACGATTCCAAGTTGAAATGTCACGCGATCTTTGCGCTTTGGATCGTGCTTGAAGTCATGCAAATCATTCGAAGAGAACTCGACATCAAGAACATCGTGGTTCGCCGCGTCCGTCACCAGCGAGTCCCACTCCTCACGAGACTTGCGGCCTGTTTCGCACGTCACTCGCAAGATTGTCGTATGAGGAATGTCGCCTTCGCCTTTCGACTCGATCTCCAAGTTCATCGCTTTGCAAAAGCGCTGCACCAGAGCAATCTCCGAGCGCTGCAAGCCTCGAGGAAACTCAAAGCTCACTGGGCTCTGCGTTTCGCCTTCCGTTCCTTCCGCAATCAAGTTTGCTTCAAAACACTGTTTGAGATCGGGGAAGAAATCCATGACCAGCTTGTCCTGCAACTGCACTCGAATCTTTCCGTTGGCCGTGAGCTGATTGCTGTTGCCACTGCTGCCTCGCTGGGTCGAGAATCTTTTCCGCAACGGCGCCACCACCACCTTTCCAGAAGCCTCGGGGTCGATGATCGTTTCCCACTGGACCTTCCCTGGCGCCAAAAGCTGGATACGTGTGGCACGAAGGTTGTCGCCGCCTCCATCGCGTGAAGGACGACTGCTCACACCAAACGACACTTCTTGGCCAGTTCGTAGTTCATCTGCTGTGGCACCGATCACGTCCATGAAACGGAAGTAGGCATCACACGGACGATCAGCACATTTAATGAAACCAAAATCTTCTTTGAGCGCTTTGATCACGCCAGTCACTCGATCATCCGCAGCCAATTCAACCAGTCGGATGTTGCGGAATCGAATCTCTTTGGTCGCCTTGTTATAGATCACGTCAAACAGTACTTGGTCGCCGACAAACGGAGTGTAATTGGGCACCGTGATGTCGTCCAAGTGGAAGGAACACGAGTCGCCCGAAGCTTCTTTTCTCATTTTCTTGCTCTTGGTCTCCAAAGGCTTTGGTTCATCTTGCTCACCTTCCTCCCCTACCTCAGTTGTGGGAACCGTTTGCGGTGTGGCACGCTTGATGAGTCCTGCCACAGAAGAGGACCCGCGAGACTGACGTGGGGCTTTCACCACTGTTCCTTGCACATCGCATTCGAGCGTTTCGAACAGTTGAATGGTGCCAGCGGGAAGTCTCTGGATGCGAACAGCGGTGAAACGCAGTGTTTTGCTCGTGGTGGCGCCACTTGCTTCCTCCGCATTGTCCTCGTCAGCTTCGTTCAGAACATAGAATGACACTTCATCCCCTTGACGAAGATGCTTTTCGCCCTTGCCGATCTGGTTGAGTGGGAAGTGGATATCCTCATCGGCAAACTCTTCGTCCTTGGCATCAATCACTTTGACGAAGCCACTCATGGAGCCCATCCGCACGACAACCCCTTGCTGCTTCTCCAGGTTCTTGAGCTTCTCTTCCAGTTCTTTAGCTTTTTTCTCGCGATACGACACCGTCACACTCAGATCGACAGCGCGTTTCACCCCTGTCTTGCGATGCGTGGCGACACGTAAACGCACTTCATCATGAAGACGAGGCACCATGGGACGCCGCGGTTTAGCTTTGCTTGGTTTGGCTTCCTGGCCTTCTTCTTCCTCCTCTTTGGCACCTTCGTCTGCTTTTTCGGAGGCTTGCAGACTCTCCGAGGTGAAACGAATCGTTTCTTTCTTGTCCTCACCCGTCGCAACCTCGATCAGACCATACTCTTGGGTGCGCTTTCTGCTGTAGCTGTCTGAGGAGCCTCGAGGAAGTCCTTTGGTCACGACGCCGTCCACAAAGTCTTCAGAAATCTGGAAACCAAGACAACAAGAGCTTGGGTAAGAACGTGGAGCTTTTCGAGACGCAGCGGTCTCAAACGCACCGTTTCCACGACAATTGTTCCCTTTGGCAGGACAACCAAACGACACGCCATCATCTTCTCCGAGCGTCGATTCTGGCGCACTTCAAACTCCACCTCATCGTGAGTTTCAAGGTCAGCCGGGGCCTCGGTGATATGGAAAAACAAGTCGCCTTCACGATCCATACAGCTACAATCGACTCCATTTGTCAGCACCACGACCACAACTAAATCCATCGAATCCGACGACCAAACGTACCTGACAAAACCGAAATTCGCCCCAATGTCCTTCACAAAACCTCTCTCGAACACGGGCTCTTCACGCTCCCTTGGGTTGCGCTGACCAAAGCGCCCACTGTCTCCGCGGTTGAAGCGACCTTCTCGACCAAACCCACGATCATCGCCGTCATCTCGGAAGCCACGCCCACCACCACCACGTCCGCGGCTTCCATCTCTGTCAAACGAACCGCGACCTCCGCGTCGGTCCCCGCGATCGAATCGCCGACGGTCATCGCGTTCTTCCTCCCGTGGAGCATTTGGATCCTCGCCCTTGGCCGTTTCTTCAGCAGCGTTGTCTTTTCCCTGCGGTTCCTTGTCCTCTTCAGTCTCGCCGCGATGCCGTTCCCTAGAGGAGCTTCTCCAGCCTTGCTGCCTCTGCTCATCCTGGTCTGGGCCTCGAGGTCCATTGGGAGACATGCGACGCTGCATTCGCCCTGGACCAGGTTGATCGTCTCGTCGGTCGTCACGGCTTCCCCATCGGTCACCTGCAGCACGAGGCTCCCGCTCGTCGCGTCCATGGCCCCATCTAGAGGTCGGACCTTCGTTCCATCCACCACGAGGCTCTCTCCTTCCCCCCCACTCGTCTCGACTATCGCCGCGGCCACTACCAAATCTTCCTCTGTCTTGATCCTCGCCGGGACCTCGACCGCGATACGAGTCACCTCCTCTCGAGTCAAATCGTGCGTCGCCTCTGGCGTCAAACTCACTGCGTCCACCAAACCGACTTCCTGTGTCGCGCTCATTGTTCCAGCGCCGCAGACCGCCGCCACCTCCTCCTCGACGATCGCGGTCTGCTTGTTTGCGTTGCTCTTCCTCGCGCTGCAGCTCTGCAAAGCCCTTTGCTGGTTTGGCCACCGTCTCCGCCGCGACGCCCCAGGGATTGGCCTGCTTTCGCGACGAAGAAGCGTCGTCATCGTCGTCATCGCCCCATCGACTGGGCTTCTTCTTGGCTGCCGCCACAGCCGCGCCACCAGCCGCGTTCATGCGCTCTGGCTGACTACTGCTGGCAGTCGAAACAGCCGCTGAAGCATTCGATGGATCCATCAACTGCACTTCCACCTCGTCGTCGTCGTCATCCGCCGCCCAGTCACCCGGCTGAAGAGAAGACCGAAACATTTCCACACTCTGCTTGCCGCCACTTGACGTTGGATCCTCCTCCACCCCAACCAGATGATGGCCAGAGATGCTGGAAAGAAATCCAACCTGCCAAACTTTGTTTTCAGCCCACGCATCAACTTTGACAAACGCTTTTCTATGATGATGATCATCCCCTAAACACTATACGTCTAAACACCCCCTACACCCTAAGCCACTTCGTTTGCTGCCTGGCCAGGAACCTGGGCACTCGCACCTGGGGCACTGCTGGGGGCACTACCTGGACCGTCCGCCAGCGTGTCAACCTGGACATCTGAGGTCTTGACAGCCTTGAAGTCGGCGCGCTTGATCTCGATCTCGCCGTCTTCCGTTTCTTTGGCGTTCGGATGAAACACTTTCATTTCGTCCCAAATGAGCTTTTGCAGTACGCTTTTGGTCAGCTTTTCGTTCTCAAAGTCAAAGTCAAAGCCTGACGACGCCATTGTCTCATCCGATGGAGTGCGAACCGACGTCACGTATGGATGGGCAAGCGCTTCATCAATCTTGATGCGTTTATTGGGGTCAATCACCAGCATTTTCTCCAGTAAATCCAGCGCGTCCGGTGGTGCGTCCGAGAACATTTGCGCCAGCGACTTGACTGGATTCGGTCCGCGTTTGTGGCGTTCTGCGTTCATAAACTTCTTCGCACGGGTGTTGGTAATAAAGTACAATTCTTCTTCGCTTGGAGCTCCAAGCGCATTCATGATCAAATGGAGCTGGTCAATGTAGTCTTGGCCAGGGAAAAGCGGCTTTCGCGACATCATTTCAGCGAAAATGCACCCGATCGACCAAATGTCCACTTCTCGGGTATATTTCATGCAACCCAGCATGATCTCTGGTGCGCGATACCATCTTGTCACCACGTATTCAGTCAACTCGAGTTCTTCCTCGGGGAATACACCTCTTGCCAAGCCAAAATCACAAATCTTGAGCTCGCAATTGGCATTCACAAGAATGTTGGAGGGTTTCAAATCGCGATGAATCACATTGGCAGAGTGAACATATTTCATGGCGCAAAGCATTTGGTACATAAAGAACACGATGTGCTCGTCCGAGAGGGCATGGCGTGAATACACAACGCGATGCAGATCGGTCGCCATGAGCTCTGACACGATGTACACATCCTCAAACTTTGCTAATGAGACAGGCTCCAGGATGTCGGTCACACCGAGAATGTACTTGTGGTCCAAATGGCGCATCAATTTGATCTCGCGAACGATGCGCTTGGCATCGGTCAAATCGTCAAACGCACGCTGGATGTTCTTGATAGCGACTGTCTGATTGTTACGCGTGTCTTTAGCCGAGATCACGACTCCGTACGCGCCAGAGCCGATGGTCTTGGTGTACTCGTAGTAAGTTGGGATCTCAAACTTGGCATTTGAAGTCATAAAGCATTGGTGGCCTTCTCGTGTGGCGGGCAAGTACTTTGGCTTGTTGTTGGACGCATTGGCAGCGGCCGTGGCTTCGTCGGTGCGCTGCTTTTCTCGGAATTTCTTGGCCGCCTCGGTGCGGCTTTTCTCTTCTTCAAGTTTTTCTTCCGTAGCCTTGGTGCCGTATTTCACGAATGAGCCATCTTTGCTGGGCACCATCGCATGGTTCCATCGAATGGCTTCCAATAGTGCGTTTCTCCAGTTTTCAAACGATTTGTCATCCTCTGCTTCAAGAATGAGTGCCTTGGTGCCCCACCGAAGTTCTAACCGCCGCGGATGCTTGGCGTTGGCGGGCATGAGGTGATGGCCGGGTCCAATGGGCGTCTCGGAGCAAAGCGTGAGCGATTCCTTGCTGGTGTAGTATCCGAGTGTCATGTGGCGCTCTTCCAGTCGCAGAATGAAGTACCGTTTGGTCCACATGCGCAGTCGCTGGCCCTGTTTGAGCAGATACCCTTCCTGGATCACATCGGCCGACCGAAAGACGAGATTGGGATTCGTGCGCGACGGCACCGTCTTGCCATGCAGCCACATTGCAAATGTGGAGCGGTTCTTGGTGACGTACACGCCATCACCTGGGGTCACATCGCTTGCACCGCTGGCGTGTTGCTCAGCGCTGTTGGACTGCCTGGACGACATGGGGGTACTCGGTTGACTTGGTCACTTTGGCCAGGAGGCAGAAGAAGGATAGAGAGTCGGAGGAATAGAAGAGGCCGAAACAGTCGGCGTTGTTTTCCCACCCGCAGCGCGTAGCCACCAGAAGCCTCCGACACGATACAACTCGACTTGACTCGACTCGACTCGCGACAGACAAGAACGACCAAACCTGGCCAAATGACCTGATTCACTGGCTCACCCTTGGACGCTTCTACGCGCTTGGTGTCTTAGCTGCCGTGACTGTCTTGAGCGCAGGAAGTTTCAACAAACACCCACACAGCACCTGTGTGTGGCACACCAAACTACGGTACAGCACCACGTTTGAGTCTAGGGCTTAGTAGTGCCGTCTGAGTCAACGGTGTCTCCATCTGGGTGGCAAAACCCAACACAGAGCCAGCCATTCATCAAAAAGATCCCTGCAGAGAGCATCTCACCACGACAACACACGGCTTTCCATATGCTCACATAGCTCACACAGTCAATCAAATCCATCGACTTCACTTCTGCTCGTTGTTTGGTTGATGCAAAGGCTGAACGCGCCTCCATCACACTTAACTGCTACTTGATAGACGTTATTATTGGACGTTTGCTGCCCCCATCCTACTCGTACTTTGTCGAACGTATAGTTGATATGTATACTGTTGCTGCCAGAGTGGTGTGGTGTGGCGCTCGTGTGTCATATCTTCGTTGGGTTCTGCGAGCTTTTTTGTGTTGGCAGGCGAGCGCACGTCGACGTCTCGGTCATTCGCCAAGTGAAGTGGAACCAAAGGGAAACATGTTGCGCGGCGCCTCGCACGCTCGTCGTCGTCTGCTCACGCGGCACTTCAACCACGCAGCCAAGAAGCCGGCTTCTGCCGCCGCGTCTTCCTCGGCAAAGCCACCCGCTTCGGCTTCCACCAGCGGCAGTGGATCGGGCTCGATGCCACCATCCACTTCTGCTGCTTCTTCTTCTTCCTCCTCCTCCTCGTCCGGTGCGTCGACGTTGCTGTTGCTCACGCTCGCGGCCCCAATTGGTGTCGCTGCGTATGTGCGCACCCATCCCGAGTGGAATCCGGAACTGCTCAAGGACAACGCCAACTGGCTGCGTTTCCGATCGCTGGCACTCGGCGACACCGAGTCCGCGTTTCGTCAACCTGCTGCTGACAAGCAACAAGCAGAAAACAAGTCGGCTGAACAACTGGACACCAAGCCCATTGGTCTGCCAAAGCCAACGCCCGTCGTGAAGAAACCTGCGGCTGACCTAGCCGTGCGCGAAGAAGAACCCGTGGCGGAAACCCCGGTGATCACCGCCAAGAAACAACCTGTCGTGGTCGCCGTCAAAAAATCGCCCGCCAACGAAACCGAAAAGGAAACACCCAAAGCAGACCAAAAGCAACAATCAGCGCAACCAGCTGCAAATGCCAAAGAGACTGCTGCTCCGGTGACTGTCGTTGCTGCCCCTGCACCAGCGCCAAAGGCAAAAGACGAACCCGTGAAGGAGCCCGTGCCAGACCCAGAGACCCGTGCGGAAAAGAGATTGCGTGAAGCTACCCAGAAGGCGACCCAGGAGATCCGCAAGTTGGAGGCCCAGGCTGACCCAGCGTTGCTCGCGGCACGAGCTCAAAAGGAAATCGCGGAGGCGACGGTGAGCCATTATTAATTGACTGACTGACAGATCGATTGGCTTTTGGACGGAGCCAAAACTCACGCAATCTTCCTGCTCTTTTACAGAAATTCGTAGCGTCGACGCTGCAGAACGAGTCGGAGGCGGCTGCCAATGAAATCGAAAAGACGTATCTGGCAGGGCTCGACGTGAGTGTCTCGACAGCCGTGCAATCATCTGTCCTTGACACAGAGAAAGAGACTGATCAACGGGTGGATGCATGCACCGTAGAAACTGGATTCGCAAGCGTTGGCTCTGCGCGTTGCTCAACTCGCGACAGAAATGAAGCACCGCGCGAAATGGGAAGCTGTCAAGTTGTACGAAGCGCTGAAGCAAATGGAAGAACAGACCAACAAGAAGGTTGGATGGACGTGAGGGTCTCGTGTGGATTTTTCGTCTTCCTTGCTGACACGTCCATTTCTTTGCTTTTGCCAGACCAAGGCAGTTTTGCGCAAACAGGAAGAAACGCACAAGGAACTGGTCGCTCGTGAACTGCGATTGCAGGAAGAGGTGCGAATATGATGGACTTTTGCTCCATACAGCACCGCCACGGAGTCCCACTGACCTGGCCCTGCGTTGTCTACAGCTTCTTCTGCGCAAGACCCGCGAAGAAATCGACGCCATCAAGAGAGACTTTCACACCAAGGGCCAGGCCATGATCGACAAGCACGTGGAATCCGCTAAGGCCGACCTCGCCAAACAGTTTGAGAAGGAGAAGAAGCTGCTGAAGGACGAGTACGAAGAGCGATTGCGTCGCAAACTGCAAGAGTCGGAGCAGACTCTGGAGCGCGAGAAAAACGAACGCAAGCAAGAGCTGGAGATGTACAACGCGCGCTACCAGGCGTTGAAGGAACTGCTTGACAAGTCGTCTTCTTACGAGTCCATCAGTCACAAGATTCACAAGGTGTCTGTCGCCGCGCTGGCTCTGTCCGACCGCATTGAAGCCGCTGCTCCTCTGCGCGCAGAAATCCGTGCTCTTCGAGAAGCTGGACAAGGCGACGAAGTCATTGAGACGGCACTCAAGACTCTTCCCCGCACGGTCATCGACGAAGGTGCTCCTTCCGTGCGACAATTGCAGGAGCGTTTCAAGACTGTCAAGAGCGAGGGTCGTCGCGCTGCTTTGGTTCCAGAAGACTCTGGGTTGGCTGGTCAGATCCTCGCCCGAGTGTTGTCCAATTTGATGATTGCACCTGCTGCTCCAATTGAAGGTACGCGCAACGCGGTTGATCGAGACTCTTTGACATTGATGTCCGCTAACTGACACGCAATCGCGGATTGTTATGTTATTGTGGTGCAGGTGACGATGCTGAAGCCATTTTCTCCCGTGCCGACTATGCAATTAGAGCCGGCGATCTGGAGAAGGCGATTGAAGAGATGCAGGGATTGACGGGTGAAGCCGCGGAAGTGTCCAGGTCAGTTCACTGCCGTCCTAACGCTCATCTCTATTGACGCCTCATAGAACTCACTATCATCCGCAACGCATTGATTGCAATGAAATGCAGAGACTGGGTGGACGCCGCCAAATCTCGTCTTGCGGTGGAACAGACTTCACGTGTCGTCAAGGCGCACATTGCTCTGTTAGCTGCGAGTTTGTCATAAAGAGAGAACGACCTCGTGCAACCGCCCAGCTGCTAAGGTGGGGCGGCTGGTGAACAAGTTGAAAACCCAACGAGACCTCAACAGGAAAAAGAAGATGATTCTCTTTTGTTTTATTTCGGTCGAAGAGACGAGAGAAAGCCATTGACGAGTGGAACGGCAGTCGTAGGATGCAGCAAGCGCAGCGCAAACGACAACACGAGAAACGAAGTTTTGTTTGCTGGAGCGTTCAACCTGGTTGTTCAATCGAGTTGTTAGCAGAGCGAAGTTAGTTAGTCAGCAGCCACTCCACACCAGACAAAACGACGCAGACGAGGCTCACCTTGCGGGTGGTCGACGTAAGGCTGACTGGACTCGTTGAATGGCGGAGCAGGTCACAACCAGTGGAACTACAATTCCCAGCAGCATCTTCAATCTCAACAACGTTTTGGCATCATGCTGGAGCTCGATCTTGTGGTGTTTCTGCTGGCCAAGAAACGGCTCTTCTACTGGAACAGTCCTCTCGTCGTGGTGTTGGTCCTCTTCTACTTCATCCAAGTCGCCTGTCTTGAAGAGGTCCACCAAATCATTTGATGAGAACGCATCACTCTCGGTATCAGCTGCTTCGTCTTCGTGTTCTTCCGGATCGGCAGCGGAATCCGTTGACTCGGACCAAGCATCGTGATCATCTCTTGCTGTCATTTGCTCGTTGTCAAACGATACGGTTGGTGGAGCTTCAGGTGTGTCTTTTTCGCTCTTTTCCTCTGCTAGTTGAAGCCGCAACAGAGTGATTTCTGTCTGCAACGACTGGATGGTCTGTCGCGCGTCCTCCAACTGCTGGATCAGCGTCTGCGTTTGTGTCTCGGGGGCTCCTGTCAACTCCAACGACATCTGCGTCGCAAAGCCAACAGTAACGCTCCATGAGTCAACGGTGGCACACAACAGGCTGTAGCGACACTCACAGACTGCGGGTGCTCTGGTGCAACCGACTGATTGGAGCTCTCCCTTGCGTGGCAGAATGAGCAAAGTTGCGCCCGTCTTTCTGCCAAGAGAGACGATTTGGATGATTTGCATGACGATTTGGATCCAGTAGAAGACACTGGTGAAGACAGAGAGCAAGTGGATTCAGAGAGTTGCTGGTGGAGGTTGCTGTCGGCGCGTGGCACTGCCTGGTCGCGAAGCTTTTTGCGTTGCCGTACAAGCAATCGACAGCGTTGCACTTCGGCGTCTCGCACGCGTCGTCTGCGCGTGGCGTCCGTGTCCACAGTAGGTTTGTTCCAGACCATCATCACGGCCCCAACGTCCAAAAGTTGCTGATCGACAAGTCGGGTGATGGGTATATCAGAAAGCGAGCTCCTGAGCATATCGCCTCAAAAGAACATGTGAAACCGACGGAACTGTGCAACTTGATTTGGTTGGATCCTAGCACCACCTTCCAAACAGCTACAGTTCTACACTGACACCATCTCCACCTGACTGGCTTCAAGCACTTCTTCAACTTTTAGGTGGTCTGGCACCAGAGGAAGCGACAAATCTTGCAGGTCATCCAGCACTTGAACGTCTTCTTGCTCGGAACTTGGCGCATCTCTGTGTTGGTGCTCCGTCTCTGGAGGAGTCACATCTAGGGTGGTCTCCTCACGCTGATCGTCTTGTACCTGGCAAGTTGCCTGGTCGCGGGCATCTCGATCCGAAGCGCACGACTCCGTGTCCCATTTATCACTGGCAGAACTCGTTGGCGCGGAAGTTGAAGCGAGGCGAATGCCGTGGATTCGAATGCTTGCGGCAGAAGCCGCTTCGTGATGGAGCTTGTGGTCCGGCTCACAGGCGGATGTGGCGGCACACTGCATCTGATCCAACACTTCTGGTGGCAGTCCGTGGGTTCTGGCCGCCAGCGAGAACCTTCGCAGGGACCCCCTCACGCCATGACTGTTCAATGTCTCGGTCTGCAGGAAAACGTCGTATGCTGTGCCTTCTGTGAGGTTGTCCATCATAAAACTCTGTGCCAAAAGCGATGAGTTCTTGATCGTGATGACTCCGCGGCTGCTGGCTGCTGCCATGGCAGTCGCATAATCAAAGCTGGCTCCGTGCTTCCACGGAAAGAAGTGCACATGACCCACATCGCTGAGCCGCACCGTGACGTTCAAGGCGTCGACCCTTGCGTCGGCGGCGCTGGCAAACACCTCGCGAACAACAGGTGGTGGTCCATGGGCTTTGAGGTTCTCATGGCTCGCGACAGTTCCATACACACCTTCACTGTTGGCTGTCTCCGTGACAAGATACACAGTGTAATTGGCATCTGAAACCGGCACTGGCAATTCGATCTCTTTCCACCCCGAGTCGGTCTTGTGCTCCATCTCCTCGGCATTGATGGAGATGCTTTGCTGGTGGACAACATGCTGGTCCATCGCGAGGCGATTGCCATACTTGTCACTCTCAAACGCAACACGTTCCATCTGCGGCCAGTACGCGTTCTGGACCACCAACACATGCAGATTGCCAATTGAGTTCATGCGAAAGCCCAGACTCAAACGGGTCATGCTGGCTGCTGTCGGCCACGCAGCATGGGCCAAGAGTATCGGCGCATTGCCAAACGTCGCCACGTTGTTGAACTCTTTGATTTCCCCGTAGATGGCTTGGTCCGCCGAGGTTTCCGCCACGACAAAACAGTCGTACGCCATGCCTGGATGCAAATAGTCCAAGACTTCCACGTGAACCAGATGGGCCACTTCCACTTTGGCGGTGCGTCGCAAACGCACGGCGTCATGAGGGTAGTCGTGGAAATTGGGCGCGTTGTTGCCCGGAAGCTGCTTGTTGCTCACGTTGTACGGCGAAGTCACGTTAAACACATCTTCATGGCCCGCTTCGCCACACATGTAGTGCACTTCACCCGGCTGATCCAGCTGCATCTCCACCAAAAGCTCGGTGGTAGACCCGTTGCGGGGACCAAGCCATAGCTTTTCAAAGGCAGGAGCTGGCGTATGAGTCATGACCAGCACCTTCTCGAACCGCTCACTTAGAACGCCGTCGCTGCCACTCGTTTCGGTCGCTAGCAATACCAGGTACGTCGTGTTGGGGGTCAGATTCTGCTCCACGTCCTGCTCCATTTTGCGTTTGTCTTGGTGTCGATCGAAGCTGTCCAACATGTCGAACTCGACGCTTTTGCGCGCCAGTGGCAGTCGGCACTTGTCGAATTCCTCGCGACTCTGCGCCATCTCTGGCGACCAAATCGCTTCTTGCTCGCGCAACGAGTCCACTGTCAACGGTGGCAGCCGCTGAGGGTCTGTTTCATCGATACATTGTCCAGGCAGCACCAGCAAATGCACCAGCGCCGAACGACATGAGCGACACTCGACTTCAAAGGTGACCGTGATTCGCGACGTGTTGCCATACGTCGGTTTGGCATCATACTGAACGAGTCTCGGCGCGGATTCGAAGGTGACAACCTCGCGGGCATCGTTTTCCGTGCGGCTGTCGTTGGAGCGATTGCGAAACGGGTTCACCACCGTGAACATGCCATCACTTCCCCACGTCTCGTATGCCACAAACAAAAAGTAGTTGGTGTCGGGTCGCAGCGAGGAAACGCGTTGGCGAATCTCTAAAAAAGTGTCATTCTCGCCGTGTAGCGCATTCAGTTGGCCCTTCGCCACCACGTGGGCTTTGCCAACTTGCGCGGTTTTGAACGCCGATAGCTCTCGCTTGTAGGAATCGCCGAAAGAGTTGAGAAAGAAGTCTCTTCGACCCTGTTGGCCATCGACCAACAAGAACCAGGGCACGCGACCGGTTTGCTCTGCGATGTACTGGACTGACCCGCTTCCGTTGCGTCCATTTACTCCCTCTAGGCCCAGCGAATCGGAAGAACTCATTCGCAAATCGCGTCGTTTCGACATAAACAGATCCACTTGCACCGTGTCAGTGGTGCCTGGAACTGGCCTGACCATCACATCGTCCATCAAGATCGATTGGTTGGAATAATCTGCGTGGGTGCGCACTTGATGACACGCGGCACTCGCATTCTGCCAGTCAAACACGCCATTGCTGGCTTCAGTCTCGATCACCACACACAACTCGTACAGGCCATGGGGCACCAGGTCCTTGAGCTCTTTGGTGGTCGGATCGCCTTTCAACACGTCTTCTCGCTTGACCGAGATGGTGCCATTCGTCAAAACGCCTTGACCCAGTTGTTCAAAAGGCGCTTCTTTGATGAGCATCGGCGTGAGGTCGTCCAGGGGAAAGTTGCTGGCATTTGGGAACAACTGCAGCTCCGTCAGGTTGCCCGACAGCAGCAGTGGCGAATCCACCAGCATTCCTCGGTAGAACAGAACATAATGCACTTCGCCGTAACTCGACAACCGAAACGATAGCTGAATCGCACTGCAGGAATCCGGTTTCGCGCCGACCATGAAGCTCCCAGGTACAAATTGCGGAGCTGGAACATGCGTCGTGACCAGAACAGGCGGAGGGAACTCGCCGTACACGCCGTTGCTCTCAAAGGTCTCCGAAGTGAGCGACAAATGGTACGTCGTGGCCTCATGAAGATGGCGAATCGTGAAGTTTCGCGAGAACTGCAGGGGTTGCATGGGCACACTCTGGTTGGTGTTGTTGTCGATTTCGGTGGACACATCTTGCACAGAGACGTCCACAAAGCCTCGCACCACGTGGGGCTTTGCGTGTACTTCGAGTGGCTTCTTCGCCAACGCAGGATCTGAAAACTCGACATCACTCATCTTGTACCAAATTCTGCCTGGAGACGTGACGTTGATGGTGCAAAACACGGCAGTTGTCGTCGCATTCAGCGGCACGGCTGTCGCTTTGAGGATTTTGGGAGCAAGCGCATGGGTCTTGATGAGCAGTGAGCGCAATTCGCCATACACCCCACTCCGGTGGCCGTCCATACTTGTCTCGGAGACCAAATGCACGTGATACGATGTGTTTGGCGCCAGTGACTCCAAGACGAACTCCATGGAGGTGTTCTCCACATGGAAATGACCTCTGGTGTGGATGACCGGTCGTGCAGCATTTGGCAAATGGTGGTGCGTTGGGACTCTTTCGTGAACCACCTCTTCTACGGTGATCCTATAACCAGTGTCTTCCTTTGGTGCATCCTCAGGTGCCTCCACAGTAGCATAATGAAGCCATCCTGTCTCTGAAAGCTCCGTTCTTAGTGTCACGCTGTCAGTGGTAGCATCGACAGGTTTCCAATCGGTTTGCAGCACAAACGGAGCCGCACTGTGGGTGCGTACAACCACTCGACGCGTCGGTTTGCTCACAACTTGTGTGGGTTCTTGGGACTCGGCAAACAAGTGCACCACCAGCAGCGAGTGTTCGCTCAGATTTCCTATCTCAAAGCTCACGTTGCGCAAGCCGTCGGATTGATCGTGCGCGTTGGAGATTGCCAAACCGTGACGATCCAACTCGTGACACACCGGCTCTTGGTGCTTGGAACAGTTGTGACTGTGCGTATTGTCACCGCCCGAGTAGACACATTTGACACAATAATGCAGTCGATCCTGAGGCTTTGACATGGCAGCAGTGATCGAAATGGTAGTCGTCGTGCCAAACGTCGGCTGAGCTTCGAGAAACACTACCTCTGACGCATTGTGGTTGGTTCTCGCCTCGACCAGCTCGTGGAAGAGACGGCCAAACACTCCATTGCTGTTCAACGTCTCTGGAAGCAGCAAAAAGCTGTAAAACGTGGCGTCTTGAAGACCTGCAACAGTGATTTGGGTCGAGAATGCGCTCGCGCTCGCACTCGCACTCGCACCGGCAGTGTGTTCGAGTTGGTCATTCGCAATGGGAAGCGGATGCGCTTGGACACCATACCAAATCTCGTTGTTACTCTCGATGCCATGAAAGATCTCGTCTGGCGGCAGACTCATGAGGTTGCGAAGCACATGCGACGAAGACTTTGGGCAAAAGAAGTAGTGAAGAGTGGCCTGTCGTGGCAGGTCGACCCGGATTGCAATGGCGTTAGTGGTGCCGTTGACTGGGTTGGCACTTGCTTGTGCGATCAGAGGTGCTTCGAAATGGGTTGCACAATTGCGAACCTGCCTCGCTCTACCAAAGACACCGTGGCTTCCGATCGTCTCGAGCACAAACGAGACGTCGTAGACACTTCCGCTGACCAAGTTGGATAGTCTGCCTTGGAACAAAAGTTTGCGGGCATCAATTCGAACGAGACTCTGCTGCCTGTAAGATTGCTTCCCTTCCTCGTTGATCTCTTGGTCTCGCAGGCGCATTCTGCCCTCAAAAGCCTCCGGCATTGCGCCATCTTTAGCATCCGCTGCGGAAGGAGCCGACGTCGCCGAAGAGTAAGATCGCTTAATGGCCTTGTAATGCACTTCAAACGCATCGGCAAACGACAAGTCAGGTGCCAATTCATCGTACAGTGGTTCCAGCAGATCCAATGTGATGGTTAGTTGGGTCGAAACGCCGTCGGAGGCCACACACGAGGCCCTGCCAATGTCGGGAGCCATCGCATGCGTTCGAAAGCTCTTCGGGAGATGCAGCACGTCACCCAAAACGTGGCTGGTGCCAAAGGATTCGGTCACCACAAACAGATCGTAATCAGTCGACGGAATCAGTCCCGTGAAGGTGTGATCCAGCGGCTTTTCGTCTTCATCGGCGGAAGAAACCACATCAAAAAGATGCAGAAACACCGCGGTATTTAGCAAGCCATCACGCGTGGAGTTGCGCGTGATCTCCCAGCCACTCAGAGGCTTGTGGGCCGCCAATTTAGCGATTTGGCGCGTCGCCACCACTGCGAAATGCACCTGTCCAAGCGACCCAACTCGAAATTGAATCTGCGCTGCGTCAAAAGTGGCGTTGACAGGCGAAATCTGCACCAAATGCAGCTCTGGAGGCGCCGGGTTGGTCCTGGTGTTGAGGACTTGGATCACATTGCCAAACACGCCGTTGCTGCCGGGCACTTCGGCCACGAAGTAGACGTCGTAGCTGCTATTGGCGCGGAGCTTCGTCACGTTGACTTCGATCTTTTGTGCTGACTCCACGACGATGGTGTCGGCTCTGAGCACGTCTGCGAGTTGGTCTGGCGACTGGTCGGCACTGTCAACGCCATCGCCGCCCACCAACACCGCCGTCTTGATGGCCAGGGCATCCAGTGGGGCGTGGCCAGTGGCCACCACGGCGAAATGTAGATCCGCTGCATCCGTCACATACGACGTAAGTGTGAGCTGGTGCGCAGAACCGGGCGTTGGCTTGACATATCCCGTCGTTTTCTGCACGGCATGCGCTGCTTTCACGTGGACAACCCATCCGAATCAGCTCCAACAACTCTCCAACTAGCTCTGCAAAAAGCGCCAAACTCACTTTCGTCAATGGAATGCACTTGGCAAACAAAGAAAAAACACAGCGAAAACACAGCGAAACAACGCTCCCACTTTGCCATTTTGGCGCGCGCTTCTCTTCTTTTATTTGGCGTAGCAACGCTTCAGCGATGCACCCCCAAAAAGATACCGACCGTTCACAATGGGGAGGATCCGGGTCGAAATGATTGGTGCAGCTCGCCATAAGAGAGCAACTTGCTACGCACCTGTGATTTGTTCCAGTGTCCTATGAAACGTTCGTTTGGTCTGCATCTGGTGCGTGTAAGTACTGAACTGGGCCATTCCATCTATTCGTTGGAGTCCATCCGCCCCGCTGCCCCTCCACCTCCACCTCCACCTCCACCTCCACCTCCACCTCTCCACCTCTCCACCTCTCCACCTCCAAGGCGTCTATTACCAGAAGTCCAGCGTTGTCATAAGCGTCTGAGCCTTGAATACGACAACCTGACAACCTGCCAAGCGGATCCGACTGGTTGTCATCACATCCAACCTGGAATCTTTGGACGTGAAACGGGTGGTGTGGTGCACTTCATAAAATCCGTTGGGCAACGGTACAGTGTACCACTTGGTCGGCCATTTTCATTTGATGCGGGTTCGCAAGCGGAAATGAGACTGCGAGCGACTTCGGCGTCGGCGTTTTCGACGTCCAAAGCGACTTCTGCGGTGTCGTTTGCCGATGAACGAGACGAAGAACAGAGCCATGTGGTGTCCAAGGCTCAGTCGCAGGCTCGTGCGAGTTCTCGGTGGGTTGCGTTGTCTCGTTTTGGGCAAAGTTGACCGACTGACGGGATTGGCGTGGTGCATGATGGACCGACAGCACCTTGAGCCGCGCGGAAAGCGAGGAATTCGCGCAGGCAGAAATCCCAACAGCGTTTCCTCCTCTTCGACGCTCGGTTTCGGCGTTCTCAGAAACTCGAAAGAGCGCCAAAGTGCCGACTTGCAAAGCCGACACACAGCATCCGGAAGAGACCCCCGAGCAACTGCGACAAGAACAAGAAGACGCGGACCAGCCAGCAGTCGACCACGTCAAGGCCAAAGACGACGCTCAGGAGCAAGAACAGGAGCAAGAGATTGAAGCTGCGCCGACGCTGAATGGCAGAGTGCCAGGACCGCCGATTAAGAAACCCGCGGTGGGACCACAAGACTTCGAGCTGCTCTGCGTGATCGGCCAGGGCGCCTTTGGCAAAGTGATCCAAGTGCGCCACAAACCAACGGACGAGATTCTCGCCATGAAGGTGAGAGTCGAAGGAACTGCCTGCTGCCAGCAGTGCAACTGACCGATGTGAATGCCACTATGACAACTGTGGCGCAATGACAGATCGTGTCCACCAAATACATTGTCGAGCGCAACTCGGTGCCGTATCTGCAAGCGGAACGGGATATCATGACGCGTATTCGTCACCCGTTTCTCATAAACTTGCGCTACGCCTTTCAGACGCCGCGTAACGTGTATCTTGTGATGCCATATGTCGCGGGCGGCGAGCTGTTTCATCATTTGTGCAACGAGGGCATTCTCTTGGAGGTTCGTTTTACCTCTGCGCCTGTGGCATCGCGTGTGCTCCACTGATGAGGCATCCTTTCTGCAAACAACAGGATGCAGCCAGGTTTTATGCAGCTGAAATGGTGCTGGCGCTTGAGCATTTGCACAGTTTGGGCATCATCCACCGGTGAGCAATAGATCGAGCACGTGAATTGTGCGTCAAGACTCGTTTTAACGATTCTCTGTAGTGATTTGAAGCCCGAGAACATTTTGCTTGACACCGACGGCCACATTCGCCTCACTGACTTTGGTTTGGCTAAAGAGATGACTGGAGTGAGTCGTGTGGCGCTATGGATGGGGGTTGCGCCAAGTGTTCTGTTGACATTATCTTGCCGCCAACACGCAGGAAGACGACTCGACGAAAACTGTGTGCGGTACCAATGGTATGTTTGAAGAGATTACCTGCAAAGGATGGCTTGACAGATGGGTTGACCGTGCCCTTTGCAGAGTACATGGCCCCCGAAATGGTGCGCGGCAAGGCGTACAACCAGGCGGTCGACTGGTGGGCACTCGGTGCGTTGCTCTATGAAATGCTCACTGGAAAGCCGCCTTTTTGTCACAAAAACAAAAAGAAATTGCTACAAAAGATCACAAATGAAAAGGTGCGTAGGCAGAGGAGTGAAAGCAGTCGGTGGGATCATTCACCCTTGTCATGTGCGTGTTGTACCAGCTTTTCCTTCCCAAATGGCTCACCGCGGATTCCCATTCGATCCTGAAGCAATTATTAGAGCGAAATGTCGACAAACGACTTGGCTCGGGCAAGTCGACCATGTTCAAAGTGCGCGGTGTGCAAGCCATCAAGCAGCACTCGTTTTTCCGCGTGAGATCGTCGTCTTCTAATGGCACATGTTGTCGCATTGGTTGACTGACCATGATGATGGTTTGCACAGGACATTGATTGGCATCTGTTGATGCAACGCAAGCTCGAATCTCCGATCATTCCGAAAGTTGAAAGCTCCACAGACACATCGAATTTTGAGAGTTTCTTCACCAAACTGGCGGTGGGCAAACCGAGCGGAGCGGAACCTGATCCAGCTGCTTCGCGTGGAGTTCATGACGACAGTCCGCCGCATTCGCCTGGAGGCCGCAAGCTGTTTGATCGATTCTCGTTTGATGCGAATGAGTTCCCACCTCTGAGTTGACGAGGAGCACAAGAGCGACGCGTGGTGCCTCGGCCCATACACAAGAGGTTGGTGGCATCATGAGCAGCAGAAGGGACCACTCGACGGGAGATTAGTTGTTTTGGTAAGTTTACAGAATCCAAAAGCAAAGCGAAACACTAGAACCTGCTGGGAGAGTCACATGATCTCGTCATCGGATGGATGAGCTGCACTCTGTCCAATTCCGCCTTGCATTTCGAGCTAGGAGAACACCCCGACGTTCCATCTTGGCGTTTTGGTGACTGCTGCTTGCTCCTGTGCTTGTGCAGTGGTGCGGTGTGTCAAGACACCAGAGTTTCGATTGGAACGCGTTCGTGACGATGCGCGTTAGCTCTCTGCTTCAAAATCGGAGCCGTAGCTCGCACTCGTCTCTGGCCGAGAACCGACTTTGGAAGTCGGTCGTGGAGCAACTTTGGACGACGGTCGCGATGGAGAGCCGTACGGAGACGATGATGAATTCGCCATCGCCAAAGCCATCTTTGAAACCAGAGACTGGGTGGACGCGATGGGCGATGGAGTTTTCGGCGGGGATCCAGCTTGCGTTTGCGTCGTATCAACTGTCAGAGCCACGAGGGGCGTCGTGCGTTGGCTTGCTCTGGTGTCTTGATTGTCGTTACGAGCAGCTGGAGGTGTCACTGCCCCCTTCTCTTCCTCCTGCTGGGGCTTGGCGCTGTTGTGCATGTCGTTATGGTCGTGCCGTTGTCTCTCGGGTGACGGTGCCTTGGTCGCCAAAGCTGGAGCTGGAGACTGGCCTTTGACCTTGCGAAGGTGATGTACTTTGTTGCGTGCTATCCGCTGTCGCGCAGCGCATTGGATGGCAAGCGCAGCGTGGTCTTTGGATTCACCATCACTGCCGCCACCGCTGAGGACCAATGCTGTGGCAGCATACACAGAACTATTGGCATTTTTGTGCGGAGACGACCCAAGGGCGTCTGAGGCGTCGCCATCCGACACGCCCATGATGCTGTTGAATCTGGACATGATGAGCTCACACAACGAGCCAAAGTCGCGTCGATTGAACATGTCGAGCGCTTCTTGACCAAAGTCCTGGACAAGATCCTGTTGGGTCATGTAAACCAGCGACTCGACCGAACTCATGGGCTCATACATTTTGATGGACAGCGTGTCGATGAGTCCATGGCGCTCGTAGAAAAACGACACAAAATACGAAATGTTGTGGTGGCTCCAGGTGCGAGTCACCAGCAGCAGCTTGCGATGCTGGTTCGAGACTTTGTCCATGGTGTCGCCAAGGCCAATGCCAACACTTGTGTGGACTTCTCTTGGATCCTCCAGGCATTCGAGCAGAGTCGTTCGGTCCTCCATGTCCAATTCTTGTGGTTCAGCTGTCTCGACATGCGTTTCGCTGTGGTCTCCGTCATGGTGCTGACGTTCATGATGTTGTTGGGGCGTGACGCCATCCATGGACTTTGCTTCTGGCTGGGTCATCGCAATCACCTGGTGCACCCAAGCGCACAGCGCCGCAGCTGCGACCGAGTCCTGTTCTACTACGTGGGGCACAAACTTTTCGTTGGACAGAAACGGTCGCAGTGCCTGCAACTTGAAATCGGCGATCTCTTGCGCTTGCGAATGGATGAATCGCAGCCGTTCAATGAGTTTCCTGCCGTCCACAAACATTTTTCGTGTGGTCTGCCAGCTCATTTCACGTGGAATGGTGTCGCCCGGACTGAGCAGAATCAAGACGGTGGCTGCCACAAGACTGACGCTCTTTGGCGGAGCGTCCTGCAGCTGCGCGAGCTGCTCAAAGTCGTCGCTGGTGACTGCATATTTACCATTGGCCACGGCGACGGTGAACACGGTCGAAGCTGACTCGTCACCTTTGCTGTTGGTGCTGGCGCTTTTGGCGAAGTCGTGGCCATTCGTCTCAAAAGGAGGCAATCGCTTTGGCAAATTGCGCGGCGGCCCACCGGCATTTCCGATGCTGCGCTCTGTCAACTTGACGTTGTCCATCAGTTCGGTCAACGTCTTTGGGGGCGACATGGCGAGTGCTGGCAAAAAACCTTTGCGCTTGAGGATCTGTGACGAGTCCATCACATGGGAGATCCCTGTCGAGGTCTCCATGGGCATGGACAGCAGCCGCAATTGGGTCTCGGCGCGGAGTCGCCAGTCGGCTTCGGTGCCTCGTTGCGGTGAAGACGAATGCTTCCCATGCTTCTTGTGGTGGGATACAACATGTTGTTGTTGTTGCTGCTGCTGCTGTTGTTGATTGTCTGCTAATTGCTGAAGACGCGCTTGTTCCAACTGTTCTTGGGCATTGTCTTCAAGATTCGCCAGACACCAGAGCAGAAACACCTGGGTGTACTTGGCGCGTTCACTGTTTTTGACTGGCGAGCCTGCGCCGCTACTGGCGACTTGGAAAACGGGTTTTTGCGCACCCTTTTGCGCATCCAGATCGCTCAACGTGATGCTGCTGGGCATCATGAACGGGTTGTTCACCAGACTCTCGCCGTTCACATGCAACGTCTGGCTGAGATTCTTGACTTGCGTCAAGAAATTGAGGTCGGTGACCATCTGCACCATGTAATTCTTGCGACTCCAGTAGTAGAACTGCACTTTGCCCACGGCTTCCTGCCATTTGGCGATGCTCTCGATCACGTCGACGCTCGCGTTGCGAGTCTCGAGCAGCAGGTTCAGCAGTCGATTGCCTTCTTCGACGCGCACCAATCCGTTTGAGTTGAGCCGCTGCGCAAACACGCGCAGTTTCTCCAGAAGCGACTCCCGTTGCAGAATGCTTTTCATCACTTGTACCTCGCTGCGTGGGCCGCGTTCCATGGACCACGATTGATCCACGTCGACGTCACTGCGCATGCCAAAACGAGCTACAGGTGACCTCGAACCCACGGCGACGGGGCTTTGGGGGCTTCTTCCATCGCAGACATCACGTCGAAGATCGTTGAGCTGGGCTTTGCGAAGCTGGTTCTCCTGCCACGCGAGGGTCTCTCGAAGGTCTTTTTTGGCCGCATAGCGCTGATGGTACTCGGCGGGAAAACTGGTGCTCCATCCGACCTCGCGACGGCGCATCTCATGGTTGAGCGCTTCTTGTTCGGGGTCCACTGCTTTGGCGTTGTTGTGGTGCGGACACGGCGGGGACAGCTCGTGTTTGGCCCTGGATTTGTTCTTGTGGAGCTTGTGACTGTGCTTGGCGAGCGGGAAACCGTACAAGCTCTTGGACAGACCCGAAGACAACGGACTCCAGCCACTCATTTCCTCCATGTTCCACCCCGCAACTTCACTGCGGCGAAAAGATGGAGAATACGGAGAGCACAGATCGCTATTGCGCACACTGGCGTGGCCAGTGGTGGCTCGTCGCAGAGGAATCGCCGACTGGCTGTGCTTCACCGCAGAGGATCGATTTTGCGACTTGACGGCACTGAGGTTGCTGGGCGCTGTGAAAGGCGACGGAATGCAAAGCTCGAGCGGTCTGTCTGGACTTGTTACACTCGAGTCAGTGGCAGCAAACAAGGAGCGCGCAGTGAACAGTTTGTCGGGCGACACACTCAGGTCCGAAGTCTCTGGATTTACATCCAGCATTCATGAACAAGACGAGAACTGCCGTCGCCCACCCAAAAAGAACAATAGCGGTAGCAGTAGCAGTAGCAGTAGCAGTCTAGAAACAGAGAGAGAGATGCCTTTTGTTGCTTGAGGCTTTTGTGCAAGCTTTGATGCTGTTCAGGACCGCGCGTGGTCTGTGGCGTTGGTCGTTCGGGCAGCAATTGTCTAAGAATATGAAGAAAGGCTCGTGGTGTATTTTTGGAACCAACAGCACGAGTCAGCGTCATCCGCGCCAACGACAGAGAAGCCATTTGTATCCACAGGGCAGTGCAGTCGGGTTCGAAGCGGAACTATTGGTCCACCAGAGAAGAAGCCAATCAGATGCCGTGTGAGCGTCATATTGCTCCAACATAAACACCTTCACATACATTCCAACCAAACGCTGGGCGATCTGAGTGTGGGCTCAGTTAATGGGTCAGTCGACCTCATACCAGCGCTCACGCGACTCTTTTTCCCCCACTGCATCAACTCGTTTTGCCGACTCCATGGCGTCGCTTCAAGAGTGCTTTTGCACTTTCCGCGACTGCGCGCCCTCGGATTGGCCAAAAATGTATATGCCAGGGTGCTGGTTTGGTGTGGTGCCACACTATTGCTCGCCCACCCCCAAGTCTTCTCTGGTGAGCGGCCAACAGCAAACGAAAGGAAAGGGAAACCAAAGGGAAAGATGAGGCGCAGCAAAGTGCTGAGTTGTCTGCTGCTGATCGCGTCGCTGACGACGGTGGTGCGAGGCATCTTCGAAGACCAAGTGGACGAGTTCGACTGGAAGCAGGAGAACCTCGGAAGAGTTCGCGCTGTAGCCTTTGGCGGCGGCGACAAGCGCCAGACGGGCGGACTAATTGTGCGCGGCACCTTGCGCGCCGTGTATGTCGCCAGTGAACACGACGCGCGCGCAGTGGCGCGGATCGACTCCAAGACCGGAGAAATCAAGTGGCGTCACATTCTGGAAGCGGGTGCGTCTGATGTCTCTTGGTTGTTTCCCATCCTGTTCTGATGTCCTCCCCTCTTGTGGCTGCGCCATGGATTGCACCAGACGATGCCGTGGATGCCATTCAACTGACCAACTACGGCCTGCTTTCACTCTCGGGGTACGTCTCTCTGCTAAGTACTTGTTTTTTTCTCACCCTTTGCTGACCAAATCCCATTTCCCCCTCAGCGATGCTAAAAACCTGCGCATGTGGGACATCAACGACGGCACGCTCATTTGGGACAACATTTGCTACTCGGGGGCTCCGCGACACGCCGTCTTTGGCGAGATTTTCGCGTTCGGCGATGACAAAGCGCTTGTGCTGCTGAACCACCGGGTGGTTTTGGTCAATCTGGCCAACGGCGCCATCAGTTGGACCAGTGAACTTCCTTCGGGAA
The DNA here is from genome assembly GCA_027475765.1 of Paralagenidium karlingii. Lineage (NCBI taxonomy): Eukaryota > Oomycota > Peronosporomycetes > Paralagenidium > Paralagenidium karlingii. Next base: position 134,181 of record JAMFLO010000007.1, read on the forward strand.
TCGAGTCCATCGCGAACGCGCAAATCGCTGCGGACGGGTCCACTTTGTTTGTTGTGGGCAGCAAGTCGGCTTCGGAGCAATTGCTCATCAAGGTTTCGCTTGCAAAGGGCCAACTGACCAGTGAAATGCTGCAAAAATCCACGTACTTGCTTCAACGCGCCGATGAAAACGACCAAGTGGTGCTGGTTTCGCTTGAAAAGCATGCCATCACGCTGCGTGGACTGGAAAGCTCGGCCAAAGAAACCTCGATCAGCTTACCACTCGCCGACTCCCCCAAGGAAGAGATTGTGGTGCTGGATACCCAGCACAAACGCTCTTTTGTTGCAGTCGCTCGCTCTGGAAGACGCCTGTTGTGTAAGATCACTTTGCACCTTAAGATTCATGTCGTGCACTCTTTCCCAGCGGAAGGTTTGTTGGTGGAGTCGCTGAGCCACGCGGACTCGCTGTTTTGGATCTCGAGCAAGCAACCAGCAGATCGGATCACGATCAAGGCGTTTTCACCACTTCCAGATGTGAATGGCATTGAATGGGATGCCCAAATCGATCGTAGTCTGTACGGAAGTGACGTCGCGCGTGTGTTTGCTGGCTGCTCCATGCGCAAGAAAGAGAGCAAGACGCCCCGCTGCCGTGCCATGCTGGTGATGCGAGATGACGCGCTTGTCATGACCACCAACGACGACTCTGCCGAGGTGTCGCCTGAAGCTGGTTCCTCTTCTGTTGCTTCGGGCGTGTCGTGGATCCGCGAAGAATCGCTTGCACGTGTGAAATCGATGCATTGGATCACCCCAGCGGAGACCGAAATTGAAACCCAGTCGATCAAACACATACCGTCGTTCACAGAAGAACTCTCTCTGGAAGTGCAGCGCGCTAAGCAACTGGCTCGTCATGCTTTGGATTATGCTTCGTCAATGCTTGACATGGAGAAAAACAATGACGTAAACCGCTTGGAGTCGCGCCGTGCTCGCAAAGAACCTGCCAATGCTCACTTTTTTGGGTTCTCTAAGTACATTGTGATGTTGACCGAAAGCGGCAAACTGTTTGCGATGCGGGCGGAGTCTAGACAAGTTGTGTGGAGTCGTTTTGTGGGTCCACAAAGCACGTTGTTGGTCACTCGCGACCATCCAGCTCTTGGCGCAGGCGCTGAGTTGCTGCTTCTCAAGCAGGATGGAAGCGTGGTGCGTTTGGACGGAGAGAATGGCAAAGTGATCGTGACACATGGCAACAATGAAGCCCCCAGCAATGATTCGTGGATGGTGTTGCTGCCAAAGCGCAGGCATCACATTGATGACGCGGACGAGACGATTTCTCTGCGCCGCACCGTCGCGCTTGTGAATGGCAAGACCAATGATGTGACTTTGGTCCCACCACCTGCGGACGCGAAGGAACGCGCCTCGTACATGAAGGAGCTTCACAACTTCTATTTCTATCGCTTTGTTGAAGATGCCCACGCGTTCCGAGGCTTTGTCCTGAAGGAGAGCCAGGATAAGGCTACCGACAAGCTCTTGGCTTCTCAAGTCTGGTCTGTCGTTCTTCCTGCTGAAGAAAAGTTAGTGGCCTCGTGCCACCAATCGCGCAAGACGGTTGTGGACTCGGCTGTGACCATAACTGGAGACGATTCGCTGCTGCTGAAGTACCTGAATCCCCACATGTTTGGCTTTGCGACGCTTTCGCAAGAGACCTCGGAGGAGGGCGAGCAGTGGAATGTGTTGCATGTGAGTTTGGTAGACGGCATCACTGGCAGACTTATTCATCGGGTGCGTCACTTGCATGGCGCGGAACCTGTTCAAATGGTGCAAAGTGAGAACTGGGTCGTGTATTCGTACTGGAACACCAAAGAGAAGCGCACCGAAATGATCTCCTTGTCGCTCTTTGATGGTGCTGTCGGCTCGCATCAACTCAACCTGTGGAAGAGACCCCACTGGCAAGACACGCGTTCTTCGTACGAATCTAAATTGCCCATTGTGCTACAAAAGGCGTACATTTTCCCTGCTCGCATCCAGGTTCGTGCAGTGCTATTCCGTTTGCGGTGTTGGTGCCTGGCCAAGTGACTAAAGTGTGTGTGTGTGTGAATGAACAACAGTCTCTTGGCGTGACGATGACTTCTCGTGGCATCACCCCTCAGTTTGTGCTGGTGGGTATGGAGAATGGTCAGATATTCAAGTTGGCCCGCAATTTCATTGATCCACGTCAACCCGAAACCCCACCAACGCCCGAACAACAAGCGTGAGTTCATCCCTGCCATTAGTATCTGGTACAATACCCATCAAGTGGACACTAACGAGCTGCTTGTGTTCTGTCTTATTGCCATCAGTGAGGGTTTGTTCCCGTATTCGCCCCTTGTGCCCGTGTTTTCCAATCCTCACGCGATGATCACGTACAATAAGACCATTGGCTTGCTGCACCATATTGAGACTTGCGCGGCTGAACTGGAATCGACTACGTTGGTGTTTGCCTACGGCTTGGACCTGTTCTACAACCGCTTGGCCCCGGCCAAGTCATTTGATTTACTGCCGTCGGATTTCAACTACGAGCTGCTCGTGTTGTTGTGCATCGGCTTCATCGTGGCAACGCTCGGCTCGCGCAGTCTGTCGAACAAGAAGGAGTTGGGTCAAGCTTGGAAATAGAACGAACGCACCGATCCAGATCGAAAGGCAGGAACAAGGCGAAGGACAGGAGAGTATGACGACACGTGAGTCTGCGAAGACGAAATACACGCAAGCACAACAAGAGCCAAGGGAGTTTGTTTTGTTGTCGTTTCTCTCTATAACATGCGCGGGGCCGCCTTGGATGGTCCTCCGATTCCTGCGAGCGAGGTCGCGATGATCTCTTCCGCTCGCGCTGCCTTGAGCCGAAAGAAGTACACGGCGACAAAGTCGGCATGGCCACTCGCAATAAATAGTTCTAGCACGTCTACGGGGTCGTCTTCCTGCAGCGGAAAGCGTTGAAGCGAGGGCATGTCCGCCATGGAGACGGGGATGTCGATGGTGATGGCGTCGTTGGCTGCTGTTGCTGCTGCAGTTGTGATAGCTGACGCTGCTGTGGTGGTGGAAGAGGAAGTCGTCGCTTTGCTGTCTTTTTCCTCCTTAGAGTGCTGCATCTGCTGGTGGTGCTGCTGTTGGGACAGTTGCAGGGGCAGCGACGAGCGGCGTTTGGCGACCCGCTTGGTGTGCAGCACCAGTCGCTCGACGTTTCGGCAAGCAACTTCGACAAGTGCCAACTTGACTGGTCGAACGAGGGCGAGCGACACAAACTGCGGAAAGCCGCCTGTGGAAAACCAAAAGCGTTGCACACTCTGTTCCAGCACAAAGCTGGCCTGATGGTTTTCGTCATGGCACGAACTGGAGACCTCGGTGACGAGTGACATGAGCTGGTCCTCGGAAAGAAACTCGCAGGCGGTGGACGCAAAGGTTTTGGCCAGTGGTGAGTTGGTGAACGACGAAGTCGGCGACGAGTTGATGCAGCTGAAATTGGACGACGAGAGCTCCGCGATGCTGTCATTCTCCTACGGAACCAAAAGAGTCATCTGGACCGTCAGATGGGTCCTTTTTGCAGGCTCGTGCTCACGACAAGGAGCAACAAGAGACCTCGGTGAGCGTTGAGAGTGTGAGATGGCGCGGTTTGGCGCTGACTGGACGAAAGCTCTTGCGACGTTCGGGGCTTTTGGGTTGCGCATTGGGTTCGGCCGTGGTCAGCAATGAGGCCTCCTCCATGAGATCGTGCAGCTGCTGCTTGAGTGTCAGTCGTTTTTCAGGATCCGACGTCGAGTCCATCAAGCGCTGGAGCTCGCGGATCTGTTGAGGTGGTGCATTCAGCGCCCACCAGGCAATCGGCCCACAACGACAAGCAAGCAGCGCGAACTGGTCGTCAGTCGACCAACGGACTGGTGGACACACTCAAAGAAAAGAGCGAAAGAGACCCCACCACTCACCTGGACATCTAGATCGGCTTCGGGCTCATTCATCGCTTGCTTTGGGTCATCAAACTGCCCTCGATGACGGGCCAAAGGAACTGCTTGCTATCAGAGACAACGCCGCTTCAAGATCAGGCGCGGCCGTTTAGTTTGTGCGTGTACAGTACGATTCGAGATTTCGAACCTTGAGCGTCGCACCAGTACTACAACCCAACATCCCACAGATGCTGAGCGGCGAATTGAGTGGATTGGAGTGGGAAATGGGCCTCGCAAGGGCCAGCAACGAGTTGGAAAAGGTGTCTTTTCTGCGTCTTGTTTCGCTGCCGATCACTTGAGCAAAGTGAAATTATTAGCATTAGAAGTCGGGTGTCATTGGAGGTTGCTACTGACCATGATGTGGTTGTTGTGATCAGATGAACCATGCGTTCATTCGTCTGCGAATGGAGCTGCAGAGTGGAGACGACCCCACGAGCTGCACCACAAGCGTGGTGGAGTTGACGCCAGCTCAAGTGTGTCGGTTGCTGAGCCAGTTGCAGCATGTACAGAGCCAGTTGAACGCCTCAGCGACCAAATCAGTTGACGGCAAATGACATGACATTCGGATCGTCACCCCCCTCCCCCCCCCAACCAAACAACAAGAAGCACATGCAGTAGTTATTGTCAATGTATCGTTTACTTGTATCTGATTCATGAGTTCCGCGCATTGCGTTGCACGCCACTACATAGTATGGGCTGCGCAGCACCATGGTATGCCTATCCATGGGATTTACAGCTTGCCAAGGCCGCGCAGATACGTCACCACAACGTACGCAGCATAGAGCAATAGCATGATGAATCCAGTGATGCGATGAAGTCGCCAGCACGAGATCATGAGGAGAAGAATCACAGCAGCCAACACCCCAAACAGAATGAAGATTGACAACGTCAGGTCCTGCCCAGACACAATGCACAGAGTGAGCATAAGCGAGAGTGAGCGGATATGCCACACTACAACCGACTCACCGACGTAGAGACCTCAACCGGCACTTTGTACACGAGATTTGACAGGAAGAACGGCAACCCCAGGCCCAAAAGAATGTCAAACACGTTGCTACCAATGGCATTGGACACCGCCATATCACCCTGGCCGTCACGAGCGACCAGCACAGAGCTGAGGGCATCAGGAACCGATGTACCAGCTGCCACAATCGTCAGACCCATCAAGGCCGGCGGAATTCCAGCCAGACACCCAACCTTCGTGGACCATTCGACGAGCAAATGGGACAGAAATGCGATCCAGACGATTGAAAGCACAAAGCAGGAACTGAAGCCCAGGCTGCCCGAGAAAATCGGAAAGCGACAGTCTGGAATGGTCAGTCGCATTGCAAACACAAGTGGCCACGTGATGAAAAACCAGAGTTTGCCCAAGCAAGTGGCTGGCAGATGTGTCAACTCGTCAAAGTACTTTTGGCTCTGGAACTGGTCTTCCGACGCTGCCGCGGGCGCGTCGCTAATTCTTTGAGGAAGTTCCTGTGGCTCCTCGCTGATGCTCACGTGGTGTTGAAACACGCGATACTTGGACTGGAACATGGGATTCGATCGGCTCATAGTGTTCAAGCGGTGCATGTGCGGGAGATCTTTGCGCTGACCATCCGGGGAATTCGAATTGGAGCGATCCTGCGGGTCACTGAGTTTGCGTGGAATATGGCTCGCAGCCACGTTGTTGCCATCGCGTTGCACGGCTTCGACGTCAATGGTCCACGCGCGCGTCGACACTTTGGACCGATTGGCACTGTTGCTGTCCTCGTCACCATCTTTCGTGGCCGCAGTGGACAGCATAGCCAGTGACACGGCTTCGCTGGCAATTTCGCGTGCCTGACTGCTCTTGATCGTGTCCTTCTTGGATCTGGTGGCGTCTTCTTTTTCTTCTTCATGCTCGTCTTCCAGCTCTTGCGGGCGCTTGCAGCAAGTGTCGATGACCTTTTGGTTGATGGCCATGTACCCAATGTATCCAATGTACGATGCAAACAGCAAAATGGACTCGTTGAGATCAACTTTGCCATCCCAGATGGTCACCGTCAACACCACAATGCTCCAAGAATACCAGAGTGTGTCACGAAGCAGCGGACGCCAATCTAGCAGCAGCGTCTGCCCTGCCAGCAACGCCGTGAGCGCAATGATGATCAAAATGTTGAAAATGGCGGACCCCACGATGGTGCCAACGCCCAAACTCTCTTTCGGCTTTTTCATCACATTGTCAGCCAGAGATACAAACAGTTCCGGAGCCGACGAGCCTGCCGCCATGAACGTGGCGCCGGCGACATCTTCAGACAGCCCCAGCGCTTCAGTGATCTTCTCTAACGAAGACACAAAGTAATCGTCACACACGATGGCGAGAGCGATGAACGCGTAGCAGAGAACCAGCGGGTACACGATCAGACCGTACTGGTGTTCCCAGGGCTTGAGCTTGGCGCATTGCGAGTCTTCTTCCAATCGTCGCGAATGGTGCGGATGAAGCGGGTCCAACAGTGCTTGCCATCCGGTCACCAATGAAGAAGACTCCGAAAGAGTCGAAGAAGAAGAAGAAGAAGAAGAGAAGAACGCACCGAGCATCAATGTGGTGCAGCAGAGGATTCCCAGCGTCCACCCAACGCGACGGTGACGAAGTCGCGGAAGCACCATTCTGGGTTGCTCTTGTGCTGGTAGGTGGCGTTGTGATCCTTGGCGTAACGAACGAACGAAAAGCTTCAGAACCTATCGGTTAGTTGAAATCCAGCAACCGAATTAACTGAAATTTTGGACACCTCTGATTTTTTTTGTTGTTGGTCTCTCTATCCTATACAGTATACTGTAAACCCTAGAACCGATTTGCCCTAATCGATGAAGAGCCGCCTCAAATACAAGACCCAACTTGAATAAGCTGTTTTATACAAAAGTGATAAAAATCAGGTCTAGTATTTGAAGCACTCGGTGCTGAAAGATCACTTTGTGCGAGCTGCTTGGCCCGCCACAAGAGTTGTTACTGCACCTGCGCCGCCCGACGCCGCCCCTGCCTTGCTGTCGCGTTCCTGCGCTCCTGTTGCCATGGCCAAGAAAGACAAAAAGTCCAAAGAAGATCAGGCGGCTCTCCAGAAAGAGGCCGACCAGTCGACTGCGCCGCCCCCGCCGCCCAAATCCGAAGTGCAAAAGTCCTGCAATGACATCTTGTTTGCCATCCTGTTTCTGCTGTGTCTGGCCTTCACCTTCGCGCTGGCCATCATGTACGGCAACGAAGTGCTATCCAACACAGAAGACGTGCAGGATATCAAAGAGGCTGCGAACTACGTCAAGGCCCAACGTGCCAAATACAAATATGCTGCCCGCATCTGTGCAGCCATCGCTGGTGGCACACTGGTGGGGTCCTTGATCTGGACCGTCATCATGTTGTTGTGCGGCCGACTGCTCATTTGGCTCTCGGTCATTGGTGTCTGCACGATTTCGCTGGTATCGGGCTTTGCATCCACGAAATTTCTGTACAACCAACCAGATCGCACCCCGTATTACTGGTGCCCCGCCGCGCTGGGATCGCTCTTTGCCATCCTCGTCATGTTGTACGTGTGTTGCATTCGCAATCGCATCGCATTTGCATCCGCCAATCTTCAGGTTGCCTGCAAAGCGGCGCTGTCATATCCGGTAGTGCTTGGCGTGGCCGTTTGGTTCACGTGTCTCCAAGTCGTGTGGGCGCTTGTTTGGATCATCGCAACATACGCCGCTATCAACCATGGCGAGTACATCACCGAAGAGTTTGAGGAAGGTGATGGATACTCCAAGACCAAGAAATTCGGTGAGGTGCTGCTACTGGATCGCGAGTCTGCGTTGTGAGTTTTTGACTGATATCATTGGTGCAGGTATTCTGGTGGGCATGCTGCTGATCTTCTTCTGGGGCTCCACGATCTTGCGCAACATCATCATGGTCACGACGGCTGGCACAGTCTGCTCTTGGTGGAACCACAACTCCCAGGAAAGACGTCCACTCACGACCACGCGCGCTTTGTGTCGTGCGTTGACTCTCTCTTTCGGCTCGATCTGCTTTGGCTCGCTAATCGTCTCCATCGTTCAAACCATTCGCGCGGTGCTGGCGATGATCCAAAGCATGTTCAAGAGGTCCGGCAACCGTTGCGCTGCTTGCATGGTCGGGTGTCTGGGCTGCATGGTCGCCTGTCTGCAGAAATGGATCGAGTATTTCAATCGTTATGCATACTCGTATGTCGGCATTTATGGCTACAGCTTCATCAGTTCGGGCAAGCGAGCTTGGCAATTGTTCCAGTCCAAAGGGTTGTCGGCCATCACGAACGACTCTTTGATCTCCAATGTCTTGATGTTCGGCAAGATTGTGGTGGGATTCGCTGGCTGCGCCGCCGGAATCGGAACGGTCGTGTACGGAAAAGCGCAATGGACGGCCAAAGTTCGCTACCCAGAAGCTGCCTTGGGGATCAGTGGCTTTCTCATTGGCTACACGGTCGCCGATGTCATCATGACGGTCATCGATGGTGCCGTCGCCTCCGTGTTCTTGCTGTTTGCAGAGAACCCACAGATACTGCAACACAGTCACCCTTCCTCTCATGAGAAACTCGTCAAGACCTGGCAAGAGATCTATCCGAATGAATATGAAATGGCGTGCAAGCACCACGATGACGCGAGTGGCAGCGTCTAACTGAACAAGCATCCGGCCTCCCCAACCTACAACACCGTTGAACAAACTCTGTTGATCCTCTTTCTTCTTTCATGTTCAGTGTTTACTTGTAGGCGGCTTCGGTTCGTCGTATCAATCGTTTCTCCGCCAGTTGCACTTGGAGACCCAGGATTTCTTGTCGCATGAACGAGTACAAGTTTTTCTTGAGTAATCGACGTTGGCGAATGCGAAAGTCGGATTGGTTTTCCAATTGGTTGTACAATCTGCAGCGAGCGAGACTGCGTTGTCGGTCGCGTTGCTCCTTTTGGGTCATTGTCAAAGCTGCCTTCTGCTCATAGCGGTGAATGTACTCTTCAAAGCGGTTTTGTTTGAGTTGTCGCTGGGCGAAACGAGCACGCACATGCCTTTTGAGTACCCGTCGCCATGCACCCAACCAAATACCCTGCTAGGTAGTTTGCTTACAATCACTTCGACGGAAAGGTGACCCAGGATATTGGTGATGAACTCGTGGCCTTCCTCAAAAGTCTGTGCGTCTGCGTCCGCACCCAGCATCACAGAGCATTCAGTGACCAAATCGCACCACAGCTTGGGCCTGCACGCGTTCTCACATTCGATTTCAAGACTGTACAAGGACGGACATGCCACGGATCGGATTGTCTGTTGAAGAATAAGAGAGGCATCGCCAGTCAACTCTCCGATTCAAAGAAGGACTCAACGACCTTCGTCCGACCTCCTGAAAATGAACCATGTGTCTCAGTGGCAGGTTGCGCGAGAGATTGAGATGATGAAGATGAAGACAGCGCCCGGCCCGAAGTGCTTCCGAGAGTCGCACAAGACCAAACGTTGAAATATCATTCTCTGGTTCAAAAGGCGTCAACACTGATGTTGAGATCCTCAGAGGTGCGGAACAAGGTAAATACAAGGCTCGACGTACGGCTCAGGTCCAGAAAAATCAGTCGGCTTGCTGCCGGAGACTTGAGGAAAGCACATAAGCGGCTCGCTCCATCATCCATGCCACGATTCCCTGTTGGCACAATATGTGCTCGCCTGAGTCCTCAAATGTCTGAATGTCGAGGTCGTTGCTCACCTGAGAGATCCAGTGCAGTCAGACAGCGACAGCGATCGGCAATGAGGGCTGCACAAAGGTCTTCAAACTCGAATGGACCCAAGTCATTGTCTTCCAAAGCAACATAACCAGATTCGGTGAGCTGTGTGTTGTGCGGACCTCGAGGAGACCCCATCAACTCACTGCGAAGGCCAAGCATTTCCAACTGAGGCAAATAGTTTTCTGTCATGGCCAGCGCCAGCTCTTGCATGGCTTGTCCGATGTGATTGCCTGCCAACCTCAACAATCTCAACCGCCCTACGACACGAAGAGGTTGTGGAGAGCTCTTGACAGACTCATCATCCTCATTTGATTCGTTCTTGGTGTCGTTTTGGTTGTCACTTTCTGTGCGAAGAAAACGACCTGAAAACGCGCGAGCAATGTGCCGGAACTGCGCTTCCTGCAAATGCATCCCTACAGCAAGACATGAAATGAGCCCTTCCATTCAAATAGTATCAAAGCAGTCCTTCAGCCCACCGGACAGATCTAGTTCGCAAATGTTGGGAAAACAGTTGGAAGAAATCGCACGAGCAAAGTGCAAGGCGTCCTCTGTCTCCAACACGTTTCCTATGCACCGCAGACACAAAGGAATTAACAAGTCCCTGCCGACAAGGATATGTCGATTCGCTGCTGTACCGCTCAAATCGAGGACACGAAGAGACGTCCACGGTGACTCACAGCAATGGCCATGCAGGCCCATCAAGAACAAGCCAAAGGCTCTGGAATCCGCACAGACGCCACGACAAACCAACTTCTCGAGTTTGTCCAGTTTGCCGTTTCGCACAAGTCGCCCAAGCGCTTCGAATTGCGGGTACCCACAGCCATTTCCCGAGAAATCCAACTGCTCCAGTTGATCGACGTCTTGAAGACATCGAAAGAACCGCACGAGGTCTTCGCAACTGATGCCAGTGTTGGCAATCGAGATGCGTCTCAGGTTGACCAAACGATGCTCTTGAAAGCAGATACTCCACTCTCGCACAAATCGACTGGAAAACGCATTGCCATCAAGCTCCAGCGTCGTCAACTTGGGGAATTTGCCGTCGTAGAGCAACTGGTACAGCAAATGAAAGTTTTCATCGTTCAAATTGTTGCGTCGAAAGCACAATGTACGAAGTCGATTGCTGACCGAGTCGCCAAACAACGTGGAAATTGCCACCGCAAAAACGTCGGTTGGTGGTGCACCAGTGATGCCACGTTCCATCCAGTCCACGTCAATTAATACCAGCTCCTGAACACCCTGGAAGTGCTCACCGAACGCCATGAGCTGCATCAGCATCTTTAATTCTCTTGCTGTCGCGCGTTCTACAAGCAGACGCGGTGTCATTGCATATCGAACTGCAATTCGATCCATTGACATTTCGTCGCTGATATCGTCAACATCGTCATCGTCGCCGTCGTGGTTTGCAAGCAGATCTTCATCGTGATCGTCACTGACCTGATCGTCTTCAGCTGATTGGTGCCGTTCTTTACATTCTCTCGCTTTTGACAACGCCGATGGTAGTCGCGATGCTGTTGACGGTGGCATTAAAGATGAACAGGAGGAGGACGGACCAAGTCCATGGCTCTGGAGAAAGCGAGTGATTTGCTGCGGACCCCGAAACTCAACGGCAAGCAATCGGCCAGCTTCAAAGAGCGCTCTGCTGCACGAAGCGAGTCGAATCTGGTATTTGAGCGGCAAAAACTTGTTGACCTGCTGAAACAAACCCTCTCCATGGCTCAACGTGGTGGGATCCGCCAGCACACGAAACAAGAGCAATCTATGGGGACGTGGGAATCCGCAGAGATACTGTGCGTAAAAGCGCCGCGAAGCCTTGGCAAAGACCATATTGTTGAGCGCGTTTTGCGAAGGCTGGTTCACTGGCAAAAAGAGAAAAATGCGACACAGCAATAGCTCGTGAAGGGGCTTGTCTTGGTGCACCAGGGCTATGGGGTCCTCGGTAGGGTCTCGCGAGGGTTTTGATGTGGTTTCCTGACTCTCGCAGGGGTCTTTTTCCTTGGACGCGAAAAACGAGAAACGGAGACCAAATCGTGACTTTGCAGGCTTCTTGTCGCTGACTTTGTCGTTGGCCTTTGCGAGGTCTGTTTCTTTGGCTACTGCATGGGATTTGTCTTCGTCTTTGCCATGCCGCAACTTTTCGTTGGATTGCTTCTGCTGGCGCTCTGGCTCGCTGGTTTGTCTGTTGCTTGTCACACCAACCAAAGTGGTCGCGTTGGCTGCAATGGCAGCCACTGTTGTTGCTGTTACTGTTGCATTTGCTCCAGTTAACGTCGACGAAGCGATCGCTGACTTGCTGTCTTCTGCTTTTACATGCTGTTTGTCCAGCCGCGCATTTAGCTTTTCCTCTGGATCGGACGGTTTGGCGACCGGTGGCGACGTTGATGCTGTCGCAGCAGCTTTGTTTTTTTTGCCAAAAAGAAAGCGAATCGTGTCAAGCAGCCCCCCAGTTGGTCTCGGCTTGACCGCACAAGCAGAAGCAGAAGCAGTTGTTGCAGAAGTGGATGGCTTCTTGGGGGTCGATTTCGTGCTGGCTTTGGCCTTCGCTTTGGCTGGCGGAGTCGTTCGCCGCGTTCTGCCCATTGTTGCTGTTGCTGCTTGACTGTCCGTATCAAGTTCTTGTACAGAGAGACACCAACGAAAAGCCACCAATTTCTTCTCTGTAAAAGAGCAAACTTCAAGCTTTTTTTTCTTTATTTATTACAACGATACTCTGGTCAGAATCCACTTTATCACCAAACTAGACAGTCCGTTTTGGCAAAAACACCACTGTCGCAGCCAACAAAGCGCAATCAATGACTCTCACAACTTCAACTTGGACTTTTCCACGCGCATGACAACAACAGATCCAATAGACACAGTTCAATAGCTCACAAAAGGTGGAGATGGAGATCAGCATCGCCCAGTGCGCCCAACAGCACAATTCTCCCCTTCCTCTCTTGTCTTGGCTGGACAAAGACGACTGGTAGCGCGTTGCTGGGCAGGACGCAAACGCCGGCATGCTTATGGCGTTGGTGTCTGCGTTGGATGAGAGACCGGATGGAGCTTGTGCAGCACTTTCTTCGGCATCGACATGGGGTTTGTACGCGAACTGGTCTCCTTGTGTGCTTCTGCCGCCGAAGTCGCTCGGTGGTCGTACATCTGCGTTGGATCCACCGCATGCTCCATGTTCTTGTTGTTCTCCTTCTTGTTACCAGGATGGTCAGGAATAGTCTCGTGCAAGGGTGAAGTCCACTTCTCCTTGGGCGTCGGCACATCCTTGAGCGCAACATGCTCAAACTTTTTCAGTCTCTTCGGCATGGCCGTCGGGTTCCCACTCGTGTCGACGGTCTCAGTGATGGGTTGAGCGATATGCATAGGAGCTTCTTGCGGGGTGGTATCGTACTCAATCGGATTCACCGGAACCTTGGGCTTTTCTGGATGCTCGTCGGGATGGATCGCTTGATGCAGATCCTTGCGATGATCGTCCCACTCTTCTTTCGGAGGCGGCGCAACAGTGGTGGCACCAGCGTGTTCAAACTTTCGGAATGTCTTGGGCATCGTCATCGTCGGCGCCGGATTGGAAGGTGAAGTCACGGTCTCCTTGATGGGGTTCACGAGATACGGCATCGGCGATGGCGTGACGAAATCTGGCGTGTAGTCCTTGGGTTTCATTCTGGCGGTCATCTCTTCTTCCAGGTACGAAAACTCCGGATGGTCGGGTGCTTCCGAAAACTCGAAAGGCTTTTTGGTTTTCTTCTTGGGTTTGGCCTTGAGCTGCTCCATGGTCACGTTTGGATTCTCCAGTGTGTCAAACTCTGGGTGGTCCGCCGCACGAGAGAACTCAATGGGTTTGGGCGGGCGAGGCTTAATGCTCTCGGCCGTGATTGACGGATCATCAAGGGAATTGAACTCAGGAAGATCGGGAGAAGTCGAAAACTCAATGGGGCGCTTGGGCTTGGGCTTCAGTTGCTCTTCACCAATGCTGGAGTCATCCAAGCTTGCAAACTCCGGGAAATCTGGTGCCTCGGAGTACTCCAGTGGCTTTTTCACGCGTTTTTTCTTCATCTCAGCCAGTTCACCATCCAAAACATCTTGCGCCGCCGAGGCTTCAGGGAAATCCGACGCCTCAGTGAATTTCATGGCCGCTCGGTCTTGTGCATGCATGACGACGGGGTCATGTTCAATGTCGACCTGTGGCAGGTGATCATCGTATAAACGTTCAGTTTCGTCGGACGAATACATTGAAAACTGGATGCCTTCCAGGACCTTTGTTTGTCGTCTTGCCATGAACTCCTTGGCCAACTGCATGATGGTCACCGTTCCGAGTGGACTTCCATCCTTCTTGACAACGGGGATCGTCGTCAAGTCCTGCAAACCAGCATCACATCATAACAGTGAGTTCTCTCACTATTCATAAGTGATGAAGCGCTAATAGTTTTCGCGCAAGAGCTTACCCGCTTGGTCATCACTTCCAAGCAATCCTCGACTGTGTCTTCAGGGAATGCCACCACCAGATCCGATCCCATCGTGGCCACTTCCTCGACTGGCACATTCTTAATGTCGCGTTCTCTCCATTTTCCCTCACTATCCAACACTTTTTGCATGTAGTCCTTCTCCGAAAACAATCCCACGACCTGTCATTGTCACACCATGCGAATCGCATTTAGTGCCAGCCAAATCACTCCAAACAGGATGAAACACAACACACCTTGGCGTTCTTGGTGACGGGGATTGCACGCACGTGCTTCTGCGCCATGAGCTTTGCTGCTGTGTCCACTGACATCAGATGGTCCACGGTCGGTGGAGAGCGGTTCACAATGCTCGAGACAAGCGTGTTGCCGCCCAGCCTTGCTGCAGTCATCGAAATGCACCGTGCGAGGCGCTTGCTGCCTAGCGAACGAGCGTTGGCGAGCATTCTTGGTGGTCTCTTGCTTCTTCTTGGTAGACTTGAGCTTGATGAAGCCAATTCACAACTGAGCCAGAGACCTGGCTGCCTGGCTAAGACTGGCGGCACAAAGAGGTCGTCGCTCTCCACATGCAAAGATCGAGAAGCCTGGTCCCAACCTGGGTCGATGCGCTCAATTGTACTGTACTGTCTGATACCGTATGGTCTTCTGACTTGCTTTTTGTATGCTGTCAGACCATCAATCTGATGTGCCATCTACTGAACGCGCATGTACCGTACTTCACGTCAACTGTTTTGCAGTACGCTTTTCCTTCTTTTTTTTGGCTTGCTTTTCTTCTTTTGTTCCACAAAGAGACCTGTCGCAACTTCAACGAGTCGGTGATTGGCAAGTCTTTAACTTTGCCGCGCACTGATTGGCTAATATCTCAAGGGTCGCATAATCATGCAGCAACAGGCGCTGCTGAGGTGCTCAGGTGATTCTTCACAGCAAGGCGGTGCAAGTTGAAGGTTTTGGCGCTCAGTTGTTGACCAAACAAAGAGGCAAGTTCCGACGAGAAAGAACAAACACCGCGAACGGCTGGTGTGTTTTGTCCTTTCGCTCCAAAGACGTGAAGTCACTCGACCAACGCCGGTTCACATGGGCTCTGAAGATCGCTTCCCTTTTGGACAGGGGCCTGCTTGCCTTGTCGGAGGTGCGGTACTGTCGGGAACAATTGGTACTTACTGTACACGCTTGACAGAGTGGCGTCGATTCCATCAGCTCAACCGATGGTCGCGCTGCAGCGGTCGTTGACGAGCATTCTCGTGCAGACCCTCTTATGATGAGACGATCAGCCACGTGCAAATCACACGTGCCCTAACATTTCAACAGACGATTGTGTGAGCAGCTCCACTCACTCTACAGCACCATTTGTCCCACTGTCTGGTTACAGAAGAATTGAGGAACAACTGCAATCTTCAATGAAAACCCATCGAAACACGGTGCAAAACGAGGACGATTTATCAAAAGTAGGTGAATTGCGCCTCACTTTTGAAAACACCACCACATGCCCACACTGGTGTGGAGAGCTGAGTTGCTTTAGATCTTTTCGTCATTCTCGCCTTTTCCTCTTTGTGCTCGAGACTCGCTGTGGTTTTCTTTCGTTGTCCAGCAGAGTAGACCTCATGGCGTTTTGATGAGGTCTCGGCGTGGTTTTGGCTTGAAGAGAGCTGCCTTTGTCTCAATGTCTGGCAGTTTGATGTACTTGCAGTGACCAGCGTGGATCCACGGCTCCATCTCGCACTAGGGTGCATCCATTCATTCAGGATAATCAATGTGAGTGTTGTCGCAAGTTGGCACTGAGTGGCAAATCATTTGTTTGTGAGCGATCTAGTTTCTCAAAGGAGAGTTGGGCTTGGTCGATGGTAAGAGCGCCGGTGTTGCAGACTGTATCAAAGCAAAGAGACAGTATTGCACATCTGCACGATGCGTGGATGTGATTGTCACAGGAAGAATTCTAAGGAGTTTGAGACGATGAAACACTGCTGCATTTGCTTTTTCCTGGTTATTCGCGCGGAATCAGATCACTAAGAAAGCGAAGGCACTGACGATCGATCTGAGCCAACTGAGCGGGCTTTGGGATCTTTGCTGGAATCAGAACTGGTGCGATTCAAATTCAAAAAGCCTTGGCCAAAAACCTTTGGATTTGGATTGTCCCTTCACAATTGATTTCTATGATCGATGATTGGCAAAACACGGTGCAATGCCTGCGTTTCCTTTGCAAAAGCAGATGTTTCCTTTTGCTCCCAGTCAGCAACAAGAATGCCAAAGGGAACCATCTGGTGCCGGGTGTCTGGTGCTGGTAGGAGATGGAGTCAGAGCCCGCCATGAACACTAAGGTGTTGTTGTATTGTGTTGTGTGAGGGAGGACTCCGCCAGCTGGTGGACTGCGCTCTTTTTGCTTTCAGCCTCTTCTGTCTCGTGGCGAATTCGGCAGAAAGGACAGTGTGGTGGCCCCAAGGGACATATGTGACTCACACTCTTGGAAGAACATTTGTTAGGCCATTTATCCCTTGAGACTGCCATCACCACCGCGCTGACTGTCTGCGAAGTGACTGAGCCGACTGACGCAGTGCAAGAGTGTTGAAAGGGGAGATTTTTGTGAAAGCCACCCACCAAATTGCAAGTTCAAAGCTTTTCTCGACCGCATTTTTGGGTCCATTAGGTGTGTCCGTTGGTTCTGCTCGCGTTTTGCTCTAAGGAGAGGCGGCAACACGGCCACCAAGAATGAAGCGCTGGCGAGTGAAATGGACCCGAAAGAAGCGTCGACATCGACCCGAAAGCGTTGAACTGCAGTGTCTTCAACGCGCTGCGCAAGACTCCTACCAAAGGGACGGGCAGCAACACAGCAACCAAGCGGACACTGAGGTTAATCTGCTTCAGCAACAGCTTCTTCCTGTGGTGAAGCACCACCAGCGCAAAGAAGAAAACAAGAGCGCAACTGTGCCGACCTCTTGCTCGTCCTGGTCGGCGGATTCCTCTAATCTGTCCAGCGACGACAAGTTGACCCCATTGATCAGCCGCCATGGTTCCCAACGGCTTTTGACGCGCCAACAATCCAGTGCGTCCGTGCTTTCTAGCACTAGTGTTTCCGCGTGCCACGTCACAGCTTTGTTCAAAGTGCGCGTGTGCGTGGAAGGTGTGGAATTCGACTCCTCCATCATGGAGCATCCCGAGTTTCTCATACGAACACGCATCGTGTTTGCCTGCAAACAGTTTGGTTTTCGAAAGCTGACTACGACCTGGTTGACCCATCGAACGTTTGAGGAATTCAAGAGTCTCGACATTCAGTTGCGACGAACTTTCTCCACGCCCATGAGCACTGTTGCGACACCCCGTGTGCATCGACGACGCGTGTTTTTCCGTCTGCATCGCACCAGGAAGTTCCTGGAGAGACGAAGACTCGAATTGGATGCGTTTCTGAAACAAATCGCTCGCGATTGCGAGATGCGACTGGTCCAGTTTTTGGATCCACGGGCACCACCGTACTTGCGGTTCTTCTGCAATTACGACGCGGGTTTTGGCGCCAACTTAGAGCTGGTCGAAGAAGAACCCGACGCTTTGACTTGTGCAGAGAGCTTTCGTCTTAGACTCGAGAGCTTTGCGGTACAAGAAGAAGACGAGGAAGAACAAGGAGATGGTAACGTGAACGAAAGCACGGTCATGCAGTCAACAGTTGGAAAACAACAGCTTGAAGCATTGAAGAATCAACAAAAGCAACGCCGCCTGAAGAGACAAAAAAGCAGAAGCAACAGCCAGCGTCAGCATGCACTGGAAGCGAACCTTCGTGACGACCAATCGAGAAACATCACCATGTGCATGCAATATGGCTGCCAGTGTCACAACTCCTCTTTCAGATCCAGCCAGGACAAAATGCTATATATTCTCAAGGAGAGAGGATTCCAGCGAGTGCTCATGCAAGAAACACCGGATGCAAGCGCTCTGCATTGCGTGGTCTATCACCTTGCTCGACAAATTCACACAAACAACAATCAACGGCATTCCTTCGATTCTTCCACTAGTAACGAAAAGCTCCAAGGAGAAGAAGAAATCGTCACATCCAGAAAGCTATGTGAAAATGCTGGTACTTTACGGGAGATTATTGCAACGTATGGACTGCTACAGATTGATACCCTCGTGACGGCGTTTCGAATGACAACGATTGAGCTAAAAAGAAAGCTACATGCCTTCAAGAACAAGAGGCACACTCGTGTGGGTGCCATGGAGCTTGTGATTCTCTGCACAGCGCTGAACCTATCCATCAAATTGCTCACGAATGACCCAACAGCAAGCGTGCATGACATACATCCATTACCAGAATTGCCAAGTCTGCGAAGTGGTGATCGGATCTTCATTCCGTTGGCGTACCTGCTGCCTACGACTTGCCTGGTGGATGGATACTACTTTCTGGTAGAAGCGAACCCTTCTTCCATGCAAGTGGACCCTGATCTCACATCGACGGGAGAGTGGCAAGGTATGGATCACGTGGTCCACAACATGGCCGCTTTGATTGATCAGAAGCTATCCGAGGATTTATCGGGGCACTTCGATGCACGTGCTGTTGATCGACTAAACAAGGCAATTTTGGATGCGGTCTGGAACGATTGTCAGCACAACCCCCGGTCCTTCAGTCTGTTTGAGCACCAAGCGAGTCAATTTGGCAAAAAGAGGATATCTGCGGGATTCTTCTTTCAGTATTTGGAAGTTGCCTTTGGTTTTGAGGGGGCCACATATCTCGTGGACTTTTTGGTACACATTCTGCCAGAGAAAGATCTTCGTCATGCACTGGAGCGCACCAAATGGAGACGAATTCGCCATCGATTTCATAAAAAAACAACAGAGCACAAGCGCAAGAACCGAAACAGTGCGTGATGGATGGTTCTAGTCACGACACCAAACGAGTTTATTTCCAAGTCATCCCATCAAAAAGACTACAATTCTTGACGGTTACACATCGGCTTGGAGTCTTCATTGTCCACCCCACCATTTGAGTACACCCCATCGATCGTGTTGTAACGATTTCTGGGTAATTCACCATTCCAGCCATGGATTATGAAAAGTGGCACCAGAAACTGCAGCGCGCGATTGAAGCCGATTCGGACGGCCAAGTGATTGAGTCCATAGAGGCCTACGAGAGGTTTCATTTTCGATTGATCTGTTCGTCGCTTTATTAACTTATACCACACGCTCACTTGCTTTGCCTTGTGTTGATTGCGTTGGTCTTGGGTCTTGTCAGTTTATCTAGCGAGATCGCAGCCTCGCTGGAGCAGCTGCCGTCCAAAGTGGAAAAAGTAAACTGTCGATGGCGTTCAACAGCTGTCCTGTGATGGGCTCAGCGGATTCCTTGGTCTTGACGTGTGCAGAAACTCTTTCAGAAGCTCTGCGACCTGTTGGACGCGCGGATCGGCTGTCTCAGCTCTGTCGACGGCGAACTCGACACACCGCCGCTCAGCGAGATCCAAGCTGTTCAACGCGGTAAGATCCCATTGGCAACCGATCTCAAACACTCAGGGGCACTGAACTGGCGGATCGCTTGATGTGCCTGGTGGTTGTATCAACAGGCTTTGCCGATTTTCTTTTCAAGCATTCCAAGCAAAGCGCATTGTCGGCACCTGTCCACACGACGGTTCCCCATGACCCGACCGACAACTCATCCCCCACCGAGGAGAGTAGCAAACCCTGCAAGACGACGTCGAACCCACATGATGTTGTCACCTCCAAAGAAGCGGCCACTCACTTGGAGATCAAATTGGTGCGACTCGGCATGAAAGATGCCGAACGATACGTCAATCCGACCATTCGCGTGTCGGTGTACGACGCGGACGGCAACAAAGTGGAAGAACAACCCGAGATTCACGTCGGCGAGTGCTTTGACCCGCCATACATTGAATTTGGAACAAGCGTGAGCCTGGTCACGACACTTGGCCAAATGCGACAGAGTGAGTTGTTGCTCTGGTAGTTGGAGGAAAGCCTCCGAGTTTTCCCATTGCAAAAGACAGCTATTCGCTGACTGACAAGCTCAACCGCTGCATCGTCAGACGATTGCGCCATTTTTCTCGAGTTCATTCACTACAAACTGGAAAAGCGAAAGAAAAGCTGTCGGTGCTGGACGCTTTTGGAAATGGACGAGATTCAAGTGCCGTCGGTCGACGCCAAACACACGGTTGTACCGCTGGCGCTGGAACTGTGAGAGCATAGCGTTGCGTTGGCTTTTGCAGTCTGTTGGGACCTGTTTGACGCTGTTTGGGTCTTGTAGATATGTCAAACCGATTGATCCCAAGCGCAAACGTATCGACTTGTTCACGGCCAAAGATCTCTTTCTGCAGCTCGAGCTGCGTTTTCTTCCAGCCGATTGACCCAACGAATGAAAGCCACAGAGAAAAAGAAAGAAGAGAACGAGGAGAAAGCGGGCAAACCAGAAGCAAAAGAACCAAAAGCCAAATGGAATGGTCTCGCGGAGGCGCGTTTATGGATTTGTGTGTGTTCTGATCCTTGCGGGCTCCGATGGCTTTCTCTCTAGGCGCTTTGCTCGCGTTTTCTACTTGTCTTGGTGGAAAAGGAAGAACACGCTAAAGACAAACACACCGATCATCATGGAGAAAGCCGACGCGTAGTAAGGGAACGCGGCTGGGATGAACCGCTCGTACTCGTCGTGCTTGTACGGACGCAGAGACACTTGGGTCTTGGAGCTCAACGCCGTGAGGCCCAGACGACGGTACACCACGCGGAACAAGAAAATGCCATACTGGTCAGGCGATTCAAAAGTCACGGTGTAGTGACCCTTACCCACATGGGTCATGGTCTTGCGCACATACGGATCCAGCATCACAAACTCCAGTTGCACATCGTCGGCTTCGTAGCCGACCCATTTGCCGTCCTTGAGCTCGTGAATGTCAAACGAGTAAGTCAGGTTGTCGCGCACGCGATACACCAACGAGTCACGCGCCATTTCGGCGTCAGGGTACAACGTGATGGGCTGATCAGGGCGCTCGGCCTCGTGCAACATGCGATCCGGCGCGCTTCCGTCTTCTCTCTGATGGTGTACATTGGTCATTCGCAGGACACCGCTCTCTTGGAAGTTCCATTTGGTAACGGCGTCCGCGAATTGCTCGTTGGCAAATTGGGACGTAAAGTATTTGTCGCTGAACAAATCCAACGATCCAGAGAACACCACACGCGCATTGTTGCGCGCCTGTACAGCGGTCACAAGACCGATATCGCGGCCAATCAACACGTCGTTGCCGACTTTCTTGACCGGAGACGCCACGTACGCCGTTTCCGACGCCGTCAGCGCGTAGAATCCCAAGATGTTGGATGGTTCCAAGGTCATGCCCATGCCCGAAAAGGCAACTGGCTTGGTATTCTTGGACGACACACCTTTGGCCAGTTCCTTGCCCACGACACGGTCCGAGGCCACGTAATTGGCCGACGTGACGATCGAGTTGTAAATGTCTTCGGGGTCCTCCACAAAGTTGGTGTTGTCCAGCACCAGTTGGCCCTTTTTGGTGAACTCGACGCCGCATTCGATGGCAAACTCACGTTGCGCCTTGGTGATCTTGGAGCTATCCGAATCGCTCCACGTCAGCAACACTCCAACAAGATGCCAAACACCGGGCACAAACCACCACCAACCTGGAAGCAAGCAAAATGTTGCCGCCGTTTTCAATGAATTTCAGCATTTCGGCGTTGGAGACTTTGAGTTTCTTGTTGGGCGCAAACACAATCAGGTTCTCAAACATGCGCTCGCCGAATTTCTCCAATTCCACGACTTCGTCCGTGAAAAAGTGGACCTCGTGGCCACGCGCTGCAACCCATGACATCCCAATCAAGTTTACACAGATACAGAGGGTCATTCATCCACATTCCCACGACGAATTTTCCATTGAGACATACACACACACACACACACACAAATGGCCCACCTGTGAGCAGCTTGAAGAACTTGGAGTGGGTCGTCTGCACTTGCGCGTCCAACACCACCGCCGTGCGAAGGGCCAACGCCAACTGCACCGAGAGAGACAGCACCAGCACCAGCAGATTCTTCATCTTTGACTTGTTCTTTCTCTCTTTCCCACAAACAGCAGCTTCAATTCAAAGGCAAATCAAAGGCAACGCGATCAAAGTGCCGACGTTGACGGATCTTTTGGCTTTCTCCACCGCTCGTGTCAGCAAATTGGAAATGAAAAGGGAGCTAGCACCGTGAGAGACACAATAAACGGCCAAAGCATCAATAAGCACATCTAACCGCTAGTAACAGATATATGGGTACATGTTAACAAACAGTTAACCGTTCAAGAAATCCGACAGGTTCAACTTGTTGACTTCAAAACCATCATGGTTGGTCTCTGTGGTGGCGGAAGCTGCAGCGCCACAAGGTGGCCCAGAAGAAGAGGCTTTGACCGCCTCAGAAGAGGTGGAAGATGGAATGTTTGTCCCAGTGGGGTTCTGAGTGGCGTCTTTGGTGCCGGATTTATCCTTTTTGGAGTCGGTTTTCAGCACTTTTGGTGTCTTTTTCTTCTTGAGTTTACCGAGTTTCGACGGCTTTTCGGCGGACGGCGTTTCCTGGGTCTTCACGTCAGTCCCATGGCTTAGTACGTCTGCCTCACTGGTTCTACTGCACGGAAGGAATTGCACACGTACCGCAAGTGATGCTCCAGGCATGAGTTTCTTCGTTTGCTCGAACACGTCCTTGTTGGTCGGAACCGACTGTTTGGCGGTTGTTGGGATGACCGTCGGTGACGTCTCTTCATTCTGCAAACGCTGAGGATCGATGGGTCTTCCACGCAACGTGTCTTCCATCATTTGGATCAAGTCAAACTCTTTGTCAATGTCTTGCTGGGTGCGAAGTCCCGTGCGACGCAATTCCGCGGCGTACTTGCTGAAGAACTTGGTCATGCTCTGTTCGAGTTTTGTACGACACCATTATCATCGAGGAATGAACAATGCACTCGCAGACGCAATCAGGGTAAACCCAAAAACGAAGACAAACCTTGCGATCGTTTTCGACAATGCCAGCGATCTGCGAAGGATTGGCAAAACTTGACGTGCGAGCCATCAGGCGCTTGGTGTATTCACCCACACATCTGCCCAATGGAGTTAGCAAAAACCAATGATCATATGGCGAGACACGCTCAAAGCCGTTAGCAGAAGCCAGATGCGCATCCGCTTACTTGTCGAGACACTGACGAATGATCTTGGAGAAGAAAAACGACCCGCAAATCCATTTCTTGAGATCGTTGTAGTAGTCGTCCAGCGTCGCCAACAGCGTTTCGACGAGCGGGTCGCCTTCGTCCCATTTCTTGGAGAGCCAGAGCTTCAACGTGTCGTTTTCGATTTCGCTAAACATTTTGGTCACGATCAACGCGCAGCCTTCAATGGCCAACTTGACGATTTCAGTCGATGTCACGTCGAGAATGTCGCCCATGGACCCATCGAACGCCGCCTTTTCTTCCAGCGAAGTCTCTGCAAACGATATTTCTTCGATAAACTCGGGGCATTTGGCCTATGGGTTCACGTGAGGTCCAATCAAGAGAGTGGCGCTTTGACAGGTCTCACATTTATTTACCTGAATGACATCCGTATCGTTGACAAATGAGCAAATGACCTCAATGTCTGTCTCGCTCAAGTGACTCTCAAAGCTGTCGAGTCGCGATTTGAGTTGTTCCATGAGCGTCTCGAGACACGACTTCACTCCCACCAGAAAGCCGACCTTTGTTATGAATGGGAGGTAGAGCACAGTCCACATGTACCACCACCCACCATGACAGTTCGAGCAAGCGAGTTTCCTGTGAGCCATTCTTGGCCGATGGAGATCTGGGACTTGAGGATGTTGACAATGTCATTTGGCCGAGTCGACTGGAGTTCGCCGTGTGGCCCAACCACATGCTCTTCTTGGCGGTTCCAGATATTGGTGACCCACATGTTGATTTGGCCCTTTGTCGTATTTGTGAGCGTCATTCAGTAAGACTACAATGCGAGGCAACATCATCTCACCTGGATCTGATCGAGATACAACGTCATCAGCATCTGTGCTGTGCTCTCGAGAACCGCAGAGGCGCGCGCATGTTTGTACTTGATAATCTGAAGAGAAGGATGTGACTTATTTACATGATCCAATCAAATGCAAGAATCACTCACTTCGGAATTGTAGTACTCTATCCATTGCACCAGTTGCAACCGTTGCGCCAGTCCCACGTCAGGTCGATTGCACAGTTTGCTGATCTACATCGAGATAACACTGCCAATCAGGCCTCCCAAGCCTTCATCTCCACGATAGAATAGCTTGCCTCATTCTCCAGCAGAGTGTTGTAGGTCGTTGTGAAGATCTGAATCACATCAATCTCATTCGGAAAACAGCCCGCAACTTCGTTCTGAACCACTTCCAGGTCCATCAGCATGTTGTTGGCCGCTCCCAGCATCTCATCCAACGACTACAGCCATTGCAGATGTGTCAGCTGGCTTCGTCGGAAGCCAACACACGATCGACCACTCACATTTTTCTTCTCCGAGCTCTCTTGTTCAGTGTATCGAAACATTTCGTCCACTCGTCGTCCCAACGCGGCAACAATCTCGTCTTTGCATCGAGTGTTCATCGGCAATTGGATGTCACTCTTTGAGTTCAGTGAATTGTCCAAATACTCGCGTTTGCTGTCAGCAAATCGTTTTCGTCGTCTGCCACGATCCCATTTCCACCATCAGCACACAGCATCCGGCATGACATCCGATTACTCACTTCTCCATCAGATCCATCAACTCAAACGCGTCAACGAGCCGTTTCTTGTTGAACTGCGCGATTTCAACACAGTGGTGCATGCAGCCCCACACCTCACTCTGCAGACGAGCCTGGAAGTGCAATCGTGTTGGTCAAAGAAAGCACAATGTGATCGCCGCATCATCCCACGAGCATATCAAAGACAGAGAGAAGAAAAAGGATATCGACTCGATGGATTCTAAGCGCGAGGCCATCGCTTCAAGCACACGGCTCTGAGCTCGCCTGCATCATCTCAATTGGGTCAATTGCATCAACTCAGCAATGGAAGCCAAGTACAGCGAGCAAATCTCTCACGAGGAGTTGAGTTCGTCGTATTTCTCCGTGGCACATTGCTTGAGCTTCGGTCCATAACATGCGCAGACGTCAGATGGATCAGGACTGGGTCCCCATGGTGATCGCACCTCTTGAAGGGTTCGCTGTCGCCAGTCATCAAACGGTTGCCATTTGATGTACGCCGTGATGGCATCCATGGAGCGTTGGTCCAGCGCAAGATGTAGTTCCCGCAGCTTGGCGGGCATCTCCTCGTAAAACAGCACCTGGTTCTCTAATTCTTTGAGGTTGCGTCGCGCCAAACTGATACCCGACGTGAGTTTTTTTTCGCCCAGCTCTTCGTTCATTTTACGGCAACTCGACTGCAAGTTGTGCAGATTCTTGACGACATTGGTGACGGCATCCTGGAACTCGAGCAGATCACTCGCGCGTTCAATCTCATCGATCTGATGAAGGAAGGCTCGCACAACGCCATCAGCCACACGAAAGAAAGGGAACAAGTGACCAAAAGTATGTAGCCACTCACATGCGCTTGCACGAACGAGTCCAGTTGTCCTTTGGTGCTGTCTTGTTTGAGCAGATAATCATGTTTGATCTCTTGCAACTGATTGGGGTGATCCAAAACGCCACAGGTTGAAGTCAGTCCATGAGCCATTTGTAGCGGTTCAACCAAAGAGGAGTCCAAAGCAGCAAACAAGAAGCGGTTCGAAGAGTCCATCTGCTCACCAGCTGGGAATTCAACAGTGAAGTTTCCGTGGAATCCTTGAGTTTCACGCGCAAAACTTCGACCGGGTCGCGCGCCTCTTTCTCCAACAGCGAGATCATGCTTGTTGGCTCTTCAAACACGGGTATTGCAACATTTATCCGTCATGCATGCTGTTCTTTTTCTTAACGATGACCATCATTCTTGGTGCGTAGCATTGGAAGGCAAGCCAAAGCGGCAGGTAGGGTAGGCAATAAGAGGAGGCTGAAGATGGTGCTGGGGCTTTTGCTGCGCGACGAAGAAGAGCGAAAGCTCGTGTTTGACTTTGAGTCGCTTCTTCCTGAAGACGTTGACGATCGCGACGACAAAAATGGCGGCAACGACGGCTCCGGTGGCGGCGCCAGCAGCGTCATCCCAGGTGTCAAGAAGGATTTCAAGCGCGGCACCGTGGTGTGCCGCCATTGGCTTCGCGGGCTCTGCATGAAAGGCGACAGCTGCGAGTTTCTACACCAGTACGACATGTCGAAAATGCCGGAATGTCGTTGGGGAATGGAATGCCAGGTACCCGAATGCCCGTTTCGTCATGTGCCCGACGAAGAGCGCGTGGAATGCGCGTTCTATCGCCAGGGCTTTTGCTCCCATGGATCCAATTGCCGCTACAGGTAATTGTTGTGGTCTTTGTCCTGTCCATTTGTGGCTTGGGTTGCTTGATTACTCATGTGGGTTTTGATAACATTAACGATGCGCTCCAGACACATCAAACTGGCGCGCGAAGAATGTCCCGAAGTGGCCGATTTCTCGCTGCAATCCAAGGCCGCCGAAGAAGAAAGCGTCAAACGTCGCAAAGCCCAACCCGTCAACGAGTACTACAAGATCGCCATTTGCAAGCACTGGGAGAAACTTGGCACCTGTCCGTTTGGCGAAGAGTGTCACTTTGCCCACGGTGAAAAAGAGCTTCGACCGTTTCCGAAGGGCGACAAAGACATGGGCAACGCCGGTGGCATGCGGC
Source organism: Paralagenidium karlingii (assembly GCA_027475765.1). NCBI lineage: Eukaryota > Oomycota > Peronosporomycetes > Paralagenidium > Paralagenidium karlingii. The sequence goes on from JAMFLO010000007.1 coordinate 161,022, forward strand.
CGAATGGCGGCATGGGCGCGCCGAATGGCAACAACTTCGGCCTGCCGAATGCCCATGCGAACGGTGGCGGGCCCATGGACCCGTCCGTCATGGGTGGTGCTGGTGGCATGGAGGCCAATGTGGCTCTTCCGGATGAAAACAAGAAGTGCAAGTACTTTGTGCTGCGCTCCAAAAGGTCCGAGTTAGTGGCTAATATGTCGTTCTGGACTTTTGTTTGTACTAACACATCTCTGCCTTCTCCACCAGTTATCACAATTTGGCTGACGCTGTGCATCACAATGCATGGTCCGTGCCACTTGCTCTGCAACACGAACTCAAGAACGCCACCATCGTGGCAGAGCAAGTGTTTTTGTATTTCACCGTTCCGGCGAGCCGCCATTTCCAGGGAGTCGCACGATTAACGACCAAACACATCGCAGCTTCGATGGAGGGAGAAGACTTGTCCAATGCGACCATCCCAAAAGACCAACCGGGTGGCGGAAGTGCTTGGAAAGCAACGTTTAATATTGAATGGATCCGTGTGTGCGAATTGCCGTATCAACGGTTGGAGCATTTAGCCGCCATTCTGGAGAGCACGGCAGTCGGCCAAGAGATTAATGCGTTGGAGGGCCACGAGATGATGAAGATTGTGTTCTTGCAGCCACCAATCCAACTTCACTACAAATCGGTCGAAGACGAGAACAAGCTTCCTGGCGGCGCCGAAGAGCTCGCTTCAAGAAGAAGACAGGCTGCGGAGAGTCTTCATGGACCGGCAGGCGGTGGGTTTGGCGCTCCAGGAATGCGATGGAAAGTGTCACAGCCAGGTTTTGTGTTTGCGTGCAATAACACTACGATCGATGAGTGTTTCGGTCGTATGATCTTTGGACTCGCAAGTGACCAGGTGCAGTGTGCTAGCGTTGTGGGTGGTTTCCAGTTTCCACTCTTACCTTCTGCTTGCTTTAGGAACAACTTGCTGCCAAGCATGTGGCCCCAGGAATGCCTCTCTTTCTTCTCAATATGTCAGACCGCCACTTGCTGGGCATCTTCGAGGCAGTTTCACCGTCAGTTGTCAATATGATTCCAAGCGCCTTCAGCCATGCGCCCACTGTGCCGTCGCCTTTTCCTGTGCAGACGCGTTTCGTGGTACAGCTGAATGCACCTCCGATTCCGACAGCTGATCCGCAAATCAAAGCCATATTTGGTGAAAGAGGCGTTCGCATTGGACCGCTCACGCTTCAAGTGACGCAACGTCTAGCCGATATATTTGCAGAGAGATGCCCTGCCCACTTCTTCCCACCACCTGGACCTCATGGTGCACCACCAGTTGGCGGTAGTGGCAGCATGCGTGGTCCTCCATTTCAAGGAGCTGGTGGTGGACCCGGGGGTGGCAAAGAGAATGTGTTCATGGAGAAAATGCCAGTTGGTATTGAAAACGACCATGAGTTTGAAGTGACTCGACGAATTATTGGTCACTCGGGCTCCAACATGAAGCGAATCGTGGCTGAAGCTGGTGGCAATGCTAAAGTTCAACTGCGAGGAAGAGGTTCCGGTGTCAAAGAGGTGCGTGACAGTGCATGTCCAGTCGAGACAACACTACATATGAACACTCACCTGGGGTGCGTTTTTGCTAGGGAGGAGAGGAAGCGAACGAACCTCTGGTGATTCTGGTGTCGGCTGATAATGAGCGAAGTCACCGGATTGCGTGTGAGATGACAGTGCAGCTTTTGGGCTCAATTCATCACGATTATCAAGTGTTTTTGAGCCGAAAACATGGGGGCCATATGCCCCCACGGGGCCCTCCTGGTGGACCACGGGGACCACCCATGCAGTTCCAGGGGCCGTCTCCTCCTCGTGGCGGCCCAGGCTTTGGCTTTGCTCCACCTCCTGGAGTCGGCGGTGGATTCAATATGGGGAGACCACCTCCGCGTCACGCGTACCCTCCACACGGTGGTCGGGGTGGTGGTATGCCGACGAGCTGAGTTGCGAACACGACAAGACAGGATCCAATGCGGTTGAAGGCGTGCCACAAAAAAGGCGAATTCGGTCTGAATGAAAGTCTGAAGGTCTTGTTTTCTTTATCAAAATACCTAGTTGTCAGCGACCCGACCCACCCAATTTAGGACACCTTCTTGGACGGCGGCACCTTGGCGATGGACTGGGAGTACGAGATCAGCCGTTTGACGGATGTTAAATATTTGCGTTGACACTCGTTGTTCATGACGTGGGCTTGTTTGTTGGCGTTGATTTTCTCTCGCCCCGTGCGCTCGTGGATTCCAACCATGGTGACACCAATGGGCCAGGCAGCATTCCCAATGGCGAGTTTGATGTACTGGTCGTTGGCCTGCACAAACTCTCCTTGCTGGCAAAACTTGACAATGGCAATCAGATTCGGCAGAATGTCCTCCGGTACGTTGTGGCTTTTGCACAGTTTGAACAACGGGCGGATGTAATCCTTGCACTGCTTCATGGTTTTGGTCGCCATTTTGCCCTGGGCCGTGCGCTTGATCTGGTCCGGTCGATTGGCCAGGTCTTTCTCCCACAGCTGCAGCATGCGCTTGAAGAAGCGATACACCATGCGATGGGGATCTTCGTCTTCTCCTGCTTGGGTTTCTTCCTCTTCTTCACCGTGTACCGCTTCTTGTCCTCCTTCGTTGGATTTGCCTTCCTTTTCCCCACCAGTGTGCGCTCCGTTGCCTACGTCGTCGCCGCCATTACCGCCGACTCGGCGTTTCTTGCGCTCGCGCGCGTCTTCTTCTTCCTGGTCTGCCCGGTCTTCTTCCTCGTCGTCTTCCTCCTGTTGCGCGCGATCTGCGCTTTCCTGATGGCCCACAAAAGCGTTGTGAATGTCGTGACCAGCGCCCAACTCTTCTTCCTGTTTGTATGCGGCCTCGATCTCCAGTCGTCTCAAGCGCTTCAGTCGGTCCGAAGCCGATTCGCCAAACAAAGTCACGGGTTCTCCCAGCGATCGAAGGCGTCGCTTGATCTCTGGCAGCGTGATCGAAACCTTTTCTACTTCTTCTTCTTCTTCTTTCTGTTGCAACTGCTGCTTCTTGCTGGCGGTGGTTTGTTGGTTGTCGGAACTGTGCTGAAGCTGGTCCGACGCCTTGTGCTCGCCTTTCTGTTCCGCTTGTTGTTGCTGCTCTTTCGTTGGGTTCTCGTCCTCACCAATCTGCTGTTCCATCAAAATGCTCTCCACTTCGCCTCGTCGCAGGTATTTCTCTCGTTTTTCCTGCTTTTGCGCCTGAATCAGCGACACTTCGCGCTTTTTCGCCCGCATCACTTGCATCAACGCGTCCATTTTCGCTGTTGGCTGAATTCCTGGAAGGACCTGGCTCGACCAGAGGTTATTTGGGGATCCTCCAAGCGTTGGTTTGGCGTTATTTGGGTAGTGTTGTTGTGTGGGAGTGATTTCGTGTGTGCCACATCAAGCGACAAGAAACGAAAACCTCTTGGACAAAGTGTACTGGGGGTGATGATGACCAAAGCTGGTGGCGTCCAAGTCGAAGATTGGCTCGCGGCGTGGCCTGCAGTGCAGGAAAAGCTGAATGAGCTGGTGCTTAGCTTGAAGAGACGGTTCGTGTGTGCTCTTCTCTCGCTACTTCTGGCGTGGTCTCTTTCCCTCTTGATGAAGCCCAGGTTAGCGTGATTGACGGATGGCTGGCACCACACATTTGCTTTTCCGTGTGAACAGCCAGCTGAGTGGATCGTATGCAACGGCCAAGAAGACGACTGAATTGCTGCATGATGCGGTGCGTGTGGTGTGCATTGGAAAGGAAGACTCTCATTCTGTATCTCTGACTCTCTTTCTCTCTGCGTGGAGCAGTTGGAAACCATCGAGTGGTCCACCGCCGGAGAACTCACAGACAAAGTGCGCAGTTTGGGACTTTTGCTGACCAAAGCACATCCGCATGGTACGATACAACCGTTGTAGCACGCGAAGCAGCACGGGAGGAACCGACTGGTTGATGGACGGGCCTACTGATGCAATCGCAACGAAACAGAGCTGGCCATTGGCAATGTTGTGCGCCGCGTCTTGTACATCATTCGTGAAGAATACCACAATGCGCTCAAGGCATCTTCCTCCAATTCCGATCCGTCCGCGACGTTGGCTCCTCCAATGTCGGAAAAGTCGAGCCGCCAATATCAACGCTCTCTGGGCACCATTCTCACTCCTGGCTTTGACATGGATCTCTCCATTCCCATTGCGGATCTCAAAGTGGTGCGTGAGCGTTTCGACTGGATGCTTTGATGCAAAAGGACAAGAGAGGTCCATTGACTTGATGTGGTACACAGTCCATCATGGAAGGCATCGCGGAATTGATCGATGAACTGGACAGCCTCCATCTCAACATTGCGGATCAGGCCATGGAATACATTCACGCAGAGTGAGAGACAGCGACAACCACGCCATTGCTCAGTCCGTTTCTCATCTTTGCTTTTGCTCTGGTGCAGTGAGGTGATTCTGACCTACGGTTGGTCGACGTCCGTTGACGAGTTCTTCAAAGCTGCCGCCAACAAGCGGCAGTTCAAGGTGATTGTTGTCGAATCTGCGCCATCGCTCAATGGCCAGGTACTCCAACCCCGAATGGTTTAGCACTGGAAGGCCGTCTCTGGGTTCTAATTGAGTCATTTTCTGGACTAGAAAACTGCCCACTCGCTGGCTGAACAAGGAATCGACGTGACGGTCATCCCAGATAGCGCAGTGTTTGCCATGATGGCACGTGTCAACAAAGTCGTGATCCCAGCAGCTGCTGTGGTCGCCAATGGCGGTCTGATTGCCCAAACGGGTTTGCAAAACATCGCACTAGCTGCGAAAAAGTGCTCCGTGCCAGTGGTGTGCGTCGCTGGCCTCATCAAGGTGCGCGATGTGCATGGAACTGGCAAAGACCGGACAGGCTCCTAACCCTCTTTGCTTGTGTGTCGTCACAGCTGTGTCCATTGTTCCCGCACGACCTCGACGTCATGAATGAGCTGGTGGCTCCCTCCAACATCTTCAACTACGAAGACACTTTGGAGAATGTGAGGCCCCCTACGGTTTCTTGTGTGGTTGCTTTGCTGATGGACTCGTGTGATGTCCTTGCAGTTGGAAGTGGTGAACCCAGCCTTTGACTATGTGCCACCCGAGTTTGTGAGCTTGTACATCACCAACACCGGAGCACACCAGCCATCGTATATCTATCGTCTGCTCGCCGAATACTATTCTCCGCACGATTATCAGTTGAATTGAGACTAGTCTTTAGCGACCGGCTTGCTCCCGTTCTCCACTTCCGAGTTGTGTTCTTGTTCTACAATCATCCCAACAACCAACGCGTTTTCTGTTTCGTGCGCTGCAAGAATGGATGCGAGTGGAACATGCGCTGGATGACGGCGACTTGCTGGGCCACCAACAACCCTTCCTGCACCAAATCCTTGAGGTCTTCTTCGAACCGCTCCTGTTCTTCCTCGTCCTCGTCGATCAGTTGGCGTTGGCTCTCAAAGAGCTGCTGCACTTGATGCAGCAACAACACTAGATGGCCCAGGTCCCGATCGTTGAGAGCGTGGTCGTTGTGGCTGGCACTTGCGCCTGCCGTGGCGTCAAGAGGACGATTTTGCATGTTCAAAAGCCTTTCAATGTCGCGCAAGTGGGTGCGCAAGAGCGTGGCGACTTGGGTCGGATCGTAGTACAGTTGCTCACTGGTTCGACGTACCACATAGTCCACGATGCGACGCAGAAAACTGTACATGCCGCCAACCACCACAAACGTCGGAATAGTCGCGAGCATTTGCAGATTGAGTTGATTGGCGTGCATCAACCGGTCAATCGCTCCCATCGCGACCATCAGTTCTTTCTTGATGAACTGGACCTGGCCAAAAAGAATCATGTTGGAACACCACCACGTCCAGTCAATTTGCTGAGAACGACTCACCTGAATCAGCATCATGCGCACGAGGTCGCCTGTGAGAAGATTGCGCACTGAATGACTGAGCTCTTGTTCGTACTGAAGCGAGACCACCGACATGTCCATACGCTCCATGATAGCTCGCAGCTCTTCAGAGGTGGCCTTTGGCTTGGTGTCGCGCACAAACTCTGCCAGCATGCGTTGTAGACTCTGCTTGGTGTCTTCCAATGCGGCAGCATCTTGGATGGCAGTAGTTTCGTTCAAGATGACCTCTTTCACAATCGCTCTAATGACGTCAAAGCCATGTGAGATGGGAAGTCAAAACCAAAAAGCCAACTGAGCCTCAGCGTGCAACTCACTCCATCGGAGCGATCGTGTGCTGACTGAAGAATTCGCGAAGAGACTGCATAAATGTGTGCAGCGCATCGGAAAACTCTTTTTGGTGTTTGAGAATCCAAATGCTTCCCGAGAAGACTCCGAGCATCACCAGAGACACCTGCAGCCACTTCTGACGCATCTTTGACGGAACTCTAGCGCCATGCACATGGCGTCGAAAGTCCATTTCAAAGAGCCGCTGGGCTTGAGCAGTCTCTTGTAGCTTGGTACGCACCAGTCGGAGATCTGCCATCACGTACTCTGGTAATTCGTACCCAAACGTCACTGTGGTCGGAATATCCACAGGTCCGCGGTCCTCGTGGAACGCGTTGCTGCTCTCTGTGACAGCGTAATGGTAATTCGGCATCACATTGTACACTTGTGCGAGAAGAGCATAGGCTTCATTCACGATCATCGCGGTGTCTTGCTGAGCAGCTGTTGTGGATGCAGTGGAACTGGTGCATTTGGTGATTAGCCGCTTCAAGTGGCCGATTTTTCGCTAGCCAACAATCAACATCAGTGAGGAAATAGCAAGTTTGAACGGCAAATTTGCCAAAGCGCACACAGACCAGCTGCACGTCGAGTGTTTGTTGCAAAAGCGCGATGCGATCGTCTGCCGATCGTCGTTGGTCTCTACAGATCCCACGGCAAAACCACGTCATGACATTGTTGCCACCAGGTCATTCACACTACCAGCAGTGAGAAGAGGAAGATATCAGAGCCATCAACCTGGGAAGAAACCATTCAAAGGGTCCTCTTTCGATTCTGGCTTTGAGATGCCGCTTCTTTTGGCGTTTCCAGAAGCCAATCGCGTGCGGAATGAATTCGATCTCATGCACCAAACGCGTCAACGCCAGCTGCAATTGCGCGACAATCACTCGCTTCCAGAGCGCTGTCATGGCAAGCGTGATGACCTCGCGCTGACTGGATTCAAATGTCGTTTTGATTGGCTGTAAAATTCCATCTATTGGTGCATCCAACAACAATTCTTCATGGCACAACATCTTTTCCACTTGACTCAACATAGCGGCTTTGGCGATTGCAGCGTGGACGGAAGAGCTCGCAGGAGAGACCACCGACTTGGCGTAGAGACTGGGAATGGACTCTTGCTCTTGTTGTAGAAGAACTAACGCCTTTTTTACCACTTGGACCACTGGAAACACGTGCAAATCCACGCTTTCCAGCGCTTCAACTGGATCTCTCATGAGCTCTTCTTGCATGTTGGCTGCTTTATGACTTGTATCCCGGTTAAAAGCCACAATCATTCTGACTAGGAAAAAATAACGGATAGGAGCGTTTCAAAAGCGGCTGTTGATTGGAGTAAAATTCAGTTTCAACAGGCCAATCAGAATACCTCGCTAGGGAGCAAGCAGTGAGTCTTTCAGTTTTGAGCTTGTTTGTTTGTGCGTTGGGTCTGTCCTCAAGTGTTGTGACGTTTACTACTTAGTGACGGCGTTCGCGCTACTTAGTGGAGAGAAGTGCTGAACAGCTGAATACAGCCGTTGCCCTATTTGGGTCTGATTCTGGCGCTTTCTCTTTAGCGGTCCCCCCGAAGCGCACATCAACAAGTGACATTATGGAGTCCTCCTCTCAGCTGGCCAATCGCGTGCAGCTCGTGGCTGAAAAGCTCGACGCCAAAGCGCGAGAAGCAGCGCAACGTGGAAACGAAGCTGCCGCCAAAGCGCTTGCTGGCTCTGTCGAGGATCTTCGCCAGGCCGCGAATGTGCTGACGCAGCAGCAGGCCCAAATACAAGCCCTCCAGACTACCTCCAGCTCCTCGACTTGGACCAGGCTGACAAGATCGACAGATTCGACAGCACCACATTCAACTTCAGTCTCTGGTTTGGCTGATAGTAGTGTCCATATTGTGCTCCTTCCAGAGGATCTGCAGGGAAAACTCGCGCGTGTAGAGAAGATGCTGCTCAAGAAAAGCGAGGAAATGCATCAGAAAAGCAATCTGCCGGCCGCTAATTCGCTTCAACAGGCTTCTGCCAGTGTGCAGCAAGCGCTGCAGTTGATGTTGCAACAAGCCGACGCCATCCAGCAGCTGCAGAGCCAACTTCTCCAGCAAGAACAGGAAGAAACCCGCGAGAAGCAGCCTAATGAATCATTCGAAGCGCTCCAAAAACTGCTGCAGCAGCATTTCCCCGAGTGTGCAAGTCCTAAAGAGCAGTTGTGCCAGCTTCAGGCGCTTCTGGAAGACCACCAGCGACTTTCAGAGTCAGTTGAAGCCCAGAAACAGCAGTTGGAGCAACATAAAGAGCAAATGGACTCCAAAGAAGCGCTTGTTCAACAGCAACAAGAACAAAACGAACAGCTGAAACAGCAAATGGATCAGCTTCACGCTGCCAATGAGGATTTACATAACAAGTTGCACCAACATGAGGCCGAATTAACCCAACTCAAGGCCACCAGCGACCAACAGAATCCGTTGGAGCAAGAAATCCAGGTTTTGCAGGAGAAACTGCGTGGCAGGGAAGCCCGTATGCAAGAGATGACCGTTGACATGGAACGATTGGCCGATAAACGCGAAGAGGAGGTGCAAGAGATCCAACAAATGCTTGAAACGAGCCAGCAAGAGTTGCACGAAACGCAGCAATCGCTGCAGTCGCTGTGTAAGGAGAAAAGTGAGCTGACCAGTCGACTGGAAGAAGCTGAATGCCGTCTGAAGAAGAAGAATGATCTGATCCGGAAAATGGAACTAGCGATGGAAGAACAGGAGGAAGCCAAGAACCAGCAGAGCCAAACTGAGGACCAGGCCAACACTTTGAACCGTCAGCTGAACGAAGAACTCGAGGAGTTGAAAGAACGGCTGAAAAAGAGAAACGAACTGCTGAAGAAACTGGAAGACGCGCTGGAGGAACAGCAGGAGCTGACAAGTCAGCAGCAGCAAGAGATTCAGCAACTTCAGCAGCAACTGGATGCTCTTCAGCAGCAAGTGCAGAGCATTTCGAGCCAAGCGCAAGAAGAAACCCACGCGTTGCAAGAGCAACTCCACGAGCTGCAATTAGCACAACAGAAGTCCCAGGAAGAAGCCGAACAACTGCACGTGGAGCTCAAAGCCAAAGAGCTGAGTCTGGACGCCATGAAGCGTGAGACTTCTCAGCTCAAGCAGCTGCTGGATCAAACGGAAGTGCTGGCCGATGTCGTGCAACAAGTGTGTGAATCGCCGGCTTCTTCTGGCGAAGATATGGAATTCCAGTTGGCCGGACAAGTAGCTGACGCGCCAAGTCAGATGCAGCGACTCGCCGAACAAATCGACAAGCTGCTCTCCAACCAGCAGCAAGCCACCAAAGAGATGGCGCAGGCAGAGAAGCAACAGCAACAACTGAAAGACCAAGTGCGTGGTCTGGAGGCCAAGTGCAAGGAACTGGAAGAAGCCAACGACCAGAGTCTGCGACAACAGCGGCAAAAACTGGACGACTTGCAGCGACAACACGAGCAGGTACTACAAAATGCTGAAGCGGTCTTTAAAGATCAAGTGTCTCGGCTCAAGCAACAAGCACAGACGCAGTCGCAGAACCAAGCGGAAGCCAACGAGTGGCAGTCGAAACACGATGCAATGCGGAGCCAACTGGACGAAATGGAGCGCCAATTCGCCAAATACCGCACCAAGAGCCACACGGCACTCAAGAAAATGGAGAAACGCGCGGAATTACTGAACGGCATGCGCAAAGAAAAAGAGTCGCTGGCGTCCCAGCTGGCGCTGGTGCAAAAGCAGCTTTCGACGTATGAACGCAAGCAATCGCAGGAACAAAAAGAAGGAGAGTCCATTCGCAACAGTCTACAGATGCAACTCGAGGATTCACGCCAAAAGATCTTGCAAATGGAACAAGAGCTGACGCAGATGACTACTCAACTGGCGCAGTCACAGGCCAAACAGGAGCAAACTGCCAATGAATTGGCGCAGTTGGAAGCCAAGAACGGATCTGTTTCCACTAAACTCTCGGAACTGACTGATCTGCTGGAACTTGAGCAAGCAACTTGTAGCGGCTTGCGAAAAGAGATCCAAACACTTGAAGAGCTGCAAGCAAAAGCGCAGCAAGAGCAAACGGAATGGCAGCAGCAACTGGAGCAACTGCAGAGTAAAAACCAAGAGATCTCGGAGGCGAAGACACGTTTGGCGCAGCAACTGGAATCGCAGAAAGAAGCAATTGCAGAAGCCGAAAGCCAGCGCAAAAAACACGTGGAAGACGAGACTCAGAAGCGGCTGCAGCTTGAAAAGCAATTGGAGGAATTGGAAACCCAAGCCAACCTGCAACAAGAACGTCGAGTCGAGCAATTGAAACAGGAATCGGATGCAAAACTCCAACTTTTGCAGCAAGAAGTCAAGCAACTGAACGAGCAGCTGACGGCTCTGAAGGACGACAAGAGAAAGGCTCTGGAAACAGCCCAAGCAGCCCAGAAGGCAGTACAAACCATGGAACAAAAGGTAGCGACTGTGTCGAGTAACGGGCTTGAACAGAACAGTCAGCTCGAAGAGCAGATCGCGGCACTTGAGGCTCAATTGGCTGACAAGAATGCACATGTGGAGTCCCTGCAGAGCTCCCTGAAGAAGTTGGAAGAGGAGCAAGCCACAGCTAGTAACGACATTGCTCGCTTGACGAAAGAAGCGCAGAAATGGCAACAAGAAGCTGCTTCGGCACTGAATGCTGCCTCCCAAGCTGCAGTCGATCGGTCCAAGAAGGAAGAAGGCAAGGTTGTGAACGAGTTGCGGCAGGTACAACTGGCCCTGGAGACCTGTGAGGTCGAGAAAAGCGCCTTGAATCACCATAATTCTCAACTGGAGCAAGAGATCTCCAAGCTCAAGGATGAAATCAAAGAGCGCAATGACCTCCAGGACTCTCAGCAGTCCAGAAACGCTCAGAGAGAAGCTCAAAAGGCAGCACAGCTTCGCCAAGAACGTCATCATTCCATTCAGTTGCAAAAGCAACGGCTTCACACGCTTTTGGATGAGCTCCACGAACAGTTGGAGCTTCATGCGTGTGTCTTTAAAGAAGTCACGGCATTTGTGGAGCGTCATCCAGCAGTTATGCATGGCAAAGCAGCGGTGCTGCAATGGATTGACGAGCAAATGGAAGGCGGCGCTGGTGATACCAACTCGAACAATCGTCGGGAGCGCTTGGACTCGAAAGAAGAGTATCTAGTCATGAAGAGCGGTGTTGTGGTAAAGGCCGGTGCTTCTTTCCAGCTTCCGGTGGTGTGTGATCGCATCGGCGGAGAAGTGAATTGGAAGTTTTGCGTCAAAGAAGACGGAGCCGACATCTCCTTTTGTCTTCGTGACGCCACTAGCTCTGGTTCTTCCTCGGGCATTGTGGTGCAACCGGAGCGCGTGGAAAGCCACGACGGCACGTTGGCCATTGATAAACCCATGACTCTGATCTTTGAGTGGGACAATTCGTATTCATGGCTTCAGGAAAAGACGTTGGACTACCAAGTGACCATTTTGGAAGTGGTGAGCGAGCCCAAGCGCAAGGCCCAGTTGATCGCCCACCATGTGGCACAGTTGAAAGACGAAGTCAAGGTGTTTGAGGAAGAAAATGTGGCTAGAAGCAAACTGCTTGCCACGCTGCAGGATCTGCAGCAACGCGATTTGCTCACCAGTGAACAAGCCGAGAGCTCCCAACAGTTTGAGGCATGGCAGCAGGAGCTGCAAAAGGCCAAAGTGGATATGCACGAGGAAATGGAGATGCTCAAGAACAAGCTGACGGAATTGCTCGAAGAAGAGCAAGCAATGACCAAGCACCAGGCAGATCTAGACTCGCTGTTCAACACGCTCCAAGAAGAAAAGCAGGACGCAGAGACGACTATCGAACTGGCCAAGGTAAGCTGTCTTTCTGGCGTTTCCACTTGCAGTGCATATCATGTTGGCTGAATGGTTTTTGGCGTGAATAGAACAATCACTTCGATCGTATGGAAGCCCAAACGCTGACTCTGATGACAGAGCTGGATCTGGATCGCCAACGACTACTGGAATGAGGACAGGGTCGCCTGCAGACGACCTTCCATGTCAAGAGCAAAGAAGAGCACATGCTTTGGATAAAAACGCTCTTGATCTGTCTTCTTTGTTCATCTCGTTGATTGTCTTTTCATCTTTCTTGTACAGCAAAAAGATACAGCCCCCCCCCCCCTCAACCCACGTGAAAATGCCTAACCGAGTGTCGCCAAAGAAGATCACGGGATCGCCAGCATTTTCTGGATGGACGGAGGAATCTCTCCGCCGAACAAGCGTTTAAACACACCCACTTGGTCCCAGCAATGGTGTTGCTCTGCGATGCGACCGTCCTGGAATATCACATACGTGGTGACCGTGAACGTCAAGTCGCTGGATTTGATGGCTTGCAGCACGCTTTTCATCATTGGTGGACAGTCTTCCGACGAGCAAACGGTTTTCAGCTGCGCAGCGTTAGCGATTTCACCCTGGATGCGCCATTTCGTCAAGATCTGCCATGATAAAGAAAGGATCACAACGTCATCAGTCCGCCACCGGGTACCTCGAGTAAAGCCCACAAAAAGACCGAGCACCGACCATCTCGCCATCCGGAAGATGCGGCCGCAGTTCCACAATGTCCACAGCGATGGTAGCAAACACGGAGCGAATGAGGTTCCACAAACTGATGGTCTGCAGCCGTCCAAAGGCGTCCCAGTCGCGCACACCGACACCAATGCGGCAGTTTTGATGCCACACCTGGGACGCGTCGCCGAGACTCAGAAACGGCGCATTGAGCTGCACGACCATTTCCTGCACGATCTTGGTGCGCTCGGCCAGCAATTCGGCCGTGTTGGGCTTTTCTTTGGCCCCGGGTACCATCAATTCCGGCGACCCAAGCAACATGGTCTGCTTTAAATAGAGGTTCTGGCGCTCCAGTTCGCGCACATGGTCTTCTAGTTCCGTCAGCTTGGTCTGTCGACTGGCCGTGCTACCGCTTCCAAAGCCACCGCCGCCTGCACCGCCGCTTGCGCTGGCACCAACACCCACACTACCGCCGGCGCGATTGCTTCGACTGCTGTCGCTTCGAGCCATGTCGTCTCTGTCACCACAGTCAGCACACCAACCATCCCATCGTTCAGCTCACTGTGAAATCGGCGCAGCGCACAAAAACCTTGCCACCCACTCAAAGGCATCGCCATCGTCGCTGCGTTGGTCGTCGTCGTCGACGACCTGATCGTCATCTGGAGCATCCACAAAAGACGAACGCGCAGCAGCGGCTGCAGCAGCAGCACTTTGACGACTGCCGCCAGCGCTCTTTTGACGCGATTTAGCTCTGCTATTGTGGCTGTTTGTTCGTCGGCGGGTTGAGCGAGCACGTCGACTGGTGCGTTCTTCTTCGCTCTCGGTATCGTCTTCTTCTTCGGTTGCCTCTTCTTCCTCCTCCTCCTCTTCTTCTTCTTCTTCCTCTGCTTCCTCTTCGTCTTCTTCCTCGTTAGAGTCGCGTTTGGGTTTGGACCGCGTCGGCCTGGTTTCTTGAACGGCACGCCGCCCTGTCGTTCAGATCATCCGTCAGCTCACTTGCTCTCGACAGCTTCTCCAAAATTCCTTACGTGTCCTCAGACGGGTCTCTCGCAACGGGCCACCGCGTCGTTTCTCGCCTGAAGCCGCGCGCACGGCGTTTGTCCACTTGCCGTTGGCTTCGCCTGCTGCTGCTGTTGCTGCTCCCGCTGGTGTGGCTCCAGCACCTGCGCGTACATGGGCGGCCTCCACAGCATCGTACGCTGCTTCTTCGCCGTCAAAAGTCTGTAGAAAGTCGCTCATGGCCGCCATCTCTGCCTCAGTGTACCGCGGCGCCACCTTCCCATGGCCCTGGCCCGGATTATTACCATTTGACTCCATGCTTGGACGTGTTTTGGTACCAAGATGTCACAGTATGCTACCAAATGCGCCGTCTGCTTCCACACCTGTTGCTACCGAATCAGACTTGCTGTTGATGACAACTCAGGAACAATACTGGCCTCTTTTTGTAATTTGCCGATGTTACTTCACCGTTCGTCTCAACCATCCCATACAAACAACGAGTCTGAAAAAAAAATTACAAAACTCAGATGGGGGGGGGGGGGGACATCGCAAGCATTCCTGGGGTTTAGGGACTTTACCCGATACGAACCCCCTTGCTACTCGGACATCCACATCACGTTCATCCTTGTCATGTCCATGCCGCCCCATCCGTCCGAGTCCACGCCATTAGCGCCGGCACCACCTGCGGTGGTTCGCTCTGCAGAAGAAGAAGAGGAAGAGCGTTGTGTTCAGCTCAAGGCCAAGTGGGTCGCTGTCTCGTTGTCTCCCTACTCTGACTGACTGACTGACCTACTGTCTTGATAGCTACGACCAGTGCTTTGACCAGTGGTATAAAGACGTGTTTCTGCAATTGAAAAGCAACGGACAAGTCGGCTGCCAACACGAATACGCCGAGTATTCGATGTGTTTCGTCAAACAGCTGCGTCGTGACAAAGCGTTGATGGACGGCATCGCCGGCGTCATGAACGACGACATGAAGAAGCGATGGGACGCCCATTTGACGGCGTTTGCACCGCCAGAAGAACCAGAGCAGTCGAAACATCCGGAAGGCAACGCCACTTCTAAAGCCAATAGCAGTGCGTCAACTACCAAGCAATAGCCACCACCATCGCTGCGCTGTGCAGAAAGCTTCTGTAATTATGACCCAAAATACCACCCAATCTCTTCGTTGTGAGTGAACCAGCTGTAACGCTTTCAGATTCTTTGGGTCGATCTGCCTTTTCCTCAAAGAAATGGCAAGGCGACTACGTTCGAGCATTTCGAATGCACTACATGGAGAAAGCGACAGTGAACGCGTTTCTCGACTCAACGAACAGCGAGACTACGCACTGGCGCTGGAGAAACAGGTGACAGGAAGTGCAACTTGAAAGGACACTCGATGCACTCTGACTGTCGGGTTTCGCGAGTAGATTCGCGAGAAGAATGAGCGCAAACAGCAAGAAAAGCGCGCGTTGATGGAGTCGGATGCTCGAGAAGACCACCAGAGCAGAGCCAAAGCATCGCCTGTAAGCTGGACCACCATCTGCAGGAGCTGGAGGTGTTTTGTTTGCCGGTCAACCTGATATGCTCGCACGCTTCCTGATCCTGCACCAAAAGGAAAAAGAACCGTCTGCATCCTCAACTGCTCGTTCAGCCCAATGGCAGCCATCTTCTCTGTCGCCTCGTAAGGCAGCAGCCCCACCTCCTCCTCCACAGCAGCTACAGCAACAACCACAAGCACTGATCGTGGACCAGTCACCGAGCAAGACAGCGGCACTTGATCTGGATTTGGCTTCGGCTTCCACGCGAAACGCCGGAGTTGGAGCCTTTTCGCCACGACAAGCATCAATGCCGTCGTTTGCGTTAGCGCCTTCGCAGTTTCTCTCGTCACCGTCCGTGTACGAAGAGCTGTTGCTTGTTCAGTCCGCTGCAGCATCTGCGCGAAATGCGAGAATGGAACAGCACTGGCAGCAGCTGCATCGAAGTCAGGAAGAAGTGGGTGGCATCCAGGAGAATTCTCTTCCCACAGCGAGAGCTGATGGACGTCTGTTGATGTGTAGATTCGAGCGAAATATAAGCAACGACAACAAGAGTTTTTGGTGCGTGCGCAGAGAACTGCCATCTCATGCAGTGCGTTGCCTTTTAGGCTGACTGTGACCCCATTGTGTCGAACCAGTCTCGTGTCGAGTACTTTCAAAACCAGGACGTTGCAAAGTCGCAAGAGCGGCGAATGCCCCAGCAACCATCACCATCCAAATCATCTCCGCGTCAGTCCCAACGATCGGGCTTGGAAGACAAACTGTCAGCTTTGCGAGAACTTGCGGCATCGTTGGAGTACGAGATTGAGGGGGCCTATGAGCTACAGCAATCACCCGAGCAGAAAGAAGAAGAAGAAGAAGAAACAGTCCCTTCACGACACTCTCCACGACAAGCAGAAGAACCAGAAGCACAAGGTAACTCAGCAACACCAGCAGCACGAGTGCAACCACAAGTCCTACAACGAGAACTCGAAGGAGATCAACCACAGGAGTACGATGCTCTTGACTTTCATGAAGAAGAAGAGCAGTCTGGAGAGCCACCAAACCGACGGGAAGAGCCAGCTCAAGAAGAGGAGCAAGAGGAAAAGCGAGACGACTCGCTGGATCACGAGCTCCCAGAGTAAGAGACTTGGTATCCGCTTGTTGCATGCCACTGCTCGGTGGCTCATTTGGCTTGCTTGACGATGTATTGCGTTTTGTGCTGTCTGTAGAATCACACTGTCCACTGAGAGCGAACTGATTCCTGTGACGTGTGAGCACATGAGCCAATCTCACGAGCATACCAGTGACGCCAAACAGGACCAAACGCTACTCTCTTCTTCTTGTTCTTCTTCTCTTCCTCATGAAGGAGCTCAAGTTCTTCGTGAAATGTCGTCCCTCAAGAGCACAAGTGAGCTCGTGCAGGTTGTGGAGCAATAGATTCGAGCGAAACTCCGCTGTGATCCCATCCGATCGATTGATTCAGTGGTTGATATCTACTCCATCTCTCAACTCTCCCGCAATGTGAAACTAGATCTTCCTTGCACTCCACGGCCTACAGATCACTGTCGATTCCGCGGGAACGACAATCGAAGAAACTCTCTTCCGTGGTACTTTTGGTCCACCGACAGGTCCAAAGCGGTCTCTTCGTCTCCGATCGCCTCTTTGTCGCCGATTGAGATACTGGCTGGCAGTTTGACGGTCAAGAATACCAGTTTGATTTTTTTGCCATGATAAAAGCCCTGGTCGTATTCCATGCGTCGAGGAAGTCCAAACGGCAGCGTCTCCACGTTGAAACACTCGACGGGGAGCAGAATGCCGGCTTCCTCCAAGATCTCTCGTCTCGCTGCATGGTAAATGCTGTTGTCGCGTGGTTCCATGTGACCAAAGCTCAGGCAGCCCAGCAGATCGCAGTTGGGGTATTTCGGCGGCGTCGCAGGTTCCACACCCGAGAGCAGACAGAGATCTTGAGATTGCATGAGATCACGTAGTGTCTCGGCAAAAAACCGCAAGAAGCCCTTTTCAAAGTCCTGGTTGACTCCACGCGAGTCCTCGCCCAATTGCTCTGCTGGAATAAGCTCCTTGAGCGCCTGGGTGCTGTTGTCATTAAGAAACGCCTCGATCTCTTGGCTTTGAATGGCCACGAGACAGAGATGCGAGTCGCCTTTGCCCGTGTGGCGATGGTACGCTTCCACTAGCTGGGTGGCTGCCGGCAGGATTATGACCATCAACCAAGAGCTTACCAGAGACTGCCAGGAAGAGAAACCACTCACTCACCCACAGCAGTCGGCGCAAGACACACAACCGCAACACGTTGTTTCGTAGGTTCTCGGCGCTGGAAATGGGATCTTCCACGACCCGACGAGAAATCTCTTCCACGACCACCTCCTGCGCCTCTTCCTCTGCCCCGCTCACCGCCTTCTCCTCCTCCTCCTCGTGGACCTCGCGGGCCACGTCCGCGGTTCTTGCGCCAGGCCTGAAGAACACTCCGTCAGTTCGTTCGGTAGACCTCTCTCTCTCTCTCTCTCTCTCTCTCGCTTGTATTCCTTCATACCTCTCGTGGCTGCTGATGGGCGTCGCCTTCATTGTCCTGTTGCTCGCGATCCATTCCGCCACCCGTTCAACGTGACCAAATGGGTCCCTAATCAAGAAGTCACGTTTCCCTTGTGCAAAGACCGCACCTGAGCGGTGCAAGCTGCATGTCATGTTGCAACCTCATAACAAAGAGGCTGCTCCATCAAATCAAATGAATCAAATGACGCCGCATCCGAAATGACCAAAACGACGGCAAAGAGGCTGCGATTCACCACGCACAGGAGACGCTGACAAGAGATTACGACAAAAGCAAATGCTTCTTCACGTGCCATCGCTCCCTCCCTCACAACAAACTGCAAGTCTTTGGGCCAGCTGACACTGTTCTTTCTACTCCCTGGTGTTGGTCTTGGTCTTGGCCTACCATCTTTGCCCCATAGCTACCCGTCATCGTCGCTCGCTCGCTCGCTCGCCGCTCTATGCTTCACCGAGTTGAGTTGCCTGGCGAGTTGCTCGATTAAAAACATCCACTAGTCTCGTCGAGGTCTCTTCCATCCGTCGCGACGCGACTCTCCTCGATCGTCATCGCGATCCGAACGGGGTCGTGTCAACCCTCCGCGACGGTCTTCACGACGATCCGAGCCACGAGAAGACCCATGACGGTCATACTCACGATGGGAACGATCTTCGCCGCGGCGAGAAGAATCCTCATGGCGTGGACGCGAGCGATTGCGATCATAGTCATCGTCTCGACCGTAACGGCGGAATCGATCAGCTTGGTTGCGAGAATTGTACTCGTCGTTGCGATCGTATCGACGAGGACGCCTGTTGTCGTAATTGTCGTTGCGATCGTACTGGCGTGGACGCTTGTTGTCCCGCGAGTCATAGTTGTCGCGATGGTCGTACTGGCGCTTTCGATTCCAGTCATTCTGACGCCCACCTCTCCGATTGCGATCATCCGGACGATACGCTGGGCGATTGTATGGTTGAGCAGTGCTCGGTTGCTTTCGTGCCTCACCCACATCAACAATCAAAAGCTTCATCTTGCGCAGCTGATGCACAGGTTCTTGCAAATGCAAACTAAAGTCCGGAGCGTCACTCGAAGATGACGACGGTATGGTGCGCGTTTGCTCCTTTGGTGGTTGTTCGCACTTCTCGTCCTTGGCGTCACGGGATTCCTGGGGATCGGCACTCGACGTGTCCTTCGGCTCATCTTCCTTTGCCTGTTCCTCAGTGTCTTTGACAGCCTCTTCCTTGGCCTCTTCCTCAGTGCCGTTGATAGCATCTTCCTTGGCGTCTTCCTCAGTGTCGTTGACAGCTTCTTCCTTGGAGACCTCTCCTCGATTCGTCTCTTCACGCGTCTCGGTTTTGGCCGCTGCCTCGGCGATAACATCTGCAGCTGATTCCTTCGTGTTCGCTCTGTCCTGTTCGTTCAATTCGCGCAGTCGCGTCTTGAACTCCTCAACATCAAAGTTGTCCGGGACTTTCAACGCAAAATGGTCCGTTTTGCGCCGCAGCAAATGGCACACTTGCGCCAGATGCAGATCCGACAGAAACAAACTGACGCGTTCCTGTTTCATATACTCCACGCCACCCCATGGCGGGTCCAGAAAGATCACTTGAAAATGGTCTTGCAGCTCGTCGTGCAGCTTGAGCAAGTCGCCTTGACGGGTGCTCACACGGTTCTGCACGCCGCAAAGTTTGACGTTGTGCTCGAGAATGGCAAACCGTTCCTCATTCAGCTCAATCTACAGTCCCAATCATCGACCAACCATCAGGAGTTGTCCCGACAGAGATAGTGAAAGAGCGAGCAAGCAATGGTACCGACCGCCGTGACCTCCAGTCCCTTGCGCGCAAACGAAATGGTGTTGCCACCGCCACAGGCCGTGCCGTCCAGCACTTTGGCGCCTGCTTGGACGTCTTTCAGTGCCAGCAGAATGTCTGAAATGCTGTGCAAAGAAACCCCACCACCGCGTCAGTCCAGTGAACCGTTGAGTGCTTGGACAAGTGTGAGAAGCGAGCCCAGCACTTAGCACTTTTGCCACAAGAAACTCACCGATCGGCCGTGCGATGGTCCGTGATGCTGAAAAAGCAGACCTGATCCATCTGAATGGCTTTGCGCTCGCTCTCCGCCATGTTCCCAAAGAGAAAATCCCATTTGTACGCCACGTCTTTCGGCGCCGACTCCTTCGTGAACACCCCGCCACGTACTTCGCCGTATCCCGCACTGCCGTCTTCCGCACTTGCCATGCTGCCAACCAAATGCCTAATGCCAAGGGATTCACCTGAAGGGTTTCGCTGTTGTTAGGGACACTTGGGGGGAAAAGAGGGACGACGGACTTGAAGCCATGTGGGACAAGAAGATCTGGGACGCGACGAGCATCAAAGATCGTCTGCCATCGACCGAGCGTTTACTCGTCTTCTTCTGCTACTGCTGCTGCTTCTGCTTCTGCTGCTGCTTCTGCTGCTGACGACGACTGACTAACACAGGTGACGAGTCATCCTGCAACTTCTCGTAGTAGGACGTGGTTGGCACACATTCCCTGCACGGTGCCGCGCTTTTATCTCTCTTCTTGTTCATTTGTTGTTGTTGTGGACGAACTCCGCCAATGACCTGGAGTTTTCCATTTGCGGCCCACACAAACGGGGATGACGGGTACGTCGCCACCAAGTGCTGATCAACTAGCACTACTTTGAGGTTCTGCGGAATGCCTTGTGGGCACGTGGTCTAAGTGATGGTTGGATCTATCAGAGAGCGGTTTCGTCCCGTCATCGAACTACTGCAGCTATCCTTTGAATCGTATGGTTTATACGTTTTTATCCGTCGTTGTCGTACATCTCGCACTGCGCGTGATTGGCGCACACCCACTGCACGGCGCCGCGTTTTTCTCCCTGCTTGACACGCACCTTTTGCAGTCCTCCGATGATGGCACAATGGCTCCAGTCCTTCTTGCTGTTGGCGATCTCCAGCAGTTCGCGGATCAACTGCTGCTTCTCGGCCGACGCAAAGTGATGGCGAATCTCATTGGATTTCGCTTGAAGTGACACTCGGCAGGTTGCCACCAACTCTTGATCGAGCGAATTCGTCTCTGCCTCTTGCTCCACCTTTTGCACCATGGAGTGCACTTGATCTTCCAATGCATCCATGGTCACGTCGGCATCTTTGGCCACATGCTTCACTTCCGCAAGCACATCCTCCATTGATTCCGTCAAGTTGTTGAGATCCATCACCTCTGCCAACTTCTGACCCACCATGCCGAGTCCTCCAAGTCCCAAGATTCCCCCAACAGCTCCAGCAAGCTTGAGCAACAGCGACACTCCTCGTAGCACCGGCATACTCTTGCGGATGAACTCGCGGGTGTAGGAGATGCGGATGCGATAGCGCTCGGGACACGGCGCACAGACAATGTCGTTGGCATCTTCAAAAGCGCCGTCGCACAGCACCCGCAACTCCATGTCTTTGTTGGTCAGAGTGGACAGTTTGAGCGACTGGAATTTCTTCAAGAGCCTACGACCCACACCTTTTCCACTCGATGGCGTACCTGTCTCCTCCCACGGCACTAGCATCCATAGCACGGGAAACACAATGTGATCGGTCTCCCAGACCAGCCGCTCCTGAGTCTTCAAGACATACATCATCGTGTCTCGCAGACTGGTGGAGAGCTGCTCGATGTTCTGCTTGTTCTGCACCACGAGTTGCTGCATCGACTGCTTGGTCTCCACCATCGTATGCACTTTGGTGGTGTACCCCACCAGCACGTCCAGTCGAGCTATCTCGGCAAAGGTTGGTCGCTTGTTGGGGTCTCGCTCCAGACACTTTCGAATGAGATCTTCCAGAGGACTCGACAGCTTGAGGTGCCGCAGTGTGCGATCAAACGTGAAACTCGGTTTGGCCAGTGCCGCCAGCATTTCTTGCTCGCTTTGGTTGAGAAACTCGAGCAACGGTCTGTTTCTCAACGCCACTTTCATGCACAGCACTCCAAAGCTCCACACGTCAAACGAAAAGTCGGCTCGCAATGGCTTGGGCTTCATGGAAGATTTTTCCGTCATCACAAGATCTGCCCAGTAGCTCGCCATCTCGGGAGGACAGTACTCGGTCGTGAAATCGGCGTCCAGCTCGTCATTGAGTCGGCGGCAGTTTTCAAAGTCGACCAATTTGAAAGCTGGCCAGCGAGCGCCAAAGTCCACCACGTTTTCGGGTTTCAGATCGCAGTACACAAAATGCTGACTGTGAACAAACTCCATGCAACGACTCACTTGCAGCAATATGCTTTTCATCATCTCGGGCGACAAGTCGGTCCCGGAATCGTCGATGATCTGCTTGAGATTCTCCTTGCCCGGCTCCATGACCAGCACAGAACGAACCGTTTTGTCCGCACCGGCAGCACCAGCGGTCGAACCAGTCTGCTCCACGACTGCGTTTGCGTCAAAGGCCTTGGGTTCAACCACAAACTTGCACGCGTTCGCATTTGCCCGCACCAGCGTGGTGAGGGCCTCCCGCTCGCGAAGTTGGGTGCCATGAAGGTTGGCATTGCTTGCATCGGTGACATTGTACATCTTGAGCACGACTGGCGTGGGGATGCCAATGGAACTGGACGCAAAGGCCTTGTAGACTTCATTTCGTCCATTAGCTGCAATCGAAGACGGCTCGTATGTGTATTCCACTCCTTCGATGCGAACGGAGCGAAGCGTCTGATGGGGTTTCGACGGTGACGATGGAGGCGGAGGCGGCAGGACGGTTGATCCTGGGATGTTTATGGATGGAGTCGGGGGTATGGGTGGTGGTGCATTGGGGGAGTCTGATGGCATTGGTGAGGTCGATGCAGTGGTGATAACGTCCTGCGATGGAGACGACGGCGTATCGATGGCGTTCACTAATGATTTCCGGCCCATAAACGACGACAAACGTCCTTCGGGCTTTTCGGTTTCCGAGACTGCCTCGCTGGAAGATCTCCGGTTCAGAAAGGAAGCAAGACGACCTGGAGACTTTTCGGCCGTCGTGGACTCGGAAGGTGCCTCTTCATGCGAAGATCGCCGGCTCAAAAAGGACGAGAGACGGCATGCAGGTTTCTCAATCGTTGCTGCCTGCGGAATGGTTGCGCTCGGCATCGGCACATTGTTGCTTGTTGTTGTGGGGCAGGCACTTGAACGCTCACCTGCTCGTAATGCTTGCAGAGTTGTTTGATGCCCCGATGAAGACTGTAGCTGAGGAGAATTTTGCTCCAGCTTTGAAGCGTCGAGCTGCAAGACGGTGGTCGAGACGTTGAATCTCACTGCAAGTAGTTTGGTCATTTGGACGTCTTTTCTTGAGGTTGACAACGGAATGCTGCTAGCCTCTACAACCGCCTTCAAAGCCAACGTGTCCGAGTCGAGGATCTTGACAACATTGTCACAAGCGAACACGACGTTGAGCACGGCGTCGAACAATACGTGTGCGACGGAAAAGCCTCTCTGGAGAGTTTGGAGTTGCTCGCGGCTTTGGTAGTTCCACAACACCACTTTGCCATCTCCATATCCTGCCACCAACCGTGGTTGGGCATCGCACCCGCAGTAGAAATCCAAACTCTTGACTTTCTGATCCACGCCGCGAAGCATTCCCAACGGCGAGGTATTCTGCAGGGTCCAGACACCAACACTTTTGTCATCGCAGGCGGTAGCAAACATCTCGGCCTCACTGGGATTCCACTTGACCATATTGATGAATGTATCGACCTGGTGACCGACATACTTTCGAACCGGTGTCGTGGTCTTCCATTCTCCGTTCCAATCCCACAACTGGAGTTCGTTGCCACACGTCAGCACCAACGACTTGGTGCCATGGATATCCAGATACAATGGAAGGGTATCGCGAGTACTGAAGCGCTTGATGGTTTGCATGGATGGGTACCCCACCACATGCATTGCCATTCCGACGTCGTACACGAGAATCCACGCCTGGCGCGGCACGAAACGCGCCACTCGGACAGAATTCTGGGTCACTTGAGCCTCTTTCCAGAGCGTCTGGGACTCGTAATTCCAGATCTTGAGCTTGCCGGATCCAAACGCAACCAAAACCCACGATTCACTTGGATGCAAATCAACGAACGTGGTGCCCGCGTTGTCTTCCCGGTCACACTCGTACTTGAACAATTGTCTGGACACAACGCGCTGCTGCTGCTGGAACGATCAAAAGAGCATGCAAGAGCATTCAATCAGGTGGCTGTGCGACCTTCAGCACCTACACATCATTGAGTATCCAGTACCTCGTTGCATAGTGCAGTAGATGCAGCCGGTTCGTCAGATTTGGCTTTCGATTCTCCGGGTGGAGATGAAGTAGTGGTGGCTATGGTGAGGTTTTCGAGCTCGGGAGGTAGCGTAGAAGGCAGTGGCATGCCACGTTGACCAACACAAACGGCCAGATGATACGCGATCACAAACTCTTTTTCGTCGCATTGATCATCATTTGTTCGATCCGCGAGTCGTACAATGGCTTCTCGTTGCTATCAGGTGACACCAATCAAACCAAATCAGTTGGGACTCTCTGCTCCAGGTGCGGGGTTCTTTTGTTGTTGCGCACCTCATCGTCGAACAAGTTGAAGTCGATCAGGCCACTGTTGACTATGATGTTGGAGATACGTCCGTCCAAGCTCTTGGGTTTCGAGGTGAACGTTTCCAGATATGCGCTGATTTCTTGCGGCGTCGGGGCATAGTCGAGTTTTGTAGCTGGGGTGGTGTTGGTCAGGACGGTTGGTGCCCGTGTGGGGGCGGCTGTAGCTTTCTCAGGTGGGAGAGACGAAGTGGGCGATGCCGACGGTGGGGGCGGACTCGAGATGGCGCGTGCTGCTTGTACACCAAACACCAGTATCTTGTCTTCACATCCCACCGCAAGTTCGAGTGAATTGGATCGATTGCCGGACGCCATTGAGAGCACGTTGATGCTGTTGTTCCCTTCCACCACTTGTTTGAAAGACAAAGTGCTGCGAAAGCTGCAGCCCTGAGTTCCATACGAGCAATACAGGTCCAAAGTCGGCAAGAACACCATGCCGCGCACAGACATGGTTCCCCATATGATCTCTCGATACATCTTGACCCGTTGCTGGCAATTGATGATCAAAAAGCCCGTCGTGAACCCCACGAACAACAAATTCCGATGCTGGTTGTTGTGGAAGAACTCGAGCGAGTTGATTTCACTTCCGGGCGGCAAATCGTTTCGACAAGCGATCGAAAACACAGGCTCATTCACCACCGACTCGAACACCCGCGTGGACCAGAAATGGACAGATCCATTGGTCGTGAGACTGGCAAAGTTGTCTTCCTGACCGCGATCCCATCGAGCAAGGCGATTCGAGTCCTTCACGAGCAATTCGCATTTCAATTGCTGCTTCAGGCCATTCAATTTCCAGACTTTGACGACTTTGCCACAAGTGAGCAGCAGGTTGCGGGTTGGATGCACCTCAAACATGTACAACTCGTTGGTGTGTGCGCGAAACTCGGTGAAGACTTTGGTGGTCGCGTAGTTGACAAACGAGATGGACGTCACGTTCTTTTGGAAAAACAAAAGCAACGGCGGATCTTCCGACGCGAAACTCGCGCACACAATGGGACGAGCGGTTTTGAATTGACACACAAACTTGCTGGCTTGCAGGTCAACGATGTGCAGCTCGTTGTCCGATGTATAGAGCAACAAGGGTTTGGAAGGATGCAGCTGCAGGTTGCGAGCGTTGCTGGTGGTGATTCGAGTCTTTTGGTTCAGCTGAATGGGAGCATTTGACGACGAGGACGATGAAGTAACTGGATCAGCAGGACGCGAATCCGTTGCTGGCGGAGTACAATCATTTGATGTCGCTTTCTAATCAGAGAAGGAGAGACCATGGCGTGATGCGCGATTGACTGCGATGCAGTTATCGATACCTAGCAACGAAAGATGATTCTGCGTACCTCTGTGCCTTTGGAGGTGAGTGAAAAAGCAGAAACAACAGCTGAGCTGTCCTCAATGTTGCTTGCTCGCAGCAAGACGCCAACGGGTCCTTGAAGCGGCACCCGCTTGACGATCTCTTGGCGCTCGAGATCGATGAGTTTCAGATCTTTGTCGTCTGTGTATACGACACTCTTGCCGTCGGAACAGAGCGTGACACTGGACGCCTGGAGATTCCGCTCGTCTAGGACGTGCATGCACTTGCCGGTCTGTAAGTCCCAGAGTCGAATCGTGTGGTCGCTGGACAGCGACAGCATGCGCGTGTTGTCGGGCGACAGCGCGTGCCGGTAGACACCGCTGGTGTGGCCCTCAAAGACGTGTTGACAGTGGCCATCCTGCAGATCCCAGACGCGAAGTGTGTTGTCCTCCGACGAAGTCACCAGTTGAGAGCCGTTGCGCGTGACAGCTACGCTGTGCACCACATGACGATGGCCCTGCATCGTACGCACGCACTGGCCAGTGGTCAAGTTCCAGAGTTTGGCCGTTCCGTCGTAGGAACCAGACACCATGTGATTGTTGTTGGGGCAGACCATCACCGACCGGACGTTGTGCGTGTGGCCCTGGAACACCATGAGGCATTTGCCAGTCTGGAGCTCCCAAAGCCGCAGCGTGTGGTCATCCGAGGCCGAGACAATTCGCTTTCCATCCGGACAGATCGCGAGACTGCAGACTCGCTTGGTATGACCTTGAAAAGTGCACATGCATTTGCCCGAGGTCACATCCCACAGCTTGAGCGTCGCGTCGTCGGATCCGGACACGATCAAGCGATTGTCGGCCATGAACCGCGTGCACAACACGTCCTGGGTGTGCCCGCAGAGCTCGCGCACGCCTGCATGGCCCTCCAAGTCCCACACTTTGAGCACACGCTGGACACCGCTACACACCAGCATCGGTGGACGGACCCCGAAGAAACGATGGCAGAGGCGGCCGATGGGGATGCGATCTTTGACGGCGTCCTTTGGGGTCTCGTCAACTTATATCTGATATGTTGCACATCACACTTTGGAACACTTAACCGCGTTGGTCTAGGAGGCCTTTGCTTGGTAGTTCACTTGACTTCTGTTCAGTTTACTAGCTGCGTTTGAATTAACACAAACCAACATACCGACGAAAACAACCGAAGGCACAAGAACGTTGTTCATGAACAAGCGAGATGACTGCTGCACCGTTTAAGAATTGCAAGAAATATGGCTCAGCCCTGACTCCCTGACTGCAGTGTGCCGCTGACTTGTTCATTGCTGTCCCTGATGAGCCATCGCGGTTCTCTCCTGCTATTGTCTGGAGCTTTCGTCATTCTTTCCAGCAACCGCATCGCATGGTCAAGTCCCAAAACACAACACTTCTTGTGAAGCAACGATACTCGAATCATGGAACTGCTTGGCTGCCATCACTGAGGTCGCCGACGAGGACGACGAGGACGACGACGCCATCGCTGGCGGGGTACTTGGCTTGGCCAGGCCAGACACGAGCACAGTGATGGCTGTCTTGTGCACATGAAAATCTGACGCAATCGTCGTCCCATTGGAACTGCTGTCTTCGCAACTACCATCCCATCAACACAAGATCAGCATCTTGTCAAATGGTGAGAATGACAACCCAACAGCTACTCACTTGGCACTCGGCCATTGCCACGCCCCCAGCACTTGATTGCAAGTCCCATTAGGACACAGCAAAGCTCCTTTTTCGTGCTGTAAAATGTCGTTCAGACACCATTGAGGTGGGTCAATGTAGATTTGATCGCAAGTCTTGTCCACGAGCTTCCTCAGCGTCGACAGATCGCTCTGAGCCACTTGTTTGAGAGCATCGACGTCCACCAACTCGTCCATTTTGTCTTTGTTCAGCATCAGACTGCAATGGCGTTCCATCGCGAGAAGTGCACTGAGCATCAATTTGGCATCGCGTTCTTCTTCGAGTTGATCAAGTGCAATACATGGGCTCGACTGGCGTAACTGCTGATCTTTGTGGCTCGGCGTGGGCGATGAGATGGACTCTTCCTTGTGTGAATACGCCGCCATCCGACGCGTGCCTTTGAAAATGGCCAAAGTGCTTCGCCAAAACCTCTCCGAGTTGCTTCGATGCACCGTCGACTTGTGGTTGGGATCTCCACCGGTCGTGGGAGTGGTGCCATCTCCACCGTTGCCTCCACTTGGGTCCATCACGGAGAGCGGTGATGGCTTTCGAAACACTCGACGAAGGCTTCGCGGCTTGATCGAGATCCGTTCATTTGGTGAAATGGCGCTCTTGATAGGTAGATCGTCTGGGCCCTTTTTGGCCAACCCACTGGTGGACGTCATGTGCGCATGTTGCGATGTGTTGCGAAGTCGCAATTTGGAAAGAAGCGGCTTCTTCTTGACGACTGAAAGGCCGGTCGAGGAAGGTTCACCCGTCACAGAGAGCGCCAGGTCGTTGTCACTTGGCAGCGTTGTCGTTGTTGTTGTTGGACGAGCTGGCTCTGCCGTTGTGGTCTTGTTTCCGATATCTGCATGCGCGCAGATGACATCCCCTGCACAAAAGAGTGGCTCGTGACACAGTCTGCAGCCGTAAAGCGTCCCCATACACCGCAACGCTGGAATGAAAAACGTCGAACTCGTTGCACTGCCGAGACGGGTCGCAATGTTTGGATTTGGACTTGAACCATTGCTGTCTCCAAGCGTCATGACCTTGGCAGCATCGCAGGTGTCTGTCAATGCGATCGACAATGTGGACGACGTCGGGCATGACACCGAAGAAGCCGCAACAGATGCCGCAGACGAGGTCGCCACTGCAGAAGCCGGAAATGAAATGTAAAACCCTGTGGGGAATCGTCCGCAAATCATTTTCTCTTCTTGGTTCTCGCTGGAAGAAGAAGACGAAGACTGGCGATGCAGCGAGGAAGAAGAAGACTTCTTGAACCCGTGGCTGCTGCTGCTGCCCGATGCACCGCCTGTCAACAACAATAGTTCTTCTCGTCGCAGCTCTTGCTCGCGTCGCGCATCCATCAACGCCATTTTGGCTTGTGGTGTCATTGGCATCGGCAAAGACCCTGCCGTGGTGGCACCACTTGACGTCGACTCTTGCTCCATGCTTTGGACTTTCTGCTGCTGTTGCTGCTGTTGATACGCGCGTTGTTTCTGAAACAGGGCCAGACGAGTCGTCAAAAGAAGCTGCTGAGCTTGAAACACATCGCCGCGGGCTTGTTCGAGGCATTTGAGCTGCATCTCAAATCCTGTTTTTGTTACAACACCATTGGCACAAGCTGCTCAGCGTGCCAAGCGAAGAGTAGAAGCCAAATGCATGATGCATACCCAGGTTCAACGCCACAAGAGGACGAGCATTGCGCACTTGAACCAGTGCCTGGTCGAAATTGAGTGACTTGGTGATCATCAAGTAGCAAATCGCCATCGCCGGCGAACGAGAACGACCACCAGCACTTGAGGAACACCACCCATGCAAACGTGTGAGAGGAGCAGTGTATCTTGGGAGATGCATCAAAGTCCAAGCAGCAAGCGTCAGTGTGCCTACCAGTGCACCAGCACAGCGCCATCGTTTTGAATCGCCGCGTCAATGAACGCCATCGTGAAAGGCACACAGCTTAACAAATTGGCGTCCAATTTGTCACGAAGTCGCACCGAAAGATACGTGAACAGCTGTACCAACTGCACCTCAGCCTCGATCAACATACACTGCAAGGAACACAAGAACCACTCCAGTACCTCTGGGAAAGTGGCGTAGGTGCCTGCGAGATTGACAATGTGGGTGATGTTGCGCTCTTGCAGAGCTTCCATGTTGAACGCCGCATGCATGGAGCCTACAAAGAGTCCAGGGGCCACTTGAGCTGGAATGTTGTCCTGTACAAACAGAGTCTCAGTCCATTTTGGAGTCCAATCCGAGTCAACAGCCACAAGCCCAAAAGCCCCATGGAACCTGAACAATCGCTGCCTGGAGCTTCAGACCTGGCGATTTCCCCATTTTCCAAACGTGTGTGGAGACCCAACGAACAGTTCAAACTTGTATCAATCGCTCAGCACGTAAAACAGAGATGTCTAATGGGGTCGGTGGAGATGGCAGTTGGCGTCGGCTGGTGTCGCTCGAGCGCGAGGTATTTGAATGGCGCGTCTAGAGCCGTCCGTGGTGCCGATGGGTCCACGAAACAACCGTCATCCAACGAGCATCAAGCGTTTCATTTTTAGAAGCGAGCGGGAAAGGGTGGCGTTTCATGTCCATGAAGAATACGCCAACAACCATCGACTCTCTGGAGCGCCACCGCAGGCACAAAGGACGGGGAGCCATCCAAAGCAATATCCTCGACCAACCGCAGACCAGTGGTCACTTCAACGTGCACTTTTTGTACGATAGAGCTGGTCGATTTCCATGGGAAGACTAAGATCGACGACTTGCATCCAACCACGACCATGTTGCAACCAATCATTAGAACCGTGGACTGGCGAAAGACCTCTATCGGCCGAGCCATCGACATCATTCCCACGAGACGCCCACTAGAAAGAGACAATGGTGGTGGGACCCCATTGGCGACTATCTACGTTTCAACAAATAAGATGGCTCATGGTGACGTTGAGGTACGTGAGATGGTCCACGATACTCGTGCAGCCAAATGGAGCGCATGCATCCGAGCAATTGTAGTCTTCGCCGTCCGCGTCATCGCAGAGGGTGTACTGCGTGAAAAACTCATCATAAAAGACCTGTCGTCAAGCCACACAACGCAGAAATCCATCGACAATAAGTGATTGACATGCATCGAGTGCTCGTTTCAACCACACAAGTCACTTACTTCTCGTGCCGTGTGGAAAAAGCCTATCCACGATGGAGGCAAATGGGGCACCATGTCACGGAAATGCGTCAGTCTCGAGATGTGAGGAATCTTGGTGTTCATGACCTCGCTAAAGCCAAAATTGCCGACCCGAGGCTCGCCAAACGTATACACCGCTGTCACCGGCAAATGGTTGATCAACTGAAACTCAAACGCACACAGAGTCGCGACGGCGCCACCCAGGGAATGGCCGGTCAGATATAACACGGCATGCGGGTATTCACGACGCAACGTGCGCACATGCTGTACCACTTGGTCCGCTACACTTCGATACGCCCAGTAAAACCCCTCATGCACGCGCACATTGGGGTAATCCTTGTACGCGCGGGTCTGATAAATGGTGAGGTTGTCGATCCAGTTGACCACGTCGATGCTGCCTCGAAAGGCCACGACAATGGCATGGTGCTCCCGGCTAAACCCCACGAGTCCCTGGAAGTTGTCTTTTGGGTCGTCAAACGTGTTGATGTGCAGCAGTGGTTCCACCAGTTCACACGGCGAACAACTCCACTGTTGAATGTGGTCCAATTGACAATACGTCACCGACGTGATGCGCGCCAGGTACACACCAAGCGACTCGTTGTATGAGGCCAGCGGCGGTCGCATCTCGCGATCTTTGCGATCTTTCCAGACAAAACAAGTGTCAAAAGCTATGGTGAGCCCCCACCACCGCAGCAAACAAACGCAAGAGACAACCAAATACGGGCATTTCACTCAGCGTACCATCGGTGCTGGTGGACCTGTCATGGACATCCATCTGCAGTCCTCAACACCGTCGCATCCCAATGCTGTTTAGTTGTGAGGAACGGAACCGTCAGGAACCGGATGACTCTTTTTCTCACCTTCTGAGCACCGATGAAAGCGTGTGAGTGCAGAAATGAAAGCTCATGAGTCGATGAATGGAGCAGATTTGCTGAAAACACTCTCAAATGACTGCAAACCACCACAAACAGCCACCCAAAGCATCGTCCAATCCCATTTAATCGCAGCTTGTCCATCTAGTGATGACTCTCTTGATCCGCAATGCAATTGGGGGAACCTTCAGACCACTTTCGTACGACATCCAAGTGGCGCCAAGCGCAACTCCCACACTCAACACACCATGGGGGATGTCAGCAATGCGGTCGCGCGGGTGAAAAGTCTTCTGCGTCGCGTGCATTTTCCTCAGTTAGAAGCCATCAAGTGAGTTTACTGTGTGGATCAATCGATTCGTTTGCTCTCGCTCGTTCGATTCATGTCTTTTTCATATGCTAACGCCCTGGTTTTGGCCAGTCTGGAGCTCGCGCAAGTGCCCGATCTGTTACGCATTTTGCACTTTGTGTTGCTGGATTTCTCGCATTTTGTGGCCGAATTCATCGTCTCCAAGGCATGGTAAACGCTTGAATCCGTCCTGTGGATGGTCACTGACTTGTCTTCCTGGTGGCTTTCTCGCTAAACTGCCATTAGGGCTACGATCTGTCAGGAAAGACCGACGCACGCTTTGTTGAAAGCTGTTTTCGGCTGTTTCGAGAAGAATTTCAGCTGTTTCCATCGCTGACGTCAAGCCAATTCCTTCAGAACAAGCATTTCGTGGAGCGTAAACTCGAGCTGATGGCTCAAGTGCTGCAGAAAGTGCTGAGCAAACACAACGAAAGCGTGCGACGCCACAAACTCCAACAAGCAACGTGGAAGGCACCAACAGAGTGCGTCTGAGATTCTAAAGAGAACAAGTGTTGGAATGCACGGGAGGAGGCACTGAACGAGCTTTTGACGACAGGATTCGACGCGATCAGAGTGTCCACGTGGAGAATCGTCTGCTACCCAGTTGGCCATCGCCTGAAGAGATTCTATTGACGGCTGCTCAGCCCTGGCAGACGACCACGTCCACACCTGCATCGGTGACTTCGGTTGGGGCTACGGCTGCGTCTATGCTCCAGAATCCAGCAACGACGGTGACGTCCACTCCTCAACACACAGAAGAGTCTCCGTACTCTCAACGCTCCGTTCAAGACTTGCTGCAGTCAACGGCATTGTCATCATCCGTCCCGAAAGACTCGAGTGCTTCACAGCCACCAGCTCTTGAGCCACACGCTGCTCCACCTGCATCCACTTCGATCTCGGCACCAAATCAGCAGCTACCCGTACGGTTTCGGAATGACTCTTCTGTCCAGCAACAGCCCTCGCGTTTCCTTCGTTCAGACTTTCCACTCGCTTCAGCGGCGATTCAACAACCATCAACGGTCACAGCTTTGGCACCGCCTGCACCGACAATGATCTCCCAAAGACCAGTACGAAGCAAATTCAATCGTGCCGATCCTCATCCGAAGCAGCAACACTCGTCGTCCAATCCCTCCCTTCTTGCTCGTCCGAACCCTCCTATTTCTGCTTCGAACGAGAGCAAACTCAAGACCGACAAAAAGAATTGTGCTTCAAGTTCGACAGTTCTTCCAGTGGCTTCAACGACGCCAAATCCTCAACCCAGCATGTGCTCCTGTTCCAAAGACCTCGCCAAGGTGGGTTGTTGGTTGTCCTATTCTTGTGGCGATCTGATGTGACATTGCCTTTGATTGCTTGTGGACGATCAATTAGTCATTGGCACAACTACATGACTCGATTACGGCGATGAACACGAATCTTCACGACAAGTTGTCACTCATTGAGTCCAGACTCGAACGAGTGGAGTCGCAGCTCACGAAGACCCACCACCATGACCAAGCTGCCGTCCTTCGCAAGGTCGGATCTAATGATGTCGACAACAGACGCTCGGTGAGCGATGACTTGGACACCGAAGGTGCAGCTCATGCTCGGAGTCCATCTCCCACGAAAGCGGTTGATGACCTCTGTGAGTATCTCGATCAACAAGCCAAGAAGAGTTTTCCGTTTAAATGGCCTCCAGAACCTGCTGCCTTTGACCCATCGCAGATCCAGATTGATGCAGATGGTCGTTCTCCATGAACGGCACCCAAAGGCGAAGGTATTTAGAGCTCTTTGACGGGTCAAATTCACCATTTGTACTCTTCAAGCAGATTCAAACACAAAAATGACGCTTCTACTCGTGGGTTCTACCGGATACTCTATGTTGCTACGTCAAACCTCAGTGCACTACGCCACGTGCCACACCCTGCTCTTCATGCTGCTGACTCGCAAACGAGTTGAAGATCTGCTCCAACGTCGTCTGACACACGCTGTACTCATGGATCTCCAACTGTTCCTTCATGGTCTCCACCACTCCAAACACCTTGGAGATGCGTAACGGACTGTCGTGGTCACGAGTCAACTTGATACGCGACAGATCGTTCTGACGCTCCAACACCACCACATTGCTAGAGCCAAACGACTGCTTCAGGAAGGTCTCGACTCGGGCAAAGCGAACTTCGCCCAAGAACCACGAACAAAGCGCATCGGCGCGCACGTATCCGTCGCGTTGAAGCACGGCGTTCAGCATGTAACCCGTCGGATGGTCGGCAGTGATGCGTTCCGCCAAAGAGGCGTCGCCAAGTGCACCACAACAGGTCGTCAGTTCAGGTTGTGTGATCATGTCGTTCAACCGATGCTGGTCCACCACTTGCTCGATTCTGGCCTTGGACAACGGACTCAACTTGACGTCGAACACAAAGCCATCGCCAAAGCGACTCTTCAGATGCTGCACACTGCCGAGACAGCGCAGACGACCGCCCA
The DNA here is from genome assembly GCA_027475765.1 of Paralagenidium karlingii. Lineage (NCBI taxonomy): Eukaryota > Oomycota > Peronosporomycetes > Paralagenidium > Paralagenidium karlingii. The sequence continues at coordinate 195,211 of JAMFLO010000007.1, forward strand.
CCATGATGCCCACTCGTGAACAAAGCGCTTCCGACTCCTCCATGCTGTGGGTCGTCAACACCACGGTCGACGCCTTCGACTGGGTAGACACCTGCGAGATCACGGTCCACATGAAGCGACGCGAGACTGGATCCATTCCGGTCGACGGTTCGTCCAAGAACACGATCTCTGGATCACCAATCAAGGCGATCGCCACCGACAGTTTGCGTTTGTTGCCACCGCTCAGACTTCCAGCCAGTTTGTTCTCAAAGTCCAACAAGTTCATCTGGGTCATCTTCTGTTTCACGGCGTGGTCCAGTTGACTTGACGGCACACCTTTGATGCGCGCAAACAACTCTAAGTGTTCTCGCACAGTGAGCAAGTCAAAGAGCGCATCGAATTGAGGACAGTATCCGACGAGACGACGAATCTGAAGCTGTTGAGTCAGGATGTCGAAACCCGCAAGAGTGGCACCGCCACCAGAAGGTACTTCGTCTCCCGTCAGCATCTTCATGGTGGTGGTCTTACCAGCACCATTGATTCCCAAGAACCCAAAGCATTCGCCTTTCTTCAAACCGAAGGACATGTCTCGCACGGCGATCTTGCCACCAGGGTACACTTTGCGCAGATTGGTCAGCTTGATGGTATCGTCCGTGGGTCCACTCAGCACTCGCTGAGCTTCTCGACGCACATCCTCATCCACATCTCGCTCCATGAGCTGATCCTGTTCGTCTCGTTTCTTGGTTGAGCCGCAGCCGAGAACACCTCGAAGGCTGGGGAAGGTCAGTGCATAGTCGATGCCAACTGCCAGTGAGCTGAACAGCACGGCGTCGACTGCTAAATACACCAACTCATAGCCGATTTGATCACCAGAGAAAGGATCCAGTTTTCGTGGATCAATGCCTGCTTTGACTTCCGTGAAGATCAGCGTCATGAGTCCATTGCCGAGATCAAACAGTGGTGACAACCGCCAGATGTAGATGAGCGTCTTGTTGACGTCTTTGGTCGATTCAATGACACTCAAAGTGAACGACACGATGACCAACACAAGTCCAATGAAGAAGTTCAACACGATGCTGTACGTCTGGGAACTCGCGTGCTCCTTGAACAAATACGATAGGCAGTACGTGAACGGGATGATCGCCAGGCCAAAGAGGACGAACAACAAGATGACAGCTGGGAAAGTTGTGGACGTGCAGGTGACACAGTCCCGTCCCGTCAACGCCTGCACGTTGAACAACTGGATGAGAACAATAGCGGCGCCTGCCACAAAAGTGTACGTCAGCAAATCCCACAGATAGTTGGCGAGCCAGAACACCGTCAGACCAACGCCAGACACCAACTGCTGATGCTTCGAGTTGTGACCAGACTCCTTTTCTTTGACGATGAAGACGATCACGGCGACGGGGTAGTAGGAGAACGCAATCACGATGAACAGACAAGCACTCAAGGACAACGTGGATCCAAAGACAGCTTTGGAGGTCTTGGTGTACGCGAGTGGATGGTCATTCACGACAAGCGTCAAAGCGCTGCTGTCAACACCAGAAGCAGAACCAGCAGCATCCGTTTGACTAGCAAAGAATCGATACATGGCTTGGTCCATGAGCGATTTGAAGATCGGAGCCGCGTGGACCGACGAGGTGTTGACCAAGAGATTGTACCCGAACGCATTCTGTTTGCTGGAGGCGTAGATGATGTAGGCACCGAATTGATTCTGGATTCCTTTGTCGAAGCTTCGGCGGTACAACTCTTCTCCAACGGCCACACATGCGCCAGTGGTGCCGTTGGCTTCAATGGACGGGTCGTTGTAGACATGATCAAAGACTTTTGGGGAGTTGGTGTCATAGTACGGACTCGTAAGCTTCATGGCATCGGGAACGCCACCAACAAAGTGCTTGGCCATGACACTGTCGCACCATCCACCGTCATTGGTAGAACAGAGGAACGGTGTACTGCCACGATCACCTGCGGGCAGCTTGGACGTGCCAGTACTGATGTTGATAGACGGATCTGGTTTCAACAGTGAGTTGGACAAGAGCAATGCCAGTCCGAGAGTCATGAGCAGAACGGGAAGACCAACTGTATACACCACCATCTTGCGATCACGTCTCGCGTAATGGAACCGCTTGAGCAACAAGGCTTTCAACTGGATGCCGAACGAACCGAAACCTGAACGCATCAGCGGAGCTCCCGAGGCGTCGGATGTTGACGAGCCGCCAACGTTCATCACGTGGTCGTTCGTGATGGTGTTGTCGATCTTGTTCAAGGTATGTTGTGCGGTCTCGTTGTCATCATCGGCAAGCTCCGCCACTTTGATGAACACTTCTTCCAACGTTGTGACCGAGACACCATACGAGCTGACGCCAAGTTGTTGTAGTTGGTTGTCCAGTTCACCAAACATTTCAGCGAAATGCTTGGAACTATCGAGTGGCAACTGGAACGCGATCTCCAGACCCACATTGCTCAATACATGTGCACTCGGCACATACGACTGAATGAAGCTAATGACGTTTCCATCGGCAACTGGGTCATCGGACGAGTTCTTGACCAACGTGAGGTTGTACCCGGCACCAAAACGGTTCTTGAGAAACAACGAGGAGCCACAGCATCGTAGATCGCCTTCCGCCATGATGGCAATGCGATCGCCCAGAATGTCCGCCTCGTCCATGAAGTGAGTTGTCAGCACCATGACGCGTCCCAGTCGGTTGTTCAACAAGATCTCCCACGTGCTTCGACGAGAGTACGGGTCCATCCCCGAGGTGGGTTCATCCAGAAACACCAACGAACTGTCGCCGAGCAACGCGATGGCCACCGAAAGCTTGCGTTTCATACCACCCGACAGCGTCTTGGACCGCGCAGCACGCTTCTCCGTGAGACCAACCTCTTGGATCTGCTTGGCGACGACGTCAGTGAGTTCCTGCTTGGAGTAACCCTTCAACCGAGCAAAAAACTGCAAATGCTCCTGCACCGTCAGGTCTGGGTACAGCGCGTCGTGCTGGAAGCAGATCCCCAGTGATTGACGGATCTCATCCATGTCCTCCGTGATGGACATGCCTTCGAAGTAGGCATCGCCTGAGGTTGGCGGTGTCATACCAGTCAACATGGAGATCAAGGTGGTCTTGCCAGCACCGTTGTGACCGAGCAGACAGGTGATCTGGTTGCGATACATCTTGAGATTCATGCGTTTGACGGCCACTTTGATGCCATCTGGCACCTTGAACTCCTTGCGAAGCTTTCGGATCTGCAGAATCTCTTGCTGTCTCTCCTGCTCTCTCAAGTCTTCGGAGACAGGTTCAATGTCTGGGTTCACATCAAGAGTGAACAACTGGGACTGATCATTGAGTTGACGACTGTCGGATTCGTTGTACTGATTGGAAGTCGCCTTGATGTATTGAGGAGAAGCCGTCATCATGCGCTCGAGATTGGCCTCTCCGCCACCAAGCATCTGAATACGTTCTTCACTGCCGTGAACACGACGCTTCTTGCACCAGTAACTCGGTTGGAATGGAAAGTACCACTTGAGTGTGATGCCATATTCCTTCGGGATTACACGCTCCAGGTACATGCCCAGCAACGTGTAGACACCAAAGTCAATGGCCAGCATGATGAGCCCGTTGGTGAATCGGAAGTTGTTGGTGAGCGTCGCCATGTTGCCAGAGTTGAGTCCGACGCTGGTGCCTTCATATAATCCCAACACCTCGACAATGTACTTCAACGCCACCGGTGGAAGCAAGCAGGCCAACGTCTTGGTGGACTCACTCGCTTGGTCTTTGATGCCGGCCGATACAAAGTACATGAGGAAGAAGCCGACGACTCCAGCAAATGCACCAGTTCGAGCCTTGGAGAAGAGAGCACTGATGCAATACGTGTACGAGACCAGACTGATGCCAAACAGGAAGAAGAATGCAAACACCAACACGACACTGCTGTTGGCAAACAGTTTGGTGCTGGCGAGAATCGCTTGCACCACCGAGATGGTCAAGATGATGGTTCCGTACACAATGTACCAGCCCAGGATGATGAGGTTCTCTTGGACGCCGACGATCTTCATGAACTCGCGCATGCGTGTTTCTTTCTCTTTGATGAAAGACACGAGCATCTTGGAGACCAACAGCATGTAAAAGGTCAGGAAATTCAATGGGAACACAACTTTGATGGCGTCGAAAAACCGCGAGTACACAAAGCTGTTGGTTGGAAATGGCGCCACCATCGCTTGACCAATGGGTTGCGGCGCTTGGAACAGTGGCTTCACCAGATCTTCCTGGGCTTCGGTGGAGAGGATGGAGAATACGTCGAAATTGCTGGTGGTGTTGCGAGTCATACTATCAGCGGAGGCATCCATCCCGTTGCCAGCAAATAAAAACATGGCATTCTTGAGGTAGAAATCCCTCTTGAGCGCATTTGCCAATTGCTGATTCATCTCATCCGAGGCCTTGGCAATCGATTGCGGTCTCTGGCATTTGCCACTGGTCGTTTTCTTGGCCGAATCCCACTCGGGCATGCAGTTGACAAAGCGAGTCACTAACGTCTGCAGCGTCATGAAGCCATTCACAGCATACTTCTTCGAATACTGCGTGTCCACAGAACGTGCAAAAGCGGCGTATGGAGCCGGATCACCGACCGTGCGTGGCACATCGTTGGCTACTCCGTCATCCTCCAGTGTGGCATTGAGTCGCAGTGAATACTCCATAGACGTGAACTTGCCAATGTCGTTGTCGGATGGGTATTTGTCAAACACGATACCGGCGAAGATGCGGGGATGGTCGAGATCCAATCCGTAATTGGCATTGGCCACATAGTCGTCAAGCGCTTTGCTGGTTTCAAAGAATTTGACGCTGTCTTCAATGGATGGGATCTGGGGACTTCCACTACTGTTGGAGGATGTCGAATTGAGCAATTGAATGCGTGGATACCATTGCTTGAGAGTCTCCAAGAAGTAGTTTCGTGTGAACGCGTTGTCCGGTACAATGGCGATCTTGTATGGGGCGATTTTGCCAGCACACGCCTTGGGCACGGCATAGGGCGACGACGGATCGTTGCTGACAGCGCCAAAGAACTTGACTGCTTGTTGGCAGGTCTGGAGATCTTGGGGGCTCAGTTCGTTGAGCTTGATGCCGTGGCGGATCGAGCGGTCGCCCATGGCGAGCAATAGACCTGACAAGGTGGTCTCGGTCGCCACAAAGCGTCCTTCGCCCTGGTCAAAGTGTTGAAAGAGGTTGTACGAGGTGCTCGTGTTGTCTTCGTGGCTCCATCCAGAAGGCACTGTGACGTTGGTGTCCAAGTCTTTGAGCGTGGAGAGCAAGTAGACGCTCAGCAGCGGCAGCAACACCTCAAAGATGGTGGACACAATGTGACGCTTCTTGAGCAACGCGTTCTTCCAGACCACACTCTGGATCACCACCAGCGTTGATCGCTTGGGCGCCATTTTGGATGGGTGGGGATCTACGGAGAGTGGACGCTTGTTGGGGGTTGAATGCAGTTGCGAGTTGCCGTGGTGGTGGTCGTGGCGAGGACGGTGGGTAGTATTCGCGGCAAGAGATCAATCAATTTAAATCAAATCAATGAGCCAACCAACGGCGTTGGCGTCAAATTGGAAACTGCCCTTGAAGGCCTCGTAAGAGGCGACCAACCCCAACAAGCCAACTGAGCGAGAGAGAGAGAGAAAGACAGGGGGTTTTGGACAGTGCAGCGCAATGACAACCCAACAGCCGGCCAGGTGGACAACAGTCTCACACCTCTGACTTTATCTTCGGACCAAGTCACACGGTCGACCTCCCCTGCCAGCTGATTGGGTCTGATCAAACGTACAAAACAGGTGCATTTCTGGACTTGGACGTGCTGCTCAAGAACTCGGGGGGTTAACCTGCGACAATGCTGTCATGTTGTCCGCAGTTCAATCAACCCAAGCAGATGGAGAAGCTCTGTAAGTGGACACAAGCATGCAAGATGGCCATATCTCTTTCCATTTGTTGGATCCTTTTGTCGTCCACCAACGGGGAAACAAGCTCGTTGTGGGTGTGGAAGCTGAATATTGGTGGACCCCAGCGGCTGCCGATGCTGGATGCATTTGAAAGGATTCCTCCTTCTGTGTTATGCTGCTAAATACCAATGAGAGCAGCGGACCGGATGGCAGGTCGCACCAAAACGTTCCGGGTTACATCCATATGCCAACAGCAGATCGCGTGATTAATACCATCAACAAAGGCAATCCAACACCACGGCGCTTACCAAACACCCAACGTGGTTCGGGATGCCGTGTGCTGGCTGACTGGTTGCTTGTGTCGGACACTTGTTCCACGTTTTATTGCCTCAGTCACACGACACAACAAGCAAACAGCCAGCCACCAAGTCACACATGGGCATGGTGGTGTGGTGGGCATGGCCATGGTGACGAGACGGCAGTTTAGCGTCTCGTCCCACGTGGTGCTCACTCAAAAGCGTTGCAATTCAATGAATTGAGCAACAAGACAGACTCCAATAAAAAAACATGTTTCAAACAGTCCACAATGTAATAAACAGTTTGAATTGGATCAAGTTTCGGAGTTCGGCCGACAGTCATGTGATCGAGTGAGTTTTGAGTTGATGGGAGCGGGAGCTCGCTTCTCCAATAGCTTCTGGACGACCATGCAACAGCCAAAACCAGCGCACCATTGCATATCATTCTACATCAGCAAATCCCACAGATAGTTGGCGAGCCAGAACACCGTCCGACCAACGCCAGACACCAACTGCTGGTGCATGCTGTTGTGGCCGGATTCTTTTTCTTTGACGATCACGACGATCACGACGACGGGGTAGTAGGAGAAAACGATCACGAGGAACAGACAGGCAACGAGCGCCAGCGAGGAGCCAGGCGTAGCCTTGGTTGTCTTGGTGTACACGAGCAGATGGTTCTTCACGACCAGAGTCATATCATTGGGATCAATGCCCAAAGAAGTGTCAGTTTGGCTGGCAAAGAATCGGTACGTTACTTGGTCCATGAGCGATTTGAAGATCGGAGCCGCATGGACCGACGACGTGTTGACAAAGAGATCGTACCCGAACGCATTCTGTTTGCTGGAGGCGTAGATGATGTAGGCACCGAATTGATTCTGGATTCCTTTCTCAACGCTTCGACGAACCAATTCTTCACCGACAGCCAGGCACGCGCCAGTAGTGCCGTCGGCTTCAATCGCTGGATCGTTGTAGTCATGTCCAAAGACCTTTGGTGGGTTGGTGTCGTAGTATGGAGTTGTAAGCTTCATGGCATCGGGAACACCACCGATAAAGTGTTGCCGTTGTCACCACCTGGCATTTGGGAGGTTCCGGTGTTGATGTTGATGGTCGGATCCGGTTTCAACAGTGACCTCGAGATGAGCAATGCCGGCCCACAGTCATGAGCAGAACCGGAAGTCGTCTCGCTGAAGCACGACGTTCAATGTGCAATTGCATTGGATGGACGGTGGTGATGGGTTTCGCAAGAGACGCGTCTCCAGAACACGGTGTGTGCTTGTCTTCTTTTCCATGCCGAAGAAAGACGTGGTGTTGGATATCAGGCCACGCTCTGGATCACCTTCAATGCCAGGTGATGAGTTGCATGGGAACATAGTGAAAAGGATGACTACATGTACTGTCTTCAGTGCGCGAGGAAAGCTGATTTGGATCGCGTGCAGCTCTTCACTCGTGCTGTATATTGCTACAGTAGCGAACCCTGCCACAGATGGTGGACGCGATTCATTTTTGAATTGTGCTGTCGTAGGGTTCCGCTAAAGTGCGATGCAGCTCCTCCGTGAATTCGTTTTTGTGGGCCACTCGTGTGGTGCAGTATACCGGTATACCGTCGTGGAAGCCAAAAAGGCAACAACCCACGTGCAAGAGCAAGAAAAGCGATGGGCCGTGCACGGAATTTCGCGATGGACAGCATCCGCCTCGCGCGAGGACTGGTGCGGAACGGCGGCATGAACTATCCCTCGTGGATGCCACTGTATGATCGCTTCCCTCCACCGGGTCTTCCACGCATGGATCGCGACAAGATTCCCGTGATCAAGTTCCCACAGGATCGACTCGCCGAAATGTATCTGGATCGTCAAGAGAATGTGACCGATGCCGAGACCGCATACGAATTTGCCGACGAGCAATTGGCGTTGATCGAACAGGGCGTTCCAGAAGAGCAAGCGTTCCAGATGCTGGTCAAGAAGTACGAGACCGTGGATGGCCAGCGGTTGCTTTCGAAAATGGCTTCTCGCTTGGGCATTGACCACGTCGATGTGCGCAAGAACTCAGATCTGGCCGATGCCTGGGCCGAAATGGAGTCGCAGTGTATCAAGGAAGCGTTGCGAAAGAAATATGAAGAAGACCAGGAAGTTGAGCGTGTGGCTAGAGAGATTGGCACCTATCGTTCGTGAGCGTGCGGTTGCTTGCGGACCTGTCCGCATTTGTTAGAAGCGAGAAAGAACTACAGGTAGCAATGCAGAGAGAGAAAGAGAACAAAAAGAATAAAACCAGAAAAAGAAAGTAGAACGTCGTTCGTTCTGTTGGACGGTGGGTTTGTCTCGCCGATGACTTGGTGCACCGTGGCGGGCTCGTTTGATTCTATCATTCACACTACCGTACAAGACATAATAAAGAGACTGATCAGACTCGAAGTCGGCAGTATGATCGGCACTTCGACAAGTGAGTTGGTGAGTTTAATGTCTTCTCTCTTCATGTTGGGCTGCCAATCGCTCGGTCGTGGACGGTCTGCTCTCTCCTTTCAACTTCTTTCTCTGATCTGGTGCTCTGTCACCTGCTCGTCTGTGTAACAGAATCCTCTTTTGGTCGAGAATCTCAACCGCATTCTGGATAGGTGCTTCTTCTTCTTCTCCTTCTTCTTCTCTCTCTCTCTCGGCTCGCTTGCCTTTGCGTGTTGACACGGGGTTTATCTCTTGGCGATTACTTCCCACAACAGATTCGATCAGCTTCATGCGATCCTCGTGTGCACTTCGGAGGGCGTCCCGCTCGCCAAAGGTGCGTTTGGCTGCGCTGCTTCAGCTCCGCCACCTGGGTGGATGACTTTGGCGAAGGAGTTTATAACCGATGGTCTCTGTGTTCATTGTGAAGTGGTAGCCGAGAGCCAAGTAGAAGCCGCGACGTCCTATGAGTATGCAGAGACCATGCTGCCGGCCATTTTCGCCGGCGCCGCGGAACAAGTTGGCAAACTGCAGTTTGGAGCTGTCAAGAGTGTGACGTGTTTCTTTGAGAACGTGGTGTTTCTCCATGTCAATTATTCGCCTCTTGTGCTGACCTTCATCAGCAATAAAGACGCGTCGGTTGGCGCGTTGCAGGCCGTCACGAACCAACTGTTGCCAGCCCTCGAGCCACTGAGAAAAGCGGTGGAGAACGCGGATGTGCATTAGGATCAGGAAGAACACGCACAAGAGACAGCAACCAGAGTTCTTTTGGCATTTGACGTTTGGTGTTCGAGTTTATTTATCTCTCGTCCGATGGTGTCCGTTTCGGGCGGTGTGATTTCCCTGGGAGAATGTCAGAAGGAATGGCCGAATGCGGGACAACCTCAGCAGGCCGTTTGAAGCGTTGCGAGGTCTTGATCAAAATGCAACTCGTCGAGTGAATGGCTTCTTGAGCTGTCGAGTTGGAACACGAGCAACTGAAGCTCTCGTCTTGAGCCAAACGAAGCCACCCAGTCAGCCACGTGTTGACTGGAACACTTGAGGATGGCGAATTGCAGAGAGAGATAAAGCACTCACTGGGATTTGACGTTTTCTGGTCGTGGAGTTGGCAAAAACGTTGAGTCGTCAACGCGGTGGAAGAGGAAACCCATTTCTGCTGCTGTCTCAAAGAGAAGTTCCTAACCAGCCCGAGGCAAACTGAATGTTACACAAGGCGATACACAATAATCGGATGGCCAACAAAACGTCACCTGCGTGTTTTGCGCACGACAGACGAAGCCGCAGTAAAACCGCGCCGTGAGAGGCGACTTCGAGCGCAGAAAGAGGTACTACAAGTGAGAGAGTACGCCAGTCAGTCCACCGCAAGAGTCGCACAAGTATGCTCGTTCAGTGGCACCTTGATTGTCTGCAAAAGAGGTCTCACGAGAATTGGCCAGCACACGACGTCCGCGCCAATGATCACATCGATGGAGTGTGGAAATTCCTTCTCAAACCTCTTGATGCTCTGCTCTTCTCCCCACAGAAGCTTGAGCGCTTGGCAATTGGATGATGCGAATTCGCATGCATTTTGCTCCAGCAGCTCGAGCACCAAGTCGTTCCCATCCGTCAGCGCCATTCGCTCGCTATCACCAACATGGCAAGAAACATCTGCACTCAGCATATACTCCAAGACACAATAGCATGGCTGGTGGAGGAAGAGCACGCACGTGAAACTGGAGGCAACAACACCGCTCAAGCCTGCGCCAGCGCCGACTTCGACGACGCATTTACCCCTCAGTTCCTGTCTTCTGTTCACGAGAAACCTGCGCAGCATATGGGAATCGCATGAGCAACATCAAGCCTTTGATAGGTTGATCGATTTCGCCGCCCACCATGCCAGAAACACCGAGACTGGCCAGACGATTTGGCCTGTGAGGTCATGATCTGTCTGCACGCCAAACGAATCGGTGAGAACCCTGAGTAGGAGCAACCATAAACGCCTGGCAATTGGATCTCTCACAGAAGCTGCGTCAGAGCACTTGAGCATTTGCTTGACGGAGCCGAAATCGAATTCTCGCGCGACATAACTGCAGGCGTATAAACACACACACCAATGCGTCAGCTCTTGTTGTCGACCGTGACACTCGCCTGGCAACGACCACAAACGTCATGGGAATTGCAACTGACTCCTTGTTCACAAAGAGATCGGCACAAAAGAAATCTTCGTCTTCGCTGTTGCTCGCTCTGGTGACATCCTCGCGATTGACATCTTGGCTTGTTGCTCTTGGCGCTGACATGGTTTCTGATTGGCTACCATCACACGGTACACTGTACCAAAAGGTTAACTGTTCTTGTAGAGGGAATAATCACTCAATACAAGAGACTGCACTGGCATTTTTCTTTTTTTGTCACAAGAGACAACCAACAGAAGGTGGCACCGTGACAGACACATTAAAATAGTCCGTCGGCGACGGCCGTGGAGAGCTTTGGGGCAATGGAAGAAGACGCGTGGGCATTGGAACTTGAAGAAGAGTTGGAACTCACTCGTGAGTGGCTTTGGGACTGTCTACACAGTGTTTTGTTATGGTGCTGACCAGATCTCTTGTTTTTCTCAGTTCCAACCGTGACTTCCTCTTCTTCGTCCTCCTTGTCTGCTGCTGGCAACTCGTCACCCATCCGAGAACCACCAGTACAACAGCAGGAAGAAGAAGCAGCAGAAGCTGAGCGAGAAGAAACCAACCCCAAAGAGATGGTGTCAAGCCCTGCAATGGACCTGCCCATGGAAGTGCTGATCAACATCCTCAGCTTTGTGCAAGTCGGCCGCGTCTGCAAGGCGTGGAGTCTCGCCATGACCACTTGTGAGCGCTTGCTTTGATGCTGTTGATACTGCTGTGTCTCTCGTGTTGGAAGGCCAACGACAGCGCTGACTCTGATCGCCAAACAATAACAAAACAGTGGCGCGACGCAACTTTTGCGGTCGACTCAGAAGCATTTTGCAGCCGTTTGCGCAGGACGCACCATCCATTGCGCATCAAGTCGAGTCGGCGCTCTACGACATGCTGGCGTTCAACAGGTATATAATCTTTGCTTGGTATTCAAAATCTCAAGGATTCAGTTGACGGCGGAGTCCAACTGACTGTGAACTGTCGACGGTAAACTGGTCACAGCGTCACGTTGCCCAAGGCATATGGACAAAAAGCGCGACAGTTGCTGTTCAATCTACGAGACAAACGGAACCATTCGCTTCGCGAACGATTGGCCACGGGTGAGCTGACGGCCGACACGTTGGTGCGCATGAACGCCAGCGACATGGCCAACCCGCAATTGGTTCGTCAACGCAAAGAGTGGATCAAGAAGCGCACCCATGAAGTTATGCGGGACATCCATGAGCTCAATGACTTCACGGAATCCGACATGTTCGAGTGTCGAAACTGCGGATGTTCGCGAACAAGGTACCGCCAGTGGCGGCGCAAAACCATTGTGGACCGCACGCGGATCATCATCATTTGCTCCCAGTGCTCCTATCGATGGGAACTCTGAAGCCCAGTTGTGTATTTGCTGTAACGATTATTCGGTACATTCACGCACGCTTCTTCAGTGTGGGTTTTGAAAGACTTGGAGAGGTGGAAGAACGACGTCACAAGTGTCGTCCTGGGCGGTGAGGTGAAGCAAGACAAAAGCCATGTGGTCGTATTCGTCGATGAGATCGAACACACTGATCATATCAACCCATCCAGCACCAGAGTCAGTTGTCGTGAACGTGATGGGTCATCATTTGAGTTGTTTCACCTTTTGGAGAGCGTCGATTTCTTTGGCTGATCGCTGGAGAATATTCTTTTGGCGCGAAAGCTCACGCTGCGAACGTGAATGCTGTATTTGGCCTGAAGCAGACAGTTTGTTGGTCAAAGGACTGTGGCCAACAAATCTGTCGTTTTGGGCATTTGACTCACTTCGACAAAGCGTACGATTGTGTTCAGAGTGGTGGGTTTATCGGGGGGAAACGTGAGTTTGCTCCAACGTGTGTAGTTTTCGGGGATTGCTCGCAGCGGTACGCCTCTGGTCTCGTCCAAAGCCATGGACTGCACACGAATTGGAGGAGGTGGCGCTCGAAACACGAAGTTTCCACTGGAAACTGCGAATTCGTACTCGCAGAGCACTTCAGCTGGCTTTTGCTGGAGAATCTTGATTATTTCAATGGTCGCCAAAGCTCCCAGCATGGTTCCCGTGATGACAAACCCGGGGCACGAGTACGGTGCGAGTCGGCAAATCAGCGATCGGCTACTGGCAAGTTCTTTTGGAATGTTTAATGGTTCACTCATCATTGACACCAGAGTCACCAGAGCCTCGGCGTGTACAGCCTTGCGCAAATCGAGCTCGAGGGGTTGGATGCGTTGCACAAGTTTAAGCAGATTGGTGTTTGACGAGCAAAAGGACTGGAGAATGCCTTGACGGGTCTTGGTGTCGAATTGTTGGACGAATTCCTGTCGAGTCGCTAGTACTTGCGCGAGGATTTGTCTTCTTGAGTCCACTAAAAGCCATTTGAAGAATACAGCGACAACAAACGCCATCGATGATTTGTCCAGTAAGTTCTTTCTTAGTCTCAATGATGCCTCGCTTTCCCACCTTTGGGCACAGCGACGCCTACAGCTTCTGCTATGAGAGAAGCCAAGCATGCCACAAGTCGCAGCAAGTCAGGACTCGAGTCCAGGGCCTGGAGCTGCACTTTCGTTGATTGAGGGATCAAGTCGCCGTCATCGACCGCTATGCGCTTTCTTATCAGCAAATTGATGCCACGTAAAGCTTCCTGGGCACAAGAGGCAAAGTCTTTGGCGTTGTGGGCTCGTTGGGTCGCACTCCATATCAACCAAACAGCGCTGTCTGGCTGCAAGAATTCATGTTGTTGTTCCAAAAGCTCTGGCGTTAGCTGTGAAGGAGCCGCGGAGACTATTGAAGAGAAGAGCTGAGTCGCTAGGACGATCGCCCGGTGACAAAACTCGCGATAGAAAGTGGCTGCCAAGTGAACGATCGCTTGGATTTCGAATGGCTCGTGATGGCGAACACACTCGCGTTCCATAGTGCGCACTTGGTCCAAGTGGTCCAACACGAATTGGTTGGAACCAATGAGTTTGGCTGGTGGAATCAGTCTCTCGGCCAGACTCATGGTGCTGTGAGGAACAACGAGCTGACTGGAGCACGTGACAAGTGCATTGGCGTCTGCGTTGTTGGCTATCGGTGTTGCGTCGTTGAGAAGAATCCACGGCTTCTCGAGGGCACACGACTCGTCGTCAAGCTGGAGAGAATCCTGACTCAATCATGCAAATCAGAGCACCACGGTTGGGAACCATTAAACAATGCAAGATTCGCAGTTGATCGAATACCTCAAGCGACGTCAAGTTGGCGCTGACAACGCTGCTTCGTTCCCATATGTTCACACGCTTTTAAGAGTGTCAACTGGCGCAAACTATCGCGGCGATGGACAGTGAGATACACGGACCTCATGCCTGGAAGTGAATGGCAGAACGTTGACTGTTCGTTTCGGTGCGAGTGCTCGAATGGCGGCTTCGAGGGCTTGAACGGTACGAAGTCCCGTCATTTTGGGTTGCAACAACGCGTGAGAACTCAAGTCGGATGGCTACACCATGCATGCAATCGTTAAAACCAATTCAACAAGTGACCCAAAAATGCAACCACAGTGACTCTGGTGGTAAACTGAGAACAGATGCATACCATACCTCGACAACCTTCTCATCTTCAACAGCAAGGTGCAGTGGCTTGTCAGCGCCAAGACCTATGCAGAGAGCATTCTGAAACGACATGATCATCATCCCATCATGAGAAGAGTTTTGCAGATCACGAGTCGAATGACCCGACAAGCCAAACCTTGAGCAACTCGCAATTGGCGCTTTCCGTGCCGACAAGAGCAAGCTCACACGTGCCCAGTTGAGCAAAGAGCTGCTTGCCAAACAAATCCACCAGCGCTTTGGTTCGACTGGGCTTCAAGTAGGCAAATTCAAGTTTGGCCAACTGGCTTGGGTCTGGACAGAGCTCAAGACAATCGCAATAGAAAAACTGGCTGTTGGAGGCCGCCAGTGGTACCAGTCCACCGCCTGCAAAAGCCATCACTTCCAAAGCAGCTCGCGACGCCAGCAACGCACTCAGTGGAAGAAACTCGGCCGATACACAGCGTAACAAGCGCTTGATCAGCTCCAAATCCAACGTCAAATCATCACTTGCGATGTCGCCAAATAGTTGATGGGCGGGTTTTGATGCGTTTGCTGCGACGGCCTTCTTGGTGAGTGCCACAAAACGCTGTAGAAGTCGCAAAAGCTCTCCGAGATTGTCGTCGTTGTTGCATTCGGGCATGAATCCATAGTTCTGACGATAGCAATACAGTGCCTGCATGGCGAAATGGTGGTTGAGCCAGTGGCTGGCGGAAGGGATCGTATTGCTTAGGCCATCTCTATGTGGCGTCGAGCGCATGAACGAAAGATGGCCTGGGAACACGATGCACTCTCGAAAAGGACGCTGTTGCGCAGTCATATTCATAGTGCCAAAAAGCCATCCTCAGTCTTTTGCATCGCAGAGATCCAAAACGCGCTCTCCACTCACTCACATGACTCAATTGCACCGTAACCGCCTTCCTGCGCACTCGGCTGGCGCCAGACAGAGAAAAGTCGGTGGCATAGCGCCATGTGCCGTCGGGATCCGCTCGTAAAGCACGAACCTCCATGATGTTTTGGCACACAATCGCTTCGACTTGAAAGCGAAGCACGTCCCAACCTGGCGCAGCAGTAATCGAGCCGCTGCACATGGGTGCCTTGGAGTCTCGAAAAACCAAGTGGTCACCGACCCGGAGCAAGGCCTCCAGTCGAGGTTGAGCGACGGTGATGACCACGACGCTGGGTGATTTGGTTGTCTCTATGCGCACAATGGAGAACTCGAGCGAATCATCGCTTGTTTTGGTCTATTCAAGCAATCGCAACGGTGCGTGAGGTTCTGAAATGGCTTCGGCATCGGCATCGGCACCAGTGAAAGACCCACTTGATATTCAGAAGAGAAATCTGTGAAGACGCTTCCAAACACTCCTCGGCTCTCGGCGACAACAAAGCCCACGGGAGGACACTGCACACGGCAGAACTCATTGAACGCGATCATTTCTTCTCTGGAAAAAGACTGACAGCTGCTGAAGATCACCACCTACACAACATGATCAACAGCCAATGGGAAACAGAACTAATAGAGAGAGAGAGAGATGCCACCTCACATGGAAATTTAGAAGCAAATCGAGAGTCAGCGTGCCCGAAAGCGTGCCAATGTCGACAAACGGCGGCAAACGGCTCAGTCGCGAGCACACAACTTTGGATCGCTTCTGGTCTCGATCGCCTTCGCGCAGGAGAAACTTCATGGACAACAATGCACATTGTCATAACTGCCATCGTCTTCTGCTATTCGAAATGGCTGTAGGACTCACATTGACACTAAAGTCTTCTTCGCGCACCAGCTCATCATCCAACAAAGTGAGCCGCGCAACTCCACCTAATGCCAAGCACTTTGCTGCATCAAAGCAAGCCATACAGACGAAAGGAAGCAATAAAAAGACCAAAGAGGGCATCAGACTCTTTGGCACGCTAGATAGAGTGCTAGGTCTGTTGACGACGCCACTCATCGACCTATTTCGACACCAACGCCTTGCAATCCCACCAACAACACGTGCAGTAGCGACACACGACGCATGCTACAAGCAAAGCAACGCGACTCATCAAAGTCGGCCATTCGAAAGTGCAGGTCGCCATTCCAAGATGCTGCTCACGTGTCTCTTCCCAACGCCATCAGCTGCCGATGGAAATACACTTCCGGATCCATCACATCGCTCATCGTGCGGCTTGGAGTGTCGCTTCAGGATCCGCTTGATGTGGTCCACACACTGTTAACCCATCTGAGTCGGCGGGGAATCAGAATCTGAGCAGTAGAGAAGAGGAAGGAATCATGCGACAACGTGGCGTACGCAGCGATGTCGACGACGTTGGGCTGAACGCCGACTCTGGCAGCGGCGACGGTGGATTCTCTGTGAGCGCGCGCAAAGTGCTGAAGAACATCGACGTCTACCCCAAGATGCATCGCGAATTCCGCGTGCAAACGACCACGGGCGCCGCCGGTACGAGTCAATCACCCTCTTTATTTCTTGGTTTGTCTGCCACCGCTTTGGCTCTTGTTTGATGGGAGATGCTGACCAAATGCAAACGACATGCGAACATTAGTGTCTTTCATGACCGGTGTGATCATGCTGATCCTGTTTCTCTCGGAACTTCGCGCCTTTCTCCGCGTCAACACCCACGAACACATGGCAGTTGACACGACGATCAACGAGAAATTGCGGGTGAACATGGACATCAGCTTCTTGGCCATCAACTGCAAAGGTACGAGTCGTGCTTCCATTGCTTCTTACCATCGCCGGTTCGCAACCGCAAGATCAGTGTTGCGCTAATGATGTGTACGGGTTGCAAAACTTGACAACGGTGGTGGTGGGTCCACAAAAGACGCCCATTTGAGTGCAATGGACGTCGCCGGTGAACTGCAATTGAATATGCACCAGACGATCGTGAAATCGAGACTGGACATTTATGGAAATCCGATCGGAAAACCCATTTCGGTGTTGGATAACCACGAAGAGCGCACACCACCACAAGCTCTTCCTGAAGGATACTGTGGCAGTTGCTACAACGCTGTTCATCCTGCAGGCATCACCTGCTGTAACACCTGTGATCAAGTCAAGGAAGCCTTTATGGCCAGTGACATGGCACTTGAAGAAGCTGAAGACAAAGAGCAGTGCCGTCGTGAAGCGCTGGATGAAGAGTATTCGGCCCAGGAAGGCGAAGGCTGTCGTTTTAGAGGCTGGATGTTTGTGAATCGGGTGGCAGGCAATTTCCACGTGGCGCTCGGACAGACATTCCACCGCGAAGGACGGTTGGTGCATCAGTTCCGACCAGGACAGGAGTTTCAATACAACGCGAGTCACATCATCCACAGGTATGACATGCGACATCCTCATGGTATGCTAAGGAACATTGGACTGATCTTTGTGTGATTTGGATGTTGTTTAGTCTGTCGTTTGGTGATCAAAAGCCTGGTATCGTGAATCCTTTGGACGGAGTGACCAAGATTTCAGAGCGAGGTGGGTCTCCCGCCGAAACAATCACATGACCTTGTTGGTGGCGCGATCTGATCATTGCTTAATTGTGTCAGTCGGTGCCGTGTTTCAGTATTACATCAAGATCGTGCCGACCATTTATAGCGACATTTCGTCGTCGGTGTCATCGTATCAGTTCTCGTACACCCAGCAAGCGCGGTATTTGGATCCGTACAGCCAGCTGACCGCTCTGCCAGGTGAGCAAAGCTAAAACTCCTAGTTGCTGCTCCATCAACTGACTCGTGGTGTTGGTCGCTACAATAGGAACTTTTTTCGTGTTTGATTTGTCTCCGTTCATGGTCAAAGTCGACAACGAGCGCATGCCGTTCACCCATTTCTTGACTCGCATATGCGCCATCATTGGTGGTATGGTCTCGGTGAGTAAATGGCATTCGCAGCCTTCTTCACCGACTGAGTACACTGACTGGCGGTGTCGCTCGGTTCACCTTGTAGATTGCTGGCTTTGTGGATTCCGTCTTGTACTCGTATCGTCAAAAGCTCCCACCTTCGGTCGCGGGAGTTCCGATAAAATGAGCTCAGGCTCCGAAATGGATGAAAGAGCAGCAGCAGCAGGAATAGCAGCCAGAACATGTGACACAAGAGCAACGTGTCCGCAGACGAGAGCAAATGGAAGTACCAGATTTGATCCAAGCAAGTAATCCAGTCAATAGAAAGCCCACACTAAAGGCCAAAGCAATGCATGCTACCATGCTGCCATCCATACACCCTTTCGGACACCAGGAAAACCCGATTTGGTGTGGCGTACATCACCCGATATGTCAACTTAGCACGAGGGTTTTTCCCTTGCTGCTAAGTTGACGTTTTGTTTTCCTTCTTGTGTAGCAGAAGCAATGGGGCGTCGTTCAAGATCGCCGCGCGGCCGCTCGCCGAGTCGCAGTCGAAGTCGAAGCCGCAGTGGGAGTTCTTCTCGTCGTGACAAACGCTCGTCACGAAGAGACCGAGACAGTGAGCGGGAGCGTCGACCCAAGGCAGCGGCGCGTTCTTCGCGCTCGTTGTCTCGCTCCAAGTCCCGTTCACGCTCGCGTTCGCGTTCCGAGCGCCGCGAGCGACGAGGCGGCGTTGAAAGAGGTGAAAGAGAAAGAGGAGGTGACCGCCGCGACCGTCGCGACAGGGAGCGAGAAAGAGACCGAGATCGCTCGAGAGAGCGAGGAAGTCGCAGTGATCGCCGCTTTGAGCGCAGAAGCCGCGACTTTGACGACCGAGAGCGTGGACGAGGAAGAGACGGTGGCGGCAGAGGGGACTTTGACGGCTACGATCGCAATGGACGAGGAAGAGATCGAGGCGGCAACGAGCGAGGAGGAAGTGATCGACGAGGCGGAGGTGGTGGCCGGCCCCAGCCGCAGAGTCTGCTGGTGCGCGGGCTTGGACCCGATGCCAATGCCGACGCCTTGCGCCAGGCGTTTTCGAGACGTCCCGGAGACATCCGCGACGTCTACATCCCAAAGGATTATCAGACCAATGCGCCGCGAGGCTTTGCCTTTATTGAGTGAGTGTTTATCAGCCAGCTCGGTTGCTAGGTTGTGTGTGGTTACATGAAGGAGAGAGCTTTGATGGACTGACGGACGGTGTAAACTGCAAAAGGTTTTACGACATGCGCGAAGCCAGAGCCATCAAACACGAAATGGATCGCACCATGTTTGAGGGCCGTGAGATCGCCGTCTTGTTTGCGCAACAACGCCGCAAAACGCCAGATGAAATGCGTGTTCTGGTCGGCGACAAGTGAGTTGCGGCAGCATTTTGGTTGTTATTATTGCGTATGGCTGCTGAAGACTGAAGTCGATGAATAAATGGCGCAGTGAGGGCTCATCCCAAGGTGATCGTCGTTCTCGATCGCGCAGCACCGAACGGCAGGCAACGCGCAAGTCGAGTGACGCCCACATGGAACGTGAGGGTGAGTCTTCAATGGCTTTGTGGTTGGTGCCATGAGCGAGTATCTAATAGCTATTGTGTACAGAAGAGAGAGCAACAGAGCCCGTGGAGGTAAGGCTAAAGCGACATGTTCAAGGACCGAGCCTGTCGCCCCCATTGAACGGTTCATTTATTGCTGGACGATCATTCTCTCTCTCTTTGTGTGTGAACAGGAATGAAGGAGCTATTGAATGACATGGACCTGAGATGCATTTGATCAAGTTGTATGGTGCGCGTGAAAGACCATTCAGCAAAAAGCTCTTTTGCTCGTGCAGAAGACGAAGTGGAAGAAGTTGCGTGTTGAAGAAGAGAAAACAATGAAAAAGAGAAAGAAAATACAAGTTCAAGTGCTCGCTCGCTCGCTCCCATGCGTTCGTTTTGCGCCGCCTGCCCCAAGACAAGAGGTTGAGGAGCTCAAGGAATTGCTACCCAGTACAATAGAGAGAAAGAGAAGTGCAAAACTCGTCTCAAGACATGCGCAAGAGCACACACAGGGAAATAACTCAACACGTACGCAGCCGAGAGCAAGTGTCGAAGACAGGCACGCAAGCCTTTCGAAGAACTGGTTGCAACGCTAACCAAACCAAAACTGTGCTGGAACAAAAACAAAAGGATCAGTAGCCAAAGAACGTCGAAACCAGCACAGCACTGCCAACAAGATCGAAAAAGCCATCGTTTGTATTGGAAGAGTTTCCACTCCGATTGGATGTTCTTTCTGCTATGACTAGCCTCCGATGAGGATCATGGGGCGATTCTTGGAGCTGGCGATACCGTGCATGTCGCCATGACCACCCAGCGCAGCATGTTTGCGACTAACCGCAAAATGAATGATTTTGGCCATTTTCTGGTGGTCCACTTGCAGTCGAAGCGCGTCGCGAAGGTTCACTTCGTCGTTCCCAAAAAGACAGACCTTGAGTTTGCCATCGGCCGTCAATCGAAGCCGATTGCAATCGCCACAAAACGGTTTGCTCATGGACGTGATGAAGCCAAAAGAGCCGAGAAATCCTTTGACGCGGAAGTTTTTGGAGGTGTCGTTGGGAGCGTCCGCAATTCTGATGATAGCGCTCTCGTCGGAGGAGGAGTCGGAGGAAGTGGAGGAAGCGAAATCCTGCTGCAGCCTCTGCATCATCTCGTGGAAAGACACCAACTTGGATTCGTTCCATCGGTTGCTGTCAAAGGGCATCCACTCGATGAAGCGAACTTGCAGCGCTCGATGCTCGGTCATCCGCACAAAATCGGTGATCTCATCCAGATTGAAGTCGCGCATCACCACGCAGTTCACTTTGACGGGCGCGGCCCACTTGAGCTGGAGCGCATGTTCAATCGCCGCCGTGACCCGATCAAAGCCACGCCGACGAGTGATGTGACGGAATTTGTCCGGTTGCAGCGTGTCGAGACTGATGTTGAGTCGATCCAATCCTGCTTCGTGCAGTTCGTTCAATCGCTTGGGCGTCAGAAGCAGTCCATTGGTGGTGATCCCAATCGAGTTGATGCCTGGGATTTGCCGCAATTGCTCAATGAGAAACGTCAGATCTTTGCGAAGCAAAGGCTGTGGCGGAGAAGAGGAAGCAGCACCATCTCAAGTTACATCACCAGCTGGCCATCCACCGGACAAAGCAATTCCCAATGGAAACTCACCTCTCCGCCCGTCAATCGAATGCGATCCACGCCATGACTGGCAAATATCCGAGCAAGGGCAAGCACTTCGTCGGTCGTCAGCAATTCACTGGTCGGTTGAAGATCGACGCCGTCTTTGGGCATGCAGTAGCGGCAACGAAAGTTGCAGCGTTCGGTCAACGAGATGCGCAGATAGTTGTGAAAACGACCAAATCGGTCGGCCAGCACTTCGATCTTGGACGTGGCAGCGGACTGGACGACGAACATAGCAATAGATCAAATCATCCGTCAGCGATGCCATCACAGTGAGAACACCAATAGAGTTGACGTTAGTGACAAGCTACGCATGTCCACCTGTTCGTGGCGTTCGATTTGTTGCAGCAACGCATCGATTTGCCGTTGGATCTGTTCTTTGTCTTGCTGATGGCTGCGGTCTGATGATTTCTTGAGTTTTGGATGCAGTTGGTGCTGCATTTGCTGTTGGAGCGCCATAAATTGCTGTAGCGACGGCGCCGTCGCCAACGTCTGCTTCCATTTGGAGCGATCTCGGGGTGATTTCTTCGCCGCTGCAGCAGTTGCAACAGCATTCGCAACGGCTCCAGCAGCAACAGCAGAAGAAGAAGAGGAAGAAGACGAGGAGGAGGAGGAGGAGGAGGAAAATGCGCTGCGTTGAACTGTGGAAAGCGAAGGCAAAAAACGCCGACACAAGCGAACGCGCAGACCCATTGGACGCGCCGTTATCTCGTAAGAACACTTGTTGAGGCCAATCAATAGTAGGTACCTGTACTACGCTTCCCCAAAATAGGGTGTCACCATACACAACTTTGGATGCCAGGCAAAGAATCAGATCAAACCACCCACTTGCGCCGTAAACACAAGTCGGCGAACGGACGTGTTAACAAAGCAAACTACCATTAAGATAATCTCAATTGACAGAGATGTCATTTTCTGCCCCTCCGTCGTTCATATTGTCTTGCATACTGGTTCTACCCCGTCCCATACGCGACTTGGCCCCTGACGGTAGAACCCGTGCACGTCAATTGAATAACAGAGCAGCACAACTGCGCTACTTGTGAATCGCAACCACATCAACCCGTTTTGCAACACTTCAGTGGATTTCAGTGAAGAGTTTTGCCACGGCCAACAACTTGCATTCAATTAACAAACATTTTGCAACAACTCCCAACGTTTTCCACTCCTTCTGGAGAAACACCACAAGCAACTACTCGACTTCATCGACAACAGGTGCCTTGGCATAGTCACTCTTGGCGTCGACGGATTGTACAACGGAGCGTTGAGCACCAGCAGCTTCTTGATCATCTTGTCGTCGGGTGTTATCCATCGAGATGATACCTTTGGTCTTGGGGTTGGTCGCCAGATACTCGAGAACCTGCGGATTCATCTCTTTCGCGTCTTCCTTGGGGCTGGAAAGTGCATGGTCAATCCCCGACGACGGGTTTTCGTACCATCCTTTGACGTCCCATGCCTTCTCGGCACACTTCTTGAACTCGGCAACCATCTCGTCCAAGAATAAGCGGTCGGCTTGTTGCTTGTTGGAGTGAGATGAGTTGCACGTGGAGTGCCAGGTCAGATCACCCGTACTCTTCCGTGCCATTTCAACGAAAGCATCCCCCCACGATCATCGCGGCCAGCATTTTCTCACCTCGCGCGTGCTCGTTGCCTGATCAATCCCCGATCCACGAGTGGCGGGGAGGGCGGAGAGCTTGCATGTGGATTGGATCCCATGAGGAAGTCGATTCGCTTACACCTCGAGGAGGAAATCAGAGCTGTATTCGTGGACGATCTAACCGCATGATGTTGTCAATTGCACTCCACCCACTTGCACACGAGGCGATCTTCAGCGTTCATTGACAATGATCGCGCTGTCTCCGCCTTTGGTTTGAAGATGGGGATCTCGCCGTTTCGACACGTTGAAGGGTCGACGGTGCAGAAGTGCTGGTCATGGCACTGCGCAGCCAAAGGTGGCAACTCTTCCACCTCAGCATGACTTGACATGACAGGGTTTTGAGTTGACAAGTGGAGGGAGTTCAGTACCGGTGCAACATATCATGCAGTACGCGCCAAGTCCTTTGCAATTGGTGTTTCGCCAAGCAGAAGGGGTAATCCAACCGTGAGTGCTTTGTGTTAGCTGATGACACATCACGGAAGGTGGTCTCTCTCTTTCCTGGTGACCGATTTGTTCGCCCCACAGGTAGCAGCAGGCGAAGATGTAGAAGAAGGCAGGTTTCTCGCAAGCCATAGCTCCAAGGCAGCCGCCACCCATGGCCGAGCAGTTCGTTCGTTTACCACATGATCGGAAGCTGCCATGGCAATACCCAGCCAAGTTTTAACTTGGGCTTTTTGTGCCAAGACGTGAGAGCTGCAAGTCGTTGGATGCGTTGGTGAATGGAGCACTGAACTGGCTTGTGACTTCATTTGACACGCGACGATGGGAAGAGAGCACAGAGGATTGCCGACATGCCGATCGACGCACCAGTGAGTCACAAAGTGAGACAAGGATTCACATTGAATGAATACTCACCAGTCACGGGTCATTCCACTGCGTTGTTCACCCGTGGCAGTTTTCTGAGCTGTAGAGTTTCCCGTGGCAGGGAAGCAGTGACAATATGGGTTGAGAAACAGGTCTCGCCCGTTTTGCCACGTTCAAGGGTCGAAGGTGCAGAGAAGCTCCAGTGGATGGGACCGGGAGCACAGGATGAATTCTCACAGCAATAACACACGGGAGCGCTTCTACAAGACATGCCGGTTTGTGATCACTTGGACATTCAAAAACCCTTTGGATGTTCCAAGATCTCGAGCGCACACTCGGCTCTGGTACGTTTTTTCCTCAACTTGTTCAGCTGGAATGGTAACTTGGCAGTATGCGCTTCCAAACAGCGAATGCACAACCGGTTTGTGGGCATTGACACGGTTCATATACCACGAACGGAGATATGGCGGGATCTCTGTCAGCTTGGTGTACTCCAAGAAAACCGCAAACAATTGATCAAATGGCTGTGGAGGTGGATCTTCCGTCAGAGCTGCGAGTGAGGAATTCGACAGCGTCAGCATCTGTAAATGGCTTTCCGACAAGTACGACGTGTTGAAAGGATGCGAAAATGGATTTCCTGTTAGGCAGACACGCACGGCTTTCATCTTGGCAAACGTGGACTGGTATTCTTGCAGCTGACTAAATTCAAATATCAGCGTGGCCGGACTGGTCCAGATTTCGTGCAAGTCTTCCGGAAGAGCCGTGAGGTTGGTGTCATGAAAGAACACAAAACCCAGACTTGAGGGAAAGCTTCGATCCAAAAGGCCATCGGGAATGGCAGCCATTTTGGTTTGAATCACAAAGAAAAAGTTGAGTTCTGGGTGCGCCGATTCACAAAGCGAAGCGTCGCTTTGCCACTGGTCGATGGTACTGTTGTAGATGCAGAATCCACCCAAATGGGTGAATTTGCGCAGGACTGGAGGAACTTGAAGTCTTGGGCAATGGGCCACCGTCAAGTCAAACAACGTGTCGGCACTGATTCTTGACAGAATGCTATCTATTTGCTGTTCTAGACCTTGAATTCCACGACGATAACAGTTCAGACTCATGATCACACAGGGAGTACCCAAGACAAACCACGGAGTTGACGCGAGTTGACACCCATCAACCTGACCACGATTCTGTGCTGCAATGTGAATGCCCAGCACGACCACTCCAATGATCCACAAAACATTGTATCGCAAAGCGCTGATCGTTTTGGAGACGGTAGTTTCTTGTCGTGGAGCCAGCTTGAACCGAGATGTTTGAGAAAACAATGCGTTGGCTGGCGATGATACATCTCCAGGAAGAGAGGACACTGGCACCACGGAGACAGATCGTCGTGGTGCTTCTACACGGCTTCGACGAAGTAAGTCTTCATAAGTGACAAGGCAACTGAACAGGCTCCAGTGAGGCATCCAGGTGGCCACATAATCAAAATACCCTGTGACAAACAGTTGCTGGTTCTCCCGCACTGCATTCGCATACCACACATCGTCCAACAGCAAATGGTCTTGAAAGCGCAATGTTTGGAGGTTGAACACTTTGGTGTACGGCATAAACATGACAAACGGGATCACTACCGAGTTGATGAAATTGAGAAACGCGCTGAAAATCACGCTGATAAGCCGACGTAGCGGCACTTTGGAGGACGGGACGAGCCTGTGTATGATCGGTGTGGAAGCGCAGTTGAGAAAGATCATGCCGATGAATAGATCGTTGATCCACCTGGTCGCGACGTAGATGCTCATCTTGTAACCCTGGTAGAGCTGGCAGACCACTTCGACGTATTCCCGAAACAAAAAGTAGTGATCAAAGTGCTTGCCGTGGATGAAAAACACAGATTCAATATAACGTTTCCAGAGTTTTGACCAGAGCTTTCGCGCTGGGACCGGAACCTTGAGGATTTCCAGCAACGAATGGTTTTGAGACTCGCTGCAAGACGCCAACTCGCACAACTGGATCGAAAAGTACAGACTCCGCAATAGCATGAGCAACTGCATCAGCACAATGAAAGCAAAGCTCCAGTTCATGGCGCCAAGAGTCGAGTAACTCATCCCAAAATTCAATTCCTCGACGGTATTGGACCGATGCTCGGTGTCCTGCAAGAGCCAATAGTACAAATAGATCATCGCGGTCAAGAAAGCAATGTCACAACCACGCAATACGCCGACGATCCACCAGCACACAATGTACCATCGACGAGAAAGGTACAATCGAAAGTCGTCGCGTGTTATTCGCCCACTACGTGTTTTCGGTGACACCATTGCTTTGGGCGAACGCTGGTAAATAGCTCAGTTGTGCCTACTGGAAGCGGGTGTTTGGTCGAGCGATCGTTTCACTTCCTCTCCAAAAACAGAACAAACAACGCAGGCTGAATCTTTCTTTAACACGACAGAACACATGCTAAGCCTTCTCCCCACGCTCGAATCAATTGCGTTCGCAAGCTGGCGATACCACAATCGAATTCGTGATACTGGCAGTTCACTTTTCTCCCAATTTGCCATAATCATCTTCGAGCCGCTGTCGAAGGAGAAGCCTCTTCACAAGCTGTACCCATCGTTTATACACCAGTTGACGATTGTTTTCGATGGCTTTCTCGATCGTTTGCTGTTGGATTGCTGCATGGGCTTCCTGTAACAATTCCACGTTTTGTTCGGCCACAATGATGCCATCGAATTTTGGGTACGTTCTTCCTTGTTTGACTTCGTATCCGACCATCGCAGGAGCATAATCCACGCCAAGTTGCTTTGCGAGTCGCTCGACTCGCGGCAACTTGATATGGCGACTTCCACGAGGAAGAAACGCATCACTCCACATCTCGATATTGCCGTATTTGTTCTTGGGCACTCGGCCATCAACGACTGGAGGTGGTTCATAAGCACGGGTCTGCCATTCACCATACAGCAGTCGTGCAAATTGGGTGGGATCTCCATCCTCAAAGCTGGTATTGACTGCTGAGCTCATGTCGTCCTCATCGTCGTCTTGCTCTTGTTCATCACTACTGCCTTTGGGCCTTCGGGTCTTGAAAGGTTTTGCAAGCTCATCTTCACGTACTTCACGTCCTTCTCGTTTCCACTTCCATCGCGGTTTGAGTTGAACGACATTTGCACGAGGAAACACGGGTTTGCCTTTGAAAATCCCCACTGGTTTGCGTGGATAAATGGCCTCAAACTGGCCCAGATCAGCTTCAAGACAATACAAATGATGCTTCTTGAAACCCGACAGACTAGTCGGCATGGATTCTTTGTCTTCTAAGGCTTGAAGAGACTCATGTTCTTTCTTGCGCTTCAATGCACGATCTTGTTGTCTCATTCTGTTAGATCCTTGTTCTTTCTTGTTGAACTCCGCCAAGAAATCTCTCCACCATGTTTCTGCCAGACGTAGCTTGCGACACACACTCCATCGTGCCACGTAGCGCACTGTGACATCGGTGATTCCGCCATCTTCATCAAGACTGACGACGTACGAGAACGGAGCCGTTCTTCCACGTAATGTCTCAACCTCATGAGGATCTTCCACCAGTTTGCGGATAACATCAACATGGACCCATTTCATGGCTTTGATATCATAGACTTCGGCCCAAATCCACGGGAAATAACTCCATTGACCTATATCGACAGTCTTTTCAGCCGAACTCTGCTCTTCGTCCTGCTTCTCCTCTGTTTCTTCTCCTTGTGGACTTCGTCGTGGTCGTTTGCGCTCTCGTCGGCGTTGGCCATTGCTGCTTGATGACCTTAATGTCGTTGCTCTCCTCTCCAAAGCGTTTTCCAAAATGCTCTGCTTGGTCTTGTTCAGCTGAACCGCATCCAGTGCACAGGTGACTCGCGTGTCCACGCCCAGTCCACGACACAGGGATACAAACAGCAGGACAAGCTCTGCATGGCGTCCTCTGCGATCATAAAAGCTCTGCATCAGCGTGTCACTCGACATTTCTGCTTCCTCTGGATCCACGGCCGACAGTTCCTCACCAAGTGATTGAACAAGTTGTTGCTCCATCTCTTGACTCTGTTGTGCTCCACCTCGTGTCGGACTCAGTACTAGTGTAAACTCAGTGTGAAACCACCGCACCAGTTGTTGCAGCCAGTGGACCAAATGGCTTGCTTGCATTGCTTCATTGAGAAAATCAAAGGCACCACCTGTGCCTTGCTGCGGTCTTCCTTCCGCTGCAGACGTTGCAGTGGATCGACTTGACACCACCAACGAAACCATCAGCGCCTGGAGCAATCGGTCTCGCGCCAGACGATTCCATTGGCGTAGCGGATGCACAAGCGTCATCAGATGTACTTGGTGCAGCAAAGTCAGTCGCTTGCGATCGCGACGGGTCAGCGCTTTTCGCTTCTTTGCCTTCTTGGCGCCATCAACTTCCTGTTTGTGTCTGGTCAGCAGTTCGTGGCTCACTCGCGCCCAATCGATGGCCGTCAAGTCGGTCTCTTCCTCACCGGCTTGCTTGCTTTCCTCTTCCGCTTCGGCTTCTTCGTGGGACGCAGTGGAGCCAGTCATCTCGTCTTCGTCTGCATCGTCTTCCTCTGCATCATCTTCTTCGTACGCACTGCTCTCGTCGGATCCGAAACGAGCGCCGGCTGACTCCCAGTCGATTGCTTCGTCTTCCTCTTCTTCATCCGAACACACAAAGTCCTCCATGTCCATACTTCGCTGTTTCTTGCACTTTGCCAATCAACAAGCAAGATCGAGAAAATCACCGTTAATTGTTCTTGAGTGCTGATCGTAACAGATACGATAACCATATGGGACCCGGCGTTTGGTCATGGTCATACAGTGAACCATGACACCGATCCAGCGATGACAGGTATGCAAAACGACTCTCGTTTCTCCTGATGTTGTTGTAGTATAAACTCTGCGACTCTGCCTTCCCACTCTCTGATGTTCCTCTCCAATACTGTCACTGACTCATTCTGTTACTCTTCTGGCCTTTTGCGTGAGGTATTGTTTACTCACGCGGACGAATGCGGCGAATTGGCACCTGTGAGCCCAGCTCCGTGCAACGCTCGTAGGCTGCCCAAATCGCATCGGCGATCACTGCACGGAAACCATTTTTTTCCGCACGATACAACGCCGCTGCGGTGGTGCCACCAGGACTTGTGATGTTGTTTCGCAGAACGGCAGGGTGAAGCTTGGACGACTGCATATACAGTGCCGAACCCAACATTGTTTGTTGCACGAGGCGCTGCAAAACAAAGAATCGCAAGAGACCAGCACATTAGGTTCAAGTAATCATTGCACGCAAATGACATGACAGTGTAGTCTACCGTCGCAACGGGGCGTGGGAACCCCATGTGCACACCCGCATCAATCATTGCTTCTGCCACAAGGAAGAAATATGCGGGGCCGGACCCCGACAAGGCTGTCGCCATATCCAAAGCGTCTTCATGATCGACAAACACCT
Source organism: Paralagenidium karlingii (assembly GCA_027475765.1). Lineage (NCBI taxonomy): Eukaryota > Oomycota > Peronosporomycetes > Paralagenidium > Paralagenidium karlingii. The sequence goes on from JAMFLO010000007.1 coordinate 224,487, forward strand.
GATTAGACAGAAGTGAACAAACGCCGATGTCAATTGATCCATTTTGGTGCTCGAACCAATCAGACGACGGAACAACTTACTTCCAATCCAAAGGCTCCAAGAATGTGTTTGGTCTACAGACAATCACATGGCCAAATGCAACAGATGGGTTAGCCGTCAAGAAGAAATAAGAGAAATCAATGCTCTACGCACCAGATTGTGTTGCTTCTCGCTCACACGTGCGGATTGAGTCCAGGCCGTGACACCTTCACCAATCATAGCGGGAGTGTTGGGCATACTTCGCACAATGCGAATGTCTTTGCCGTGAGTATCTACTTTCGATTGGATCACTGAACAAGCACAAGCACACAGACATTAGCGAATGATACATCAGCATATGCACACGAATACCATTCCAAAAGCGACCCCGACTGACCTTTGATCGTTGACCCTGCCACAACAGAGATCACAAGTGTCTTTGGCCTTAGTTCAGGCGCGATATCCTCCAGTACTTTCTCAAGCACTTGCGGTTTGACCGCCAACACGACAACATCGGCGTCATGAATGGCTTCAATGTTGCGGTCGCTCGCTGGAATGCCCTTTTCAGTGTACTTCTTGCGCATCTCTACTCAGTGAAGCAGCCGTGTTTAGGATGAATCGGTGAGCAATACAACGCAATGGAAAGCAAATACCCACCTGGATTGGGATCGCTCACGATGAGCTTTTCCTTTGGAATGAGATTGTCCTCCAAAAGTCCCGTGATGATGGCTTCAGCCATGTTGCCACCGCCAATAAACGCGAGCTTGTTCACATCCACATTGGCATCCACCACGGCCTTGGAGTCTTGATTGTGCTCCTTGCGGCTGCCAGCTCGGTGATGAAACTGGCGGTGCAGCCAATTATTGGGACTGGCAAGCAAAGGTGATGCTACCTGCGAAGTTGCCGCTGAGAGCGTTGCCGTGGCCGCCAAGCGGTGTGACGAAGAAAAAGCCAGTCGCGAGCAGCTCCGAGGAGCAGCTCTGAGACGCGTCGCGGCGACAACGCGGGCAAGCACAAAGCGAGTGGTCGATTGCATTGGTAGAAGAAGGGTGGAGATGGAGATGCGTTCACACACGTCAAGTCACGCGCAGCGTCAGTCGTTCTGATGGGGGTGAGCTGAACTGTTGCCGTTGCTTGTTCCTCGCCAAGATCAGATTGGATAATGACCACACTTTGTGCAACTCTTGAAACCACTCAAAGCCGGTACGTAGCCATGCAACGTCAGTTGAATGGGACGAATGGGGGGGCCTATATTCAGCGCATGGGCACACGGTCAAGGTGGAGCACCACCACCTGTTGGACCAGATCCCATTTGGCGTGGGTTGATTGTGGGGTAGGCGAAGTGTCCTCGAATTAGAGCAATCTGGTATGTATGGAATCCTTCATGTTGCCATGTCTTCTCTCCGCGAGATGCCCACCAGCCACATTCTGGGGCACATAATTCCAGTTTCTCACAGGGTTCGGGAAACGCGACAAAGTGTGGGGTGGGCAGTTTCCCAACCGAAACCGGTGTGTACCGCGATGGATACCGACATGATCGCAAGTTGAAGATGCAGAATGAGTTCTCAAGGGAAATGGCGAGTTGGCGCGCTACCCCAAAGCAAACAAAGCGTGGCTGCTGGCACTTTGGGCGAGTCATCAGAAGGTACGAAAATGAATGGAAATCTCTTCTGATGGGGATCTTCTCTTCCGCGTTTTCCGTCCACCATGAAGCCGACCGAACGCTCCAACAAGCTCCTTGCGAGCAGGCTGCCAACTTGCGGTTGACGTTGTCGTTGCGGTTGCAGTTGAATGAACGAACGAACGAGCCATTGCACCATGGATAGCGTGATGAACAAGTCCAGAGACTAATGGGTGGTGCTTGTGTCAAGTACCTTGAGGTTATTGAGCGACCGTACCTACTCTCTCCTCGCCTGCAAGAATGGCATATCGATCCTCTGACAAGGCAACACGTGGTTTGACACCCGTCCATCCGTGGATTTGTTAGACCAATTCATCTCGAAACTGCTTTCCACCCTCTGGATCTTGTTGTTCCAGGTAGATACTCCATTGTGCAATATATGTAGATGCTCCATTGTGCCATGCGGCACTTGTCGATGTAATACCCAAGACCCTGTCGAAACGATCGAAGCACCTTGGGCACAAGAGAGGAAGAGCAGCGGACCCTGTGGTTGTCTTCAAGATAGCTGAAAGCTCCAACGTCATTGTTGCCGATGGCCCATTCCAATCGTTGACGCTGATTTTGGGTTTAGAGCTCTCCTTGAAATGCGGTAAGTTCTGTGATAACTGCAGCCAAGTTGAAATCGACTGTGGTTTTCAATTCAGTCTCATATAATTCAACGTTTTGCATCGTCATTCACGGTTTGCACTCAGTTTTCAACATTTTGCTAGCCCTGGGTGGTCATAAGCGGCTTGACTAGCTTCTCAGCCACTGAGTTAACATGGAGGAGGAGTAGGAGGGTGTGCCATCTTCGGTCATTCGAGTGGCTACAGGAGAGAGGCCCCATGGAGTATAGTACGAGACCGATTCAGTTGACTCTTTGTTTAACCCCTCTGATGTGGAACCCACACGAAATCCTTGTGGATCCAGCCAAGACCGAAGGGAATGGCTGCGTGTTTGCGAAGCGCAAGGTTCTTTCCTGTCAACTCCACCTTCTCACTCTTCACAAGTGACTCGTTTTGCTCTTGGGCTGTTCCCAATCTCCGTGATCTCGGCCTCACCAGCACCAACTCTTTCACTCAAGAATAGGAGATGACAGGTCGTTCTTTCACTGACTGGGTGCCATTGCGCAGGTTGAACTTGTTCTTTTCGATGCTGTTGTTGTTGAAAGGATTCGTTTGCCAGTAGCTTGAGAACAAGCTAACCCATAAGAGTTCCAACAGATCGACCTTGGCCATCGCCCCTGTGAGTTGATGGCGTCGGCAAGGCCCGTCGGTGCTTCAGATCGGGGTTTACTGCTTCAACTACATTCAGTTAACACCGAGGTGGTGGGACATCCCGTGTGGTCCACACCATCACCAGATTCCATCCAGCAGCGTGCAACGAAAATGGGCGTGTTTTCGACCCAATTGGAACTCGTTCCACGCGCAACGGTGGAACTGAATGGCAGTGTGACAAAGAGTTCCATCTGTTGGGTGGATTTGGAGTTTTTTGGTGGCGAACAACGTGGTTTAGAGGCAGTTAGAGAGTCCAACGGCAAGTCCAAGGCACCACCGCCGTCCACCAAAGTCACGGTGGTGGCCATTGGCACCCAGGGAGGAACCGTTCGCATCTTCAAGGCGAGGGATCTCTCTGTTTGACGACGACATTGAAACCATTGAGTTGACGTTAATAGCGTGCGCTGTCCTCACCAGTTGACAAAGGATGCACTCAAGCCATGGCGAAGAGCGCAAGTGGACGGCTCCATCACCGCCCTGTGTTACGGAAGAGTCAATCCACTCCAAAGCCCAGAGACTTCGACGGCATCATCCACTGGCTCTTCTTCTTCTTCTTCTTCTTCTTCGGCATCTTCGTATTTGTTTGCGGCCACCATGGAGTCGTCATGTTTTGTATTTGATCTGGAAAAACTGGCGCGTGACAGCGAGGAAGAGGACGAAGAAGAGAGTCTGATGGAGCCATGCAAAGAGTTTGTGAGTAGACCGGAATGGCTTTTGGAAAGAGCAACCAACGAAAAGCTGAATGGCTGATAATGGCGCGGAATGAGTTTGCAGCGCGTCGTGTGGAATGTTTGCTGTATGACGATTCTCAACCAGTCAGAGTTGGTGTTTGGCACTCAAAACGGCTTTGTGCACTTCTTTCGATGCGGTCAAGAGGTTGGTGTTGCTGCTCAGTAGAGTTTGGAGCAAACCGAGTGACTGATTGGTACATTTATTGATGCTTATTGATGCGATTCAGCCGTGGAGATACGAAGAGCAGGCCAAATTGGCACTCGGAAGCGAGGCATGCAGCAGTTGTCTTTTTGCGTTTTGGCCACTCTAACTTTGTTTGGTTTGACTTCAGATCGAACACTTTGCCGCGATTACACCGACAACTGATGTGACAAACGAGTCGTCTTCTCCGTCTCCAGACAATTCGTGTTCGCTGTTAGTGTGCTGCCGCAACGGAACTGTGCATGAAATCGCGGCCAGGCCATCGCACCAGGTGGCAAGTGTTGTGTTCTATGAAAACTCTACGCATCGCTTTGTCATGGCCAGAAGTGCCTGCAGTCCGCCTTTGGCCAGCAATTCCACCAACGACCAAGTTCTCACATCCGAACCTCTTGTGGCAACGGTGAACTCGTCCACTGCGATCGCTTCAGTGATAGGATGGAGAACCAAACAAAAGCTCTGGGAAATCGATGTGAGCGAACTTTTCTCTACTATGGAATTTAAATCTCTTTGTGAGATATTCATGCCTTCTGGTTTGGCCTGCTGCAGTTGTCACACCACGATGCATTGCTGGCACTTGATGTCCTTCATCAACCCCATCGGAGTCTTGTACGTGACGTGGCTGGTATCGGAACTTGCTTTGTCATCACAAAGCTGATCGACGAACTCGTGTGTTTTCTTTGTGTTTTGTTTTTCTCAGCTGGTTGGCTGCACATGGAACGGAGAAATGTTTCTCGCCAACAAGAAGAACGAAAAGGCCTCATTTCGCCTCATCATTCCAGCCGACGTCATGTTTTGCGGTAGGAGATCCTGAGGCTTTCGGATGTCGTCGCTGTGGTGCCCTGAGACCAAACTGAACGCTGAGCTCGTTGTTCTTTCTCGTGGTTGATAGGCGAGTTTTATGACACCGACACCAACAAACGGGAGACTGCTGTCGTGTGTGTGAGTCCGCATGGAACGTTAGTGCTCTACGAGATCCAACAAGCAATTCGGGCTTTGGACCACGAGCTTTTGGTATGCAATTTCATCAACTCGAGGCGGTGACAGACATTGAGTTAACATCCCTCGGTGCAATGGGTCAGATCGATGCGTTGAAGCAGAGCAGTCTGTACAGTCAGATCAGTTCGGAAAAGAAGCGAACAATCGTGTTGGAGAAGTTGCGAAAGCGATTGGATCTCCCAAGCGATTTCTCCAAATCGCGACGGCAACAGCAGCAGCAGCAGCCAAAGCTGTTGCTTCATGAGTTTCTTCGCATTGTCACCACCAAACTGCCGCTACCACCAGAACAGATGGCTTTTTCGCCAGCATCATCACCTCCAGCAACCAGCCAGTCATCTTCAAGGACTGGGTTGGTCGCATTGGTCCCGTGATCCTGGTGACTGCCCATCGCACGTCAAAAGACTCTAGGCGTCATGTTGTAAATACCAAACAGTGAACAAGATACAGTCTCAATCGAGAAACGCGCCATGGTCGGATCTCGGCGCTTCCTGAGTTTACAGCTTACATACTTCTGTGCCCCACCCCACCGATCCAACCCAATATCAGAATAGAACGCAACGACATCCACCCACCGGTTGCTCCATTTCATTGCTGTTCACCACTTGAGCATTTGATGCGCATGGTCGACCAGCGTCGTGACCGAGTCTGGACTTCTGGCGAGAAGCTCCTGGGCAAACTCTCCCGTGCGGGCCATGTGTAACTCCATTTTGCTCTTGGCGTCGGCGTTGTGTTGCAGCCACGACTCATCGAAAAACCGAAACACGATGGAAAACAACTCAAAGAAACCGATCGGGTCTTCAAAAAGCCGCCAAAATGTTCGTTCCAGACCCAAACAACTCCCGTCGTGAAGCTGCAGAATGTCTGTCAGCATAAACGCGATGCGAGTCGCCACTTCAGCGTAGCAATAGTCAAATGACGAATGCTCAGCCTGACGCGTGACCATATCCAGCGCCTGGGCGCGGTGAACTTCATGGAAAAACACCAGACAATGCAGAGGGAGCAGCACTTGCAGTTCTCCCAACGGATCATCATGGTCAAAGCCCAATCGCGACCAAAGCGGACTGTGTGGCGAGAAGTGAGCTCCCGAAGACTGGTCAAAACAGCAATTCCACAATCTCTTGAGGAAATCCACGTGTTCGCGATTGTTTTCACTGAGATTCGTCTTGGTCGAGCTCATGAGTTTGGCCAACTGGGCCAAAGCATTGGCGGTTGGTGGCGCGGCCATGGCACCGCCATTGGCGCCGCTTGCTTGGCGCATTTTCTCAAACACTTTAAAAGTCTGCTTTTGAAGGTTTTGCGCCATCGAAGACTGTTTGATGCGCGACGCAAACGCCTTGGTGACGCCATGAAGGATGCCCGCCCCGTCGCCACCGCCACCACCGTCATCGCTACCACTGGAGGACCGCTCGTGGCGTCCACGACTGCTGTTGTTGCTGTGGGGCGGATGGCCAAAGCGGTGGTTTCTCAAATCCATTTCTTGTTGTTGCTTCCACTGGAAAAACGCGTCGTACCGTTGGTCTTCGCGCAAATCCTGGTCAAAATGCAGCAATTGAGTTTGTTCGGGTTCATCGGCCGAGATCTGCAGCACTTTCAGCCGCAACTCGCCTGGCATCGTGGCCGGAACCACTTGGTGTGGTTCCACAAGATCTACCCAGCAGTAGGATCCTCCAATGCCACTGCCATTCTGGCCATTGCTGCCATTGACGCTGTTGTCGTGGGGAGACGACGGAAGAAACTGCTGTAGTCGAAAATGGAAAGTACCTTCGTAGGGAAAGCGCTGACGGATCTCCTGGAGCGTCGGCTGACTGGAAAGCAAGAAACACGACAGCTCCGAGTCCTCTGGAAAGCCATTTTGCTCCGCAAACGTCTGCTGGAAGAAGTACCGACCCAGCACTGCGCCGCGCCCCGCCATGTTGCTGCTGTCTTCCTCTCGCTGGTGTTCCTTGATCTTCTTGGGACCAAAACGGAATCAGAATAGTGTACACATGGTGTGGCACACACGTCATTGGTGGAAAAGCCGGCCGTGCCACACCACTGCACCACACCATTTCCATGGCATTTCCATGACTACAGTACATACACGACATGGTACAGTACAGCTTCTTGATCCATAATACTTGTTAACTGGATGATGGTGTTTACAACTTTAGGGATGATTGTTTTGACAAAACGAAGTCACTTGTTCGGCTGCCATTGAGGAAACCCACGGCATCATGCGCTGCCAATGTCTGGAGTTGAATTTCTTGACGGGCACTTGACTGACCTGGAAATTGGTGAATCGAAAGGCCAATGAAATGGCGGACCCAAACGAAAGCGACGGCAACGACGCGAAAAACTGCACGCGAGACTGGAAATTCGCATCCAACACGCCCTTGTTGACAGAAGACCCAGTAGTCAACGCAAAGCCTGCTGCTTGTTCCTCCCTACACCAACCAGAACCATCCCCAATCAGTTAACAAATACCTCCACCCAATGACAACAGCAAACGATCAAACGCACCGAGCGAGTCGAATCAATTGCATGACAATCTCTTCACTCGAATTGGACACGATGGCACGAGGTTCTTGTTGTTGTTGTTGTTGTTGCTGCTGCTGTTGTTGAAGTCGCTGCAGCTGTTCAAGGCGCTCTATCCAGGGATGTTGGTGACGTTCCTGCGCATCCAATTCGACGACCAGAACGATGCTCTTGTAGATGGCTCCAAGAGTTTGAACTCGAGGATGATGCACCACAAAGTTATCCGGCGCTTCTTGGGCCAATTCCATCAACGCGTCATGTTGCAGCCACACGACCCCAACACGAAAACTCAGCAGCAGATCCACTTCCAGCGACTCGAGCCACTGGACGCTTGGGCTCACTCGTTGGCTTTCAAACACACGAAGCACAGCGCTCGAATGAGAAAAGAAACGATTGATCGCGAGGTGCAACGGCGTAGACAAAGTGTCTTCCATGTCCCTTGGTTCAGATAGGATGCCTGCTTTCACCGTGGCTGGTGCCTGAGCGATCTGTTGTTGACTAGCTTGCTGCTGTTTCGCTTGACGAATCTGCAAAGCTCGAAGTCGATTTGCTTCCATTCGTTCCAGTGCTTTCTTTCGATTGTATTCGATTCGTTCGCGTTCTTCGGTGGTGATGACATGAGAAGGAGCAGAAGCAGTGCTTGTTGGATTGTGATGTTGTGGAGGTTCAACTTTAATGCTTGGTGGTTCACGAGGAGTCTCGATCGTTCGAGTCCGAGGATTTAGCACAACTTCATTGGTATCAAAACCTGAGTCCTCTGATTCGTGCTCTTCTTGCATCGGTGGGCTGGAACCGTTCACTTCGTTGTGTCGGGAGAATTGAAGCGTCGTTTGCTTCACCTCAGGCTTTGCGTTGGACTTGACCTTTGTGTTGGGCGTTTCTTCCAGGCTCAGAATGCTGAAGGACGGCATGTCCTGGTCCTCTTCTTCATCGATGATCTCAAACTCGTCTTCGTCATCCTCGTACTTGTCACGGACAGTGATATGGCTGGTCAGCCTTTGAGCATGTTCTTCTTGTTCTTGCACACAAGATGGGGCGACTTGATCAGCAGCATCGACTGAAGGTGCTTCGTCGCGTTTGCGTTTGCGTTTGCGTTTGCGCTCACGAACGCCGTTTGATCTTGACTCCGATGCAGAAACGGTGACTCGCCCTTTGTTCAACTCATCAAGACATGAGTTGATGATACCATTCTCTGGCAAGGTTCCAAACCGAGCGCGTCGCTGGAATGGCAGGGGAGTGCTCTGGGAGCGATTGATGGACTGCATGTAGATGGCCTGATGGAACATTCAACAAACGGAAGAATGAGGTAGTTTGCACTCATAAAGACATCGACTACAACAGCTGACCTGCATAGAAATGGGAGATTTGTCATTTCCACGGGACGGGCTCTTGCCATTCGGAGAGAAAAACGACGATGGCTGGGTCGAGTCGTCGATAAATGATTGATCAAATTCGTCGGCCATGTCGTCCTCGTTGTATTCATCTTCATCGTCATCCGACATAGCCAAGTGCTTTCGCACTTCCACGTCGTCTTCCACGTAGCAAGCGACCAATTGGCGATCCCATAATCTGTTCTTGGCATCGTCAATGTGCTGTTGTGACCGTTTCATGCGCTTAGCCCACGGCGATGCGTTGGAGCTCGTCGCTGCCGTTGTTGCTACAGCAGTCGAATCGGTTGTATTCACCTTCTGACTCGGAGTTCTGGCGTCGTATTTGCGTTTCAAACGTCGAAACTTCTTTCGGTCGTGAACTGACGGGGTCTTTTGGGTGGGTGAAAGCAGTGCACTTGGACTCAACAACGGCGGCATCATCGTTATGGTGACGCTTCTTGCGGCAGCATGTCGATTTGCCAACGGTGTTGTCTGCTCTTGGTCGTTTTGTAGGCGTTTCTGTTGAGATGCCTCAGCTGTTGTTGACAGTGCTGGTGGTGCTGCACCAAGAGCTGGTGGAGGAGCAACGCGATTGATTTTCTGATGAGGTTTGTTTGCGTGCATGGGGCAATAGGCCACAAACACAGTGTAGTTTTCCATTTCTTCTTGGACAAGCCGATAGCGTGCTTGATGCGCACAACTCACATGGAAGGCGACAAGACAACGCTTATAGGCACATTGAATGATTCCTCGAGCTGATTTGGAGTGACACAAACAACAATCCAGGGTCGCACGATCAGGATCCTGACAAAAAAGCACGCACACACACAACAAACAGAACGTAGGTCGATCAGCGTTGTCGTTTGGGAAGAGAGGGGGGGGGGGGGGGGGGGGGCAGCGCTGAACGCACCAGCGTGGACAGCGGCCCGAGCGACAAATCTTCCGACTCGGCCAAATGCAGTTCGGGAATCCTGAACACCCATCGACTCAACTGTTAGCTGACCGACAACAGCATGCGTTTTGGACACTAGACGAGATGAAAAATATACCACATGAAGCATTGCACATGCGCCCATTTGTTGCATTGCGTTCGCTTGTATGCGCCGCCACGAAGTGGACAAAGAGCGCACTTGAGTTGCTTCACTTGTTGACTCGCACTGCAAGCCTGAACGTGCAGTCACAAGTATCAGTCAGCGTCACCAATAACAGGACCACAGTCATTTGAACCAGCGTTCTCACCTCACAGAACCAGTCTCCTTGTGGAATGGACGCGATCCCGTAGCAGAATTGGTGGACAGCGACATCGCAGCGATCACAAAACACGATCGGATCATCGTCATACGACTCCTTTTCACCACAGATCGCACAGCACGCTTCTTCATCTTCATGGTTCTGTTCTACTGGAGGTGACTCCAACGTTTCTTCATGTATCAGCACCAATTCGTCAGCGTTGGGATCTTCCTTCGGCTGATTCTCCTCGACATCACTGAACAGAATGGTGGCTTCGTCCTCCTCATCTTCGCATTGCGATTCATCGTCATTCAACACAATTACGGGGGCAGGTGGAACACGATTGATTGCTGACTGTTCGCTATCACACGTTTGGCGGGTTGTGCCAGCCTCGTGATTCTCCACTAGCATGTCTCCATCATCAACTCGCTCTCCGTTTTCGTCCACGTCATCAAACACCAACCTTCGAAACGTCGGAAACACCGGCATCTCGCGCTTGACGGTTGTTTCTACATTGACCTCTGTATTCTTCTTGCTGGAAACGACCATTTGCTCCAGCATATGAAGCACTCGCTCGCCACGCAGCATGACTTCATCGACTTCTTGCTTAGCTTGAGCGGGCTTAGCCCCTCGTTTGGTTCGCATGGGACTTGGCGTTTTGGAGGAAGCTCTGGAGCCCCACTTGGCTGGAGGTGGCTGTCGAAACTGAGCAAGCAATGGACTCTTTTGTGGCCGCTTTGATGGTTTGGCTTCAAGATATTCGGAAGAAGACGGCTTGGGCACTTCTTGCTGCTCTTGGGTTGCTTTCAGCTTTGAGGCAGGTTCAGGCGGTGGAGGCAGGCTCGTGGTGGTCGGTACAATGCCTTCCAGATCGCGCGGCTCTTGCTTTGGCTTCTCAACGGTGCAGTGGTCCACCACGTCGGGAGTTTTGTTGGTGGAATCTGGATGGTTGGTCACTTCTGGAGACCACGCGATGTCATGCACGCTGAACCCAAAATCGAAGTCGTCTTCTTCCTGACTGAATATGATCATCTGCTCATCATGTACTTCAGTTCTTGGTTGTGACTCGGGTGCTGGCTCGTGGTGCTTGTCTTCTACTGCCTCTGCCCGTTCTGCTGCCATTAGCTCCTCTTCACTGATCCCATGGATTCGACGCAGAAGAGTCGTCAGAATGCGAGACCGGGTCGAGTGAGGAACAAAAAAGGTTGGTGAACGAGCAGCAAGTCGTCTCCTTGAAGTCCGCGCGACCCAGGGCACAAACGTTCTCCGTTCTTGTCGATCGAATCCATCCGGAGCAAAGTCTCTCCTCATCACCGCCCGTTCTTCCTCAGAGAGTTGCCATCTCTTGCTCGGCATTGGGTTTCCCCCATTGATTCTTGAAGTGGAGAAACCCAACAGGTTCTTTTGCCGCAGCGAGGATGAAGAAGAGGAAGAGCCAGGACCACTTGTCGTCTTTCCAGCAACCTGTGAGGCGTGAAACTCGGGGATCTCCATGGCCAGTGGTGCGTAAGCAGGCATCAGGTTGTCGGGAATCTAGACCATCACACAAGATACAGACACACATCATGAACCACAGGGATCAACATACGAGTTTTTGCTTGCCTCGTCACTCACCATCCGTGGCGCAAAACAGTATTTGAATTTGCTCTTGAACGTCGTCAAAGCACGAGCAACAGTTCTGGCATTCGCAATGCTTCGTTGCAGTTTCTTTTCTTCTTCTCCTTCGGTGACCAACGTGACGACGCGACCAACCCGTTTACGGCCCGTGCGACCCATTCGTTGAATGGTTCGTACTGCCGAACTCAGCACGTCGAACGACACAATGAGATCGACTTCGCCAATGTCCAGGCCTTCTTCGGCGATACAAGTGGCCACCAACACATTAAACACTCCCTCCCGAAACTGTTTGACAATGTGCTGCTGCGTCTTTTGCGATTGGCCCTTGCTTTCTTTTGCCTTGGACACTCCTTGGCCCACAAAGGCCTGCACTTTGATCAACGGCGCCAAAGGCTTGAGCAACTCCACAATCTCGACAACACTGTCTCTGAACTGGGTAAACACAATCGCACGGGTGCTCTCTTCGCCGTGGCTTTTCCTTTCAAAATGTTCAGTGAGAACGTCTCGAAGTTTGAGTAGCTTCGGGTGATTGGTGGCGGTATTCATGGTACCACCAGGCGACTGGAGATTGCCCATGACACGCAAATGGGCCACCAGCGCTTTGAATTCTTCGGATTCGAACAGCTCTCGCTTGTGTCGGGCATTAGAAGCCCCAGTTCTTCCAGGACGCGCCTGACTCTCTTCGACCCAGGCATCGATTTGTTTCTTGAAGCCCCCCATTCCATGGGCCAAAAGCAGCTCTTTGGCATGTAGAAGACTCACCAAAAGTGCTAGATCGGCCTCCGCATGACGCTGCGAAGCATACTGAGGCATCTTGCGGAATCGATCTCGTTGCAGCAGAATCCCATAGCGGGTCATTTTGTCAGGGTCACGATGCGAGATAATCTACCAACACAACGAACTCAATCCGTCAGCGCAATGAGACTGAACGAGTGAAGCAACGTTATCAGGTATCTCACATTGAGTAGACAAAGCCGTTGAGTGACTTTGTTGAACAGCTTGTAGAACAACGTCTTGACCTCAGTGATCTGAGATGTCAGCGAGCACTTGACGACTTCTTCGAGTCTTGCGTGGGTGTACATGCTGTTTTACCAGGGTGCACGCCATTACAAACCTGGCCCCAGCATGCATCTTGTGGAAGGATTGAGTTCGTACCTCACATCAGGATCATCCCCGGTGCGACTCTCAATGTGTGAGATCAGCAAGTTCTGTAACACTTGTTGGATGCTGTCAAACTTGGAACCCGGAGTAGCTGACAGAGCAAGCACACGAAAGAACCGAGTGCGCAGCATGATCTCTTGAATTACCCCGCAATACGCATAGTTCCCCGTTGCCCGATGAGCCTCATCCACGACCACACACACAAACTTTTCGGCACTTTTCCACGCCCACAAAGGTCCAATTAGCTCTCCGTTCGGATAGCAATAAGAACTAGAATCCACTCACCGACAAACTCGTTGACGAAGATCGTTCTGGATGCTCTGTGGTGTGCAAAAGAATACACGTTTGGTCTTCCAGAGAAGCCGTCGCATACTCGGTTGCACTTCTCCTTGTAGTTCAGCCGTGTCACCCAAGGGAATGCCCATAATCTCATGGCAAGCCTTGATTTGTTGTGCAACCAACGGCTTGGTGGGTGCCATGAACACGATTTTGCCTGTCGGGAACCATCGATAAAAGTTGTACATGACAACTGACGCGATCAGCGTCTTGCCGAGTCCAGTGGGCAGTGACACCAGTGTGTTGTGGTACAATGCCCTCTCAGTGATGGTACGCTGGTACTCGCGAACGCTGTAGTTGGTTGGATACACCCAAGTCTTGGCGGCTTCTTCATCAATGGCCATGCATTCTTCTGGTGACAGTTGCAGGTATCGTGTCTTGGCGTGCGGATCTTCGCTTGGTGGTGGCATTTGGTGGTGCTGGTGTCTGTGTTGCAGGAGGGTCGTTGGGCGGCTCCGTTGGTAGTGAGTCGATGTCGAAGAAGTGACGGTGGTGCCATGCGCAGCGGCAGGAGCACCTCCAAAGAATTGTCTGACGGAGCCATTGGACAGCGTGGTTTGTTGATGTTGGATAGGCGGTCTTCTCATCGCTTGCGGTTGCTGCTGAGAAGAAGTAGAAGAAGCAGTCGGCTCTGCGCGCGGGAGTTTGGCGAACGGCAGTGTGGGCTGCACGGTTTTCTTGCTCTGTGAAGAAACCCAACCAGACTTCGCCGCACTGGCACTGGCACTGGCATTGGCATTGGCATTGGCATTGGCATTGGCATTGGCATTGGCATTCGTATGGCTATTTGTATGGACATTCGCATTGTACAATTGACCTCTGGGTGTTCCGCAAACCAGACAACAAGTACGCGATGGATCGTTTTCCAAAGTGCACGACCGGCAAGTCCATTTGTTGCCACTGGCAGAAGAAAAAGAAGAAGAAGCGGCTGACGGAGCAGCAGCAGCCAGTTGACCGTTTGGACGCTGGTTTCGTTGCAAATGAAGCTGCTCCACGTGCTGCAGCTCGGACAGAAACGCGTCATCCCATTCTTCTTCTTCCATGGCCATCAGACATCCTTTCTCTATACACTCACTGCAATTGTTTTCGAAAATTGACAGGCAGGTACACTAAGTTGACAAGGACGGGTTGACAATCGCATTTTCCACCAATCATCACAGTGCGGTCAAGGTTTTTGACAAATCAGGATCCGGATTCCACTAAATTGACACAGACTCATCAGGAACAAGGACAGTATGCTGATTCTGTTAACGTAGAAAGCAACACAACAAATGGGATCTTGTTGTCAAGTGAAACAGATTCTTTCTTTTTCACTTGAGCCGTCGAATGGTCTCAATGGCTTGCTCCAAAGTCTCGTCGTCTTTACAAAACGCCAGTCGCACGAGTGCTGGCGACAGCTGCGAGTCCACTCGGGAGTAAAACGGAGACGTCGGAATTGCCGCCAGACCGCCTTCTTGCACCAGTTTATACAGAAACTGGTAGTCCGGGAACTCCTGTCGCATCCACAACCACCATATCCAGTTAACCCAAGCCACTTGTTCAAATTGTGGAAACCAGGAAGTCGCACACACCTCTTTGGGCAAGTCGTCGCGGACAGCTCGTTCCGCAAATTCCTGGAAAAACTCCAGTCCTGATACGTTGCAACACACAAAGTATCCGCCTTCCGGCACGATCGGACGCCAGTTTTGTTCCTGCAGCACCTGCACCAGGCGATTCCGCTTGGTCTCGAGCGTTCGCGCGATTTCGTCAAAGTATCCAGTCTGCTGAGCGTGATCAAAGCATCTAGCCATGGCCACCTCAAAAGGGGTCGTGCCACAGAAAGGAATGGTGCTGTGGGCCTTGAGGATCGGCGCCGCCAGCTCTTGTGAGCAGATCGCGTACCCGACGCGCCAGCCCGTGCACGAAAACGTCTTG
This sequence comes from Paralagenidium karlingii, assembly GCA_027475765.1. Taxonomy (NCBI): domain Eukaryota; phylum Oomycota; class Peronosporomycetes; genus Paralagenidium; species Paralagenidium karlingii. The sequence continues at coordinate 239,513 of JAMFLO010000007.1, forward strand.
CCGGCGCTGAACAGTGAGATCACGCGATCAAACATGCCCGGGAACGTCGCGATTCGATGGTGCTCATTGTCGTCGTAGCACATGAACTCGTACACTTCGTCCGCCAGGATCAGCACTTCTGGGTACTTTTGCAGCACTTGCACCAGCTGCTCCAATTCTTGTCGCGAAAACACTTTGCCGGTCGGGTTATGCGGCGTGTTGAGCACGATCATCTTGATATCGTTGGCTGCCAGGGTCTTGTCCAGACGATCCAGATCTATGTGGAAATCGCGAGACGAAAACGTCACATTTCGGTCCAAATGCTTGGAGTTGTACAGTTCCTTTTTGGCGGGATCCATTTCCAGAGGAATGCCCACGGTTTGCATGCCCAGAATGGTCGAAACGGTCTTGTAGGCATCGAAATACGGCTCAAACGTCAGCACTTGGTCGCCCTATGGCAGGGAGTCAATGGCAAGAACGATGTTATCAAAGCGTCAGAAGCAGCCAAGCCCATACACCACCTAGTTTCGCCTCACCGGCTCGAGGAGCGCCGACATGATGGCTGCGATGCCTTCCTGTGCACCGTTAAAGGTCACAATCTCTTTCATGGGGTCGAGTTGACGGCCCATCAGGCCCGAGTACAGTTGGGCCAGCGCCGTCACATACTCTGGATGGCCGCCTGGACGCGTATACTGGTTGTGGTTGGCCTGGATGGCCTCAATGGCCGCTTTCTTGACAAAGCTAGAAGTGACATACTGCACAGTGAGTAGAGCTCAAGAGTCACAGCAGATCACCATTAGCATTGCCGACACTCACTCGGGGGTTGGAAAGGACGGGAAGCCCTGCCCGAGATTCACGGCGTTGTGTTTGGTGGCCAACGCCGAGAATTCCGCAAACACATTTTTGCCCAAAGCGCCGACTCGTGACGAAGTGTGCGCTTGACGTCGACACGTCGTCTGCACCAGACGCGACACTGCGGCGGTTGCTGTTGCGGTTGCCGGCCCACTCATGAGTGAGCGCAAGTTCCAGCAGATGATCCCTACAACGAGAGTTCCGATGTGTCATCCATCACTTCACTGCCATTTCTGCAATTGTTGGGGGAATGGTACACTGTACCCACGACATTCAACAAGGGATCCAGTATCTTCAAGGTGAGCTGCATGGAGAGTGAGGAACGGATCATGCAAAGGACATCCACCCATTCATCGATTTGCTTTCCGGCTTCTCACTGACGTCTACTGTTCTTTCCTACCAATTGTCAAAACTTGGAAACTCTTCTGTGCAGTGGTCAAAAACTGTCTGGGGACCGTATCGCGCGAAGATCTCGTCTTGAATGCTCTGCATCGACAAATGATTCTTCGTCAACATTTCGCGAATGTCTTCGAGGATACGATCGCGCACGGAGGGCATTGACAGCGTGTAGTATTGGTTGCTGCTGCTGGTGGTCTGCCCGTTCTTGGGTGAGCCATCTTCTGTGACCAGGAGACACAGTTTTTCACGACCAACAACACCTACAAGAACGGATTGACATCGTGAACCAAAGGGACACCATTCACCTAGAAGTGAATTTCCTTTACCTTTAGCAACTAACTCGTCTGCAACACGAGAGGCTTCTGCCTGGTTCTTGCGCGCCACAACCACCAATTCTTGATCGGACACGTCCTCTTTCACCAAGGACTGGGCACGGCAACGCGACGAAGACAGACCCTGGTACAACAGACCGCACTGAAGAACTCTCTCAAGATTCTCATGTTGCTGGTGCTGCTTCTTTTCCGAAGTTTCTGTTTCGAAGTCGTACAAAACGCGTCTGACATCATTGTGCTTCGAACAAAATGCAGCAATTTCGTGACTGATCACCGCGTGCAAATTGAAATACACATCAAAATGCTTCAGAATGCTACGAGGGATGTTGGCGACCGCTACACCGACTGTTCCAAACGCGACTTTGGTCACTGATCACCATGCACCGATAGACATACAGGTGTAAAAACCCATCCACACAGTCTCCTGGGCCTGATCACGTACCGTTTTGGGTGTGACGGCATTTCTCAATGGTCTGAAGATGCTTTCTGGCCAGAGATTCATCGCTGAGCTCAAACTCAATCATGAAATCGGGAGCAAGCATCAATCGGCTGGACGAGGACGACACCAAAGCACCAGTGGCGTGAGCGTGGTGCATCATCTCTTTGCGCAACAGATCCCCATAATTGGATTCGTTACAATGCAACACAGCGTCCCCATTCGTATGGAGACTGCTGTTTTTGTCGTGGAGGTGTGAGAACAACGTTCTGTTTGGTTGATCCCCATCGGCCCGTCGATTCTGGGTGACCATTTTGTCTTGTTGAGGTTCTCGTTCAGAAGAAACGCGCAGCACCTTGAGCTTCTTGCTGGCTCCCAACACTTTGATTTCCTGCTGGTGGCTTCCAATGCCCGTGGAGCCGAGTCCAAACAATTCTGGGTGTTGCTTGAGAAGCTGCCCGAGCGCTTCATTGCCGCGCAACATGGTCCACACCAGTCCGTACGAGGCCATGCCATAGCGAACGCACCGAAGCGACTTGAGCAACGCGATGCGCCGCGCACGAATATAGTCATTGGGATGGAAATTCACCAATTCGCCGGCTTTGATGCGCGATAACGTGGCCAAAATCTCGAGATCGACGCTTTGCCAGACAAAGCTGGGCAACACATTCCACGCCGCATAGTTGATGGCAAAGCGCAATGGGATGGGCTTCTGCGAAATGGCGGCGCAACCTTCCAAAAAGCCGACCAGAAAAGTGCCAGAGCCAATCAGCACCAGCTTTTCAGCCACGCGAAGTCCAATGCCGAGGCCCACAAGTGACTCGCGGGCATGCACTTCCTCTTCCCGATCCATCTTGAGGTCACCTCGAGTGTAGAGATGCCCCCAATACAAGCCCTACCGATCGGGAAACTGGTACTGTTTGGGATTCTACCGTGATACTCCTCAATACAAGACTCTATAATGCAGGTTTGGGTTGAAGAGCCCCGATCAAGTACGATTTGCATATGCTCGCAGTAAAGTACGACCGCATTTTGCTCCTTCGTTTGTCCGACGGCGATGGAAACACTTTGGATGGCTCATCGTGGTGAGTTGTCAGTTTGCGTTTGTGTTGTGTGGTTTGCGTCAGGTTGAGGTTGTAGTTGGACAACTGCGTTTTCTTGTGGCTTTTGGTGTGTCTCTCGAGGCGGAGCTTTTGCAGCACCAAAGTGCAACCTGCAGCAGGAGCAAAAGCACGGTGCGAATCTGTCCTCCACGTGCTTCGCCAGTCTTCCTCGTCTCCTCCACTAGCCCCTTGCTCTCTCTCTCTCTCTCCACTCACTGCTTGAACCTTGAAACTTTTGCGTGACCGACCTGTTGCTGCGGTGCAAACGATTGGCACAAAGGCACCTTGGCACGGTCCAATCACCTCTTCCCAATCATTGGCTGCAATTGCAGCTGCAACGTGGCACGTAATGATGATTCCTCCTACCTTGCACACGACATCAACAGGAAGAGGTTCAGGCTAGTGGATTCTCTCTTCGCATCACAAAAGGCTGCAGATTCGTTGGCGCCTCACGAAAGAGCCCCGAACAACTCAACAACTCAACAGCCATCCAACCAACCATCCTGCTTGATAGCTCTACGCAGACACGCTGGTACCTACTATTGGTCGGTTGGTCTGCGACGCGTCCATTATCACGCCTTCTTTGTGATTGAAGAACACAGTGTAGTGGCAGATAGCGAGATGATTCACAGGGTAGCGAGCCGGTCAGAATTCACGTGCCCAACATCAATTACAGCCACACGACGACCACAAAAAGGATCCCTTCGTTCTGCCATCCTCCATCTTGCTGCCATCCATTCATCCGTCCAGCTGTATCCACAACTGTAGTACGTCATGCTATCAACTGTGATGAGCAGGTAACTAACAGAGATACGTGTGTATCTCGTGATGATGCTCTCAAGTGCGCCAACCCAGCCCCCGCCAAAGATCGAACTGGATGCAAAGAGACTCGCGAATGACGTGAACTTGCCGCCTCGTTGCTGAAAGCAATAAAGCCCAAGTGCTTCAGACTTGAGGTAAGACGCCATCCACCAGAGACGAGTCGATGCGTTGCAAGCCAGCAAACAGCAAAGCACCCAGAGGATCATCTGGTTTCATGGACAAACCAGAACACACAGAAACACAGTGAAGAAACAATCCTCACAAGACTGACGTTGGCTGGCGTGCCAATGGGTGTGTGTTTGTGCTCCACAAACGCATGCTTTTACTGAACAGAATCTCCACCACAGAGCCATCGTTGATGGGTTCATTGGCTGGCGAGGTGTATGTCGCCTCATCAACTGTCAGAGAGGCAGGCGATCCAGGAGCAAAAGAGAGAGAGAGAGAGATTCAGTCCTGTGGGTCGGTTACAAAAATTGACCTGCTCGGGTTGCAGTCCCTCCGCCCATGATCCCATGAGCTCACGATCCCAGGTTGATGCGCAAGCCCACCGAAAGGCCGTCCAAAAGATGTGACGGACGGGCAGGGGTTGGGGGCAACAAACCTGGCGCGTCGCATGCAACATGCACAAAAACCCCGAGTGCTGCACGTGCGTGCAAGCTCAAAGATTCGGCCGAGTGCCAGCAAGCAAGCACACAGGAGGACGCCAGGATTCAGTTGGTGGATTGGGGGTTATGGAAATTGGTTGGATCCCACGGTGAGTGCCAAGGACTTGGATTCAGTATGGCCCTGCAAACTTTCAGTCCTTGAGCTTGCCGCTGGGGCTGTGCCTCTGGCTGCTGGGACAGTCACAGCACTGAACTGCACATGCTGGCTGTTTGTCGGCCACCAGCGACAGCATCCAGCTTTTTGGATGGGTGCTCGACTGTCACTTGTCAACTTGCAGTAACAGCAACAGCTCCCCTCCACCATCTCTGTCCAAATCTTTGTGTTCCGCGGCAGCGCGCTCAGCTCCAGCTCCAGCTCCAGCACCACTACCCGACCGCTCGTGCCAGTATGGGTATTCCACAGACCGATTCGCTGACTATTTGGACCATGGACTCCAACGCGCGTGACGCCGTGGTCTCGTGCAACCGAGGCTCCACCATGTCTTCGCTTCGTGTGCACCACCACGACGCTCCTTGGACCATGAAAAACCCGTTCATGCAAAAGAAGAAACTCCAACAGGTGCAACCAGCCTCCACCAAAGCCCAATCCACCAAACCCACCGCCACCGAGTTGCCCCAAGAAGTCGTTGAACTCAAGCAAAAGATCCTGGCGGCGAACCATGAGAAAAGCTATCGCTTTCGCATGTCGTGCCTCAAGAAAAAAGCCATCCCCGTGGCTCTGCCAAAGCCGTACGATGACAAGCGCGCCATGAGCACCATGGTCGCCGGCCACCGCATCGCCATGACCCGCGGCATGTGGGAAAACAGCAAGAAGAAAAACGTGGTGCGCCTCAACCGCATCCTTGAGGATGCTCCGTACGAGTATTTGTGGTGAATGGCGTGCCATCCCCAATCGACTTCTGAATGACTGGAAGAGAGAACCCACCACTCCACAAACGCCAGTTGGCTTCCCACTCCGCTGTGTATTGAAGAAATAGAGAATAGAGTTGCGTTGTCCATTGTGGCTTGTGGTGTCATTAGTATTTATACCATGCAAAGCAACGCAGAATTGTACCTGTACCATACTTAACCAATCCTTTCAACATGAGAGACGATGATGAAAAGAACCCCAAGGTATGAAGGGATAGAGCCATGGAGAGCCATGCAAATGCTCGACTTCCCAAGCAGATTCTCATGCAGGATCTCCATTTGTTGCGTTGCTGCTGCAGTATTGATTAAGTTGTGGGCTCAAGGCATCATCATGGACTCCAAGAAGAAGAAGAGAAGAGTCCAAGAGAGAGAGAGAGAGAGAGAATGGAAGAGAACGACACGAAACGATGAATGGATGGATAGATGGATGGATGCAACAACTTGAATGAAAAGATTCGGCCAACCGTTTCGAGCCCAACCACGTGCTTGCAGTTGGGCAAGTTGAACATACGGTACCGAGCATGAAAACCTCAGGAGTGAGTCGCGGCGATGACATGCAGGACAGGACCTGGCACCTTGCAACCCAAGACTTGACCGCACCCGTTTTGCCATTTGCCTGTGGACATGCAGTTGGGCGGTGCAGCGTTTCGTTTCGTTTTGTTCAAGTGGCCAAGCGACAGACAACGTGAGCAACTCATCCTGGACTGGACTGCAAGTGAATCTCCGAGAAGCCCTTGGAGCTCTTTTGAGAGAACGAGCGAGAGGAGCAGAGATCTGTGTGAATCCACTTTTCGTGGTCTTTATTTGCATCACAGGTTGGCAGTTGGCTGCAATTGCTTCGTGTCGCATGCAAGCGGTGCAGAATCCATCCACCGACCGGATGGACGTGATGGCCGCCAGTTTCAAGTGCCAAATGGATGGCTGCATTTGAGGGAACCGCTAAAAGCCATGCAATCTTGGAGGTTACTGGAGGTGCTTGGGGGTGGCCTCGGTGGTGGTAACACACCCATTGGCTCGCTTTTGCACTGAGAATCTGGATGTTCAAGCACATCAAGTTGTGCAAACTCTTTGGTTTTCAAAGGCAGCCAACAATGCGGTTGAATCTCGTTCGGCACCAACGAGCTGCAAGCGCACCCCGAGTCCTTCCCAAAGCCCTCCACGTAGACCACCACCAAAGCGGCGTTGGTGCCCTTTTGGCGCGTCACAGGGACATGCGAAGGGCTCCTTTCTTTGATGGACTCACAACGATGATGTGATGGATTCCTCTTCGCCCTTGGCTGCTGTTGCCAGAGAAGTCACGTCTTCCATAGGTTACACTGTCGCCTGGTTGAACCCTGGTGCCTTTGCCAATTGGCGAGTTCTCGTGCTTGCCATCCACTGCCTTGTCCTGCTTGCCCACCACCACCACCACCACACAGCCAGACACTGCGGCCATCGTGTCGCAGTTCGGTCGCTCATTCTCCAACTCGCCTGCTCCGTCCCGTCGTACAGTAACAGCAACAACTCGTGTCGTGGCGTACCGCACCACATCACCCCGCACCGCGCCGCTCGTTTCGTGTCCCAGTCTCTCCTCATCGGTCAATTGTGAAACCAAGCAGTCCGATCCATTCATTTAGTCAGTCAAAGATTATGGGCATCCACGGCGTTGATTTCCGACGAAAAGTCGTGACTGTGCAGTCCAAAGTCGACAGCAAACTCCACGCCACCATGGAAGACCACAGTGCTGCGCGCAGCAATGCTCGTGTGCAGCCCAAGCCGTTTGCAGCGTCGCCATTTGTGCACAAGAAGCAACCACCGCCCACCTCTTCTTCGCACAGTGCCACGTGTGCTTCGCGCTACTGCAATTTGCCAGCCGAAGTGGTGCTGCTCAAAAACAAGTTGCAGGCTAACCGCGAATGCAAGACGTCGCGATTCAGCTTCAGTGCCATGCGCCGCATTGCGGTGCCACCCGTCAAACTGCCAGAAGAACTCGAAAACCCACTGGCCTGTACTTCCCTGGTCTCAGGCCGCTGCGTTCCATTCACCAAGGCGATGCACAAGAAGCACCAGGACCAAGTCACTTGCCATACTCTCGACACCATTCCCGAAAACTTTGAACGACGATCCTTTGACTCCCTCACCAAAGCCCAACGGCAGGCTGCCCAGCAAATGTCCGGCCGACGCCAAGTCAGTTACGGAAGCATCTCCGTTGCCATGAAGCGCGTGTAAACGATTTTTTCTCGCGGTCGTGTTTGTGTCGTGTGCAAATGTGTCAAATGTGTCGTCGTTGGTGTTGATTGATTGTTGTCTGCGCGGTGCCACGGGCCGCCGCCCACGCAAAGGTTATTTACTGCTCACCCCTTGAGCCAAAAGGACAAGACAAGAAAACAAGACTGGACCTGGACCTGGGTCTCGTATATACACTAAACTACTTTCCAAAGTATTCCATCAGTAATAAACTCCCATTCAAATCTCATGAAGTTCTTCTTGCCGTGTCTTTCTTCTCCTGTCATTGATAGGAGAGGGCCATCATGTACCCGGCAAGTAGTAGCAGAAGACGTCGACAACACATGGCATGAGAGATCCTCACCAACGCACGTTCGCAAGACCTCAAGAGAAGGATGGATTAAACCCCCCACTTCTACCAAGTGAGTTTTGCACATGGCGATGCACACGGCATCACATTTCGTTCCTGTTTTGTGTGATGGCAAGCTGGGTCCTCGCACGCGGGTGGGACGGCAACGCCAACATCAACATGGCCACTGCCAGCTTCTTTTGTTTCCAGAACACAGCAAAGAACCTTCCCAACCCACCCAAATCTTGAGAGAGAGAGATTCGAGTTGGTTCGAGAAGAGACTGGAGGGACAGACGGACGGACGGACGGACGGACGAGAAGAAGCAGAAGAAGAAGGAGGAGAGGTGAGGCACCTCTCTTGCGCCACTGATGGGAGCATCTCTACTGGACGTTTTACGTTGACACCTTTGGGGCGATCCAGAAAGAAATGAAACGGCTCTTGGTTGCACCCACACAGCCAATCGAAGAGATTCCTTTCAAACGCCATCCACCTGGATTGAACTTGCACTTGCACCTCAGAGGACTCAAAGACACGAGGAGCCCAAACTCTCCACCGACCTGGGCGCAAAGAGACCCACCAAGACCATGTGCTTTCGGAGGTTCAGAGACGGCGTCAAAGCCACGAGTTCGACCAGGTATGAGCACAAGCCAGCGTCAGAGACCTGGACCAAAAGGAGACAGGGCAGCGCATAACCGAGCCGCGAGCTTTACCACACCACCAAGCAGGTTCTCGGTTCAATCCTTGCACCGAATGACCAAGTGCGCTGAAAATTTGCGTCACACACAAACGGTGGTGAGCTGTCAAAAGCGTTTGTTGGCGCTGCGACCCACGTTCTCTTTGTTGCTCTCTTTCCCACTCGCAGCAAAGACGCGCAAGACGATGGTTGTTAACACAGCTGTGCACGTTAACACCTTCACTTGCTTGCTGTCCATTGGCGTTGGTGTTTGCCTTTGTCTATCCTTTTCGTTCTGGGGCGGCAATGGACGAAATGGAAAACACTTCTGGCGGAATGAGATTCGTCCACAACAAGAATGCACCTACAGAAGAGAGGGAGATGCACGCGGTGCAGGTGGACCACAACGCGCGCAGGTAAACAATGGGTTGCTTCTGATTTCTCATTGGGGAGTGCCACTCATGGGGTTCAGTGGAATGGCATAGAAGGAAAGAAAGCAGGAAGGACAAGAATGGATGGATGAATGGTTGGCGAGCTCACACACACGGAGACCCACACGCACACACCCAGTCCAGGGCACCAACAACTCGGAGCAATTGCTCTTCAGTGGTGCAGTCACCCAGTCGCCAGAGCGCGAGCTACGGATCAACAGATGAGTGAGTCAACAGCCAGAGATCAATCCTCCCAGTCACCTGCTCCATCTGCTCCACCTGCTCCACCTGCTCCACCTGCTCCACCTGCTCCTTGCTCTTCCTTCTCCTCTTCTTGTGCTGCTGCTGCTGTGTCGAAGTGCTTTGCTTTGCTTCCTTGCAGTCCAACAAAAGTCAACAACCCAAAGATGACGCGAGCGTGCGCCCAACAGCTCACACCCCAATCCTACAGTACATGCCCACACTGTACCAATCGAGACGGTACCTACACAATTTCCCCAACCCCGACAGGGACAACCAACCCCCTCCTCGGCCAATCACAGGTCCCGATGGGGCTTTGGGTAGTGGTCTGAAATCCCCTATTCACCGAGGACTTGCCCCGTGCTCGCTTCGTCACATGCCCTTTGGCAAAAATGGCCCATCTCCCATGGCTTTTTTTTTTTGCCAGTCAACCGCGTTGACGTTTGCCTGCAACGCCGGAAGCTCAAGCTCAAGGAGCCCTTTTCCAACCAAAGCTCAAGCGCCAAAGGCAAGAAAGAAGCTCCAAGGAAGGTGGGTGCCCCAGGTGCCCCAGGTGCCCCACAAACCAACTAACAACAGCCAGAGCAGAACCAGAACCCAGAACCCACAGCGTGAGCACCACAAGAAGCTGCTCCACAACTGCCATGGCGATCCACCCCATCGACTTTGTGCATCTGCGACGCGATGCGCAATCGGCGTCGCCGACCAAACCGTTTGGCGTGACCAGTCCCAGCCACCTCACGCAAGAGCACCATGTCAGCCTGCACCAGCTCCACCCGCCAGCGCAACGGCACTACCATGCCCACCACCGCCACCACCATCTTTCCGCCAGCCACAAACAACAACTTCTCCATCACATGCAACCACTGCCCACCGAGATCCAACAATTCAAAGCCCAATTGATGCAGAAATTCCCCGAAAAGCTCGTCAAGTTTTCGTTTCCAGCCATGCGCCGCGTCGCGACCCCGCCCGTGGCCATCCCCGAAGAGTATCGAGGTCCCCGAGTGCTGGCCACCTGCGTGTCTGGACGAAAAGTTCCGTTCACCAAGAACATGCACGACAACCAAAAGCGCCGCGCGCATCGACTGGATATGATCGACGAATACGTGCACTACAAGTGAAATAAAAGAAGACGAGGAGAGGAAAGAGGTGCAGGTGGTGTGCGAGGGCACAACCTATTTATTCGGCAACGAAGCGTGGTGCAGAAGAAGGTGGCTGGTCAAATGGAAATCGGCAACCGCGCAGAGCAAAGAATTTGCTCAACAGCCCAACATATAGTAGTATCAAGAAACAAACACGTGTAAAAGAAACAAGAAGAAGGCGAGGAAGACAAAAGCAATGGAATCGAAGGGAGCAATACTGGTGTGAGTTCGTCGAGTGCTTTGGAAAGGTTTAGAGAACGAGTTGTGTTGATTGTGCCGCCGTGCACAAATGCCAAAAGTCAACAAATGTGCAAGATGCACACTGGACTGTCTCTATGCGTTCTTGCGTGCCTGGAATTGCCGTCGCTGTCACCACATGTCCCATGAGCCAGCCATCTTGCATCTTGCATCTTGGACCTTTGCACCCGGCTCTTTTCGTCGTGACGGTCGCGGGTCGAAGACACAGAGAGACGTTGAACCTTGGATTTCGAAGCTGCCGATGCGATGGCATGGCCTCCCCTGCAGCTCTTTCTGAAGACACAAGACACGCCACCACCAGGAAATGATGGCACCCAGTGGAAGAAGAAGAGCAGGTGAATAACGTTGCAGAATCCAGTGCATTTCTTTTATGTTGCATGACTCGGAAATAGAGTGTACAAAATCATTGGTGCGTGATCAGTTGACTGGACGCTTTTGCATGCACAGAACAAATCCGTGCGATCCTTGGAGATCCTTTGAGGGGCGACCTTTCGCGGTCACGTGGTTCCATCCTTGCTCTTTTGCTGGTCTTTTCATCGCCACCGAGCTATCGCCAATGCGTTGCTATCGCCCCTGGCTACTCGTTCATGGGCCTGATCGCTCGTATTGCCCGACAACGCTTGATCGCGATGGCTTTCAAGGATGCGCTTGGTCCGAAGGTGCTGTGGATTCGACTACCCGCAAGTGCTGGCTGGTACCGTCTGGAGAACCCACTGGCAGCGTCATAAGCGACCTTAGACTCGCCTTTTCCTCTTCCACGACAGACTATCCGAGCTTTTGTCGAGTATCCAACGATCAGTTGACTCTGTCAACTGGCAAATGCCCCGATGACCAGGTTGACGCTTTCGTGCGAGTCCGCGTCTTGCTCCCTGCAAAAGCCGAGCTCGCTGGCGTTGATGACTACCAAACAAAGCTCCGACCAGGTTGCATGTGCAACAACACATGGATGAGCACGATGAACGGAAACACGAGTGGTGATTCCTGGTGTTTCACCCACTTTGGAAGCACACGCGTGAGTTGCCTCGATCCACCCTTCAACAACCAAATGAACAACGCGCAGGAGTCTCTTGTGGATCTGTATGGAGCCAGTTACTCGAGTGCTTCACCTCAGCCGCCGAGCATACATCGTGCGAAATTCGTTGCGGGGTTTGCTCTGGGCCATCAAATGCAGCAGCCGTTGCTTGAACCAGTGGATGGGACGGTGACGTCCGTTCTGACAGTTTTAGTCGCTCTATTGGCGATGGGCATGGCTCTGGTGGCAATGACCAAGGAGAAACCGATTCGCTCTGCTTGCAACATGTCCGATCAGCTCTCTGTCGATGAATATGTGGCCTTGATGGAGGACATGGAGTCGTAAACACTCCGTCCAACAATCAGATGAGATCAAAGGAAGACACGCAAGTGTCATGCGACTGACCAGCAAGCTATAGGAAAGAACAACTCAGTGCTCATTTGACCGGTGGTGCGAGTTGATTGGGTTTATCCGAGCTTGTGCTAGCTACTGCGGATTGTTACAGAAGCAACGGAGGTCGATTGAACTAGGTAGGCTCTTTCACCATGCAGTCACGCAAGATACCCACAGAGGATCAGTGAAGGAACTTGCTTGGAAGTGTACATCTCCAGAAGCTCTATGTTGGTGGGTGCTTCGGGTCATTTCTATGGCATCGAGTCCGGCGCGATCAACTCTAGAACCCGTCTTGGCAGAGCAGCTATTTGCCCCGTCGCACACGTCCGTTTCAAGAACAACAGCACCGCGACCTTTCGAGGTCAAGCTCATGATCATTGCAAAGCGCACTCTCCTTCTTTGGTCGGCTGGTTGGTGGCAACGACGCTGCTCCTTCTCCAAGTGCACCAAAAGAAACAAGAGTCCTTCTCCATGGTGCGAATCGCTCCGGCTCCAGCCAAAGCGAAAGCGAAAGACGATGCGGTGCCGCTCACAGGGCCCACCCAAACCCAAAATGGTGCGTCAAGTATCACTCGGGGTCCGACGACCACGCAAGCCCACAGCCCTGGGAAGAGCTTGCTCCCCCCAGTGGTGCTCAAATTGTATCGATGGAGCCGCTTGGCGGGGTTTCCTTTGGTGGCTTTGTCGCTGCTCCTCAGCATTCGATTTCTCTTTGAGTCCAAGAAAATGTTGCAAAACGATCTCTTTTGGGTCGGGTTCAACGCGACCGGTGGTGGAGTCTACGTTGCGAACGCGTTCAACTTGATGCTGCGACTTGTGACAGTCGCCAACGACACCCAAAAGCTTGAATTCAAACTCACACAACCCGAATTCGCTTCCTCGATGGATTTCTCGACCTCGGCCAACCGTATTGGCTTTTCGAGCATCTACTCCCACTTGGTACTCTTTGAGCGACTCAATACGCTTGAACACGGCATTGTCGGCATCCGACGAACGGATCCAAACGCTTTGATGTTTGTTCCAACCCCGTTCTGTTGGGTGGATTTCCAGAGGCGTTTCTCGGTGGCGCACACGGCCCTTCGCGCCGAGCGGTGCCTCGCCAACGACATAACCAATGGCGCTGTATATCTGGAGGCGTTTCTGCGCAATGTCGAATGGGATTTGTTTCTGCATGCCTGGGGGCCGTATTGGTCGATTGGCATTGAGCAGCCTCTCAACGAGACTTCTCAAGGGCAAGAATTCCTCACGTCACTTGCTCAAAGTCGAGTGTCGACCGTCGCCGAAGAAGCGGCTCATTGGCGGTCGATGGGAATCGAGCACTTCACGATGCAATGGGGAACCATGCTTGAACCCGGTATCAAAGAGCACATCAGTTTTGTCAACGCTTTGGGTTCAAGGGTCAACTTCACCATCAAGAGCAAACCATCCTCAACTAATAGCATGGTCGCATACAAGATGAGCTGGAACTTTGCCAACGATCTGATGGCGATTGGCTCGGCGAGTGGCACTGCCCTGGCCGGAAAGAGTCTGGTTCGAAACACTTCGATGTTTTTCGAGAACTTCAACATCTCTTTTGAACTTGGAACGACGCCAGAAGGCTTTAGCTTTGCCCCAGCGGATCTGCCTCTTCGCCAGGAGCTTGGTCCATTAGGTTCGATCGATTTGAGGTACGTGAAAGCTCCTGCAGCTCTCGCGGACCTGGTCAAAACTGTGTTAGCAGTCGTCGTGAAATCAACTGTGACCGACGACCAGTCTTCCTGCCAGGATCAAGCTCAAGCCGACTATCATGCTATCGCCGATCGTGCGTTGTACCCGGTCTTTCCGATCGATTGGCGAGCTGATCCGCCAGAGAATGAGACCAGTGCATGGACTTTCACGGGCGGAAACCCTTTCTGCAGCGTCGATTTCCCAAACAGTATCCCCATGTCTCCGTTTACAGCGTTTGACAGCTGTGCCATGGGGGTTCTCGATGCCATCCGAACGGAGCGTGCCGCGATCGTGTTTGGTTTGCTGTCTCTGGGAGTGACATCATCATCATCCGAGCGGTTCTTATCCTTGTGCTCTGTTGGCCTGTTGAACCCACTTGAATGCAATGCAACTCTAACGCAGGCAACGGATTTCATCCGCAGCCACATCTCGACGGAAGCGCAACAACAGATCCAATCCATGGCATCTACGGCTCACCACCAACTGCTGGACTTGCAAGTCGAATTGATGCAGTTCGCCGTCAACACCACCAACAAAACCCATCGGGTCCTGCTGCATCAGCGTTTGTTTCGCCAGGAACTGCAAGACGACTGGAACTTTTTTGGCTGGTTGTATGCGTACGACTGGGTTGTCGCCAAGCGCGAAGTTGTGCGTCTCGAAGGTGACCATGGTTCGATGACCCTGATCTCTGCCAGCAACGTAGCGACGTCTCTAGAAGTTCAAGGGAACGAGATTCCGTCAAGCACTTCGGTGTATCTGCTGCGTATCATGCAATACACCACGTTGTTATCGATCATGACCGCCACTTTGGTGCTTCTGTACGCGATCTCGTGCTGGGGCCAAATCGCTGGCTCCAATTTGCTCAAATTCAATCGCGTGACTGGCTCCGTGTGGATCGGACGACCGCTTCTCATTGCTCGCGGCATCGTCGCGGTCTCGATGATCAGCACAAGTCAATTGCTGTTGACCAAACGCGGCATGTGGACAGTTATGACCCAAACCAGAGGGGAGTGGTACAACGTGATGATTGCGGCCAACGAATCCAGTTGGTTCTCGTACGTGGTGGTTGATCTGCTGGTGGCAGTCAGTCAAGGATACACGTATTTGTATGCGCCAATGAGCAGTGTGGTGGTCTTAACCATCAATACGCTGGTCGGGTTTCTAGTGCCGTTTGAGCACCGCGCCGAGATCCAGATCAAATGTGAGTTTAGTCGTTTATACACTGACATCGTGTGCGAAACTGGCCAAGTGGTGATCGGCTCTCTATCGCAGTTTGCGCTGGCCACCGGCATCGCCGTTGCCGCCGTCTTGATCACCTTTCTACTCACTCGCTTGTGCACGCGTCCAAAGTTTCGAAACGACGCGCGTTTGCTTCTTGGAGGAGTCGCCAACGAGTTGTTTGTTCGAGACGGATGGGTGTACGGAGACGACTGGTATGTGGACAAGGCTTCTGCGGTGCTCACTGGACTTGTGACCATCCAGATTGGACGCTTTTCGCGGGTGCTGGATGTCAAGACGTGGTCTCTCTTGCATTTGCGCAAAGGTCGATTGTACTCGTTGGATCCCGCGCAAAGAAGAGATCAGCAATCGGCGCATGCTCTGTCGGACGTCAACGACGACGACAAACCTCCGAAGTTTCGTCACGCACTTTGTCTCTCGTTTGTGTTGGGATCCAGTAAGAATGACTGCCAGCCAGAAGCCAAGAATGCGCCGGCGATGGGGATGGCGATGGCGATGGCGACCTCGACCAGATGCCCACACTGTGGCGTTACCTCGGCTGTTGATGTAACAGACCCTGGGCCGGAACGAAGGCCAACAGCAGCAGCGGGTAGTCCCGAAGAAAGACTACAGACATGGATCTAACGCACGAGCACGTTGTCTTCCTGATGTTGGACTCTGGTCTCATCGCCAGTTTCATGCATCACCGTGCCCGTTGTTGCATGCAAGCGGATGTTGTCATGCACTACTAGCCTTCGATGCTCCGTAGTCGAGGCCATCTTTGCAATGATCGGCCACTCGTCGCACACAACCGTTACATCAATCGCGCGACCCTTCAACACCCTTTGAAGATAAGGAAACGAACCATTGCAACCACGAGCGTGGGCTTTCCAGTGTCGATTTCTTTGGGGCTTTTAGCTCGTCTTCTTTCCGGGGCAAACGGAGATTCGTTCACAGCGAAAGAAACACAGTTTTCGATGGCACGAATTGTACCAGCGCCAACCACAGCGCAAGACGACGACGTTGCACCCACCAACGAGGACACCAACCACACCAGTGGATGGTCGACTTCCGCAAACACGGCGCCAAGCCAATGCCAGTTCGTGCAGCTCTTGCGCAAGTTGTCCCACTCGATCCGCTTGGCTGGGTTTCCATCGGTGCTTTTGTCGCTGTTCTTCAGCATTCGATTTCTCTTGGCGTCCAACCAAATGCTGCAAAACGATCTCGTTTGGGTCGAGTTTAATGCCACGGGCGGCGGGGTCTACGTTGCAAATGCGTTCAACTGGATGCTGTGGTGCACCAACGCAACCCAGCAATTGGAATTCAAACTGACGCAACCTGAATTCGCGTCGCTCGGGGATTTTTCGACGCGATCCAACCACATTGGGTTTCCCAGCACTTGTTCCAACCTGGTAGCAGAGCAAGCGCAAGGTCAGTACCGTGCGACCCCGGATCGTGTAATGTAACCGGTCTTTCCCATGGGTTGGCGATCTAATGCGTTGGAGCATGGCACGACTGCATGGTTTTTCACGGGTGGCAACCCGCTCTGCAGCTCCGACTTTCCGAATGCTGTTCCGTTGATGCCCATTGCAGCATTTGATAATTGTTTGGGTGGTCTTCTGGATGCCATACGAGCAGAGCGTGCTGCACTGGTGATGGCTTTGCTAGTGCTGGGTTTGCCGCCACCTGAACGCCTCATGTCCATCTGTGCCGAAGGGTTAGTAGACCCCACCACGTGCAGTACGTCGTTGACGACAGCGACTACCTTCATCACAAAACATATTTCGCGTCAAGACCAGCAAGAAATCCGGTCGCTGGCGGCATCTCTGCGTGAGTGGATCGGCCAAGCGTGGCGAGAGCCTGGAGGCTTCGTCTTTGTTTCGTACACGCTGGAGGCCCGAAAATGGTGCGGAAGGAAGCCAACTCGGGCCCTTTTGACGTGAGAACAGTTCGAAGCAATGCAGGTGATGTCATACCAACAGCTTGATCTCTGTTCACGACTTCCCAGATCGAACCCAAACACCAGTAAAACGTCACGCGCTTTGTCAAGCATCAAACAAAGATCGACCTCAGCAACCGGTCACGAGTGCTCCAGAGTGGAGCAGTGCGGCCTGTGGGTGGTGCAGAAGACGCGGGCACAATTCAAGGACACCTTATCACCCTACCTATCATTGCGGGGTTTTGTTCAATGCAATCGTGGAAAGAAGAGCTTGAGGGGCTTTCAACGGACGACGGACAACGACTCTGTGAGCGAGTGGGATGCTGTGGCTGTGGGACTATCAACACCCCAATGATCCACACCTGACTATCATCACGCTTTAGCATGACGAACAGCTGGATGCTTTTCAATCATCCGTTACCCGCTAGCGGAATCCAAAAGCTGTTGTGTGGCGCCACTAGGTCAAACCCCGATCAAATGGTCACTGGAAAACGGAAGCAAATCAGGATGGGCCGATGCAAGGCATTGGATTCATTAGTCGCCCTATTCCATGCCATCCAGCAATTCTATCCACTACCCCAAGTTTCATCTGTGTGCCGCTAGAGAGCCATCAATGCATGCAAGAGTCACACCAAGAAGGAAAGATTCTGCGACTAGTGACCGTTGATATCGACAAGCGTGGGTGGGATTGGTTGAATGGTCCTCGCAAAAGCGGAAAACTGCTATGCAACACACGCTGCGAGATCCAGAGATTCACCAGTTTTCGGTGATTCTCCCCCCCCAAGCAATGCAGTTCGCCATTGCTCTAGTCTTGAGTCTTCACCTGTCGTCCACCGATTCCTAGAGACATCGAAATGAGATGCATCCCACGCTGTTGTTCATGGCTCCACACATGACGCGCCGTGACTCGTAGAAGCAGCCGAGAGCTCGTCCATTTAATGCGAGAAGAATCAAAGCAGTCTCTACACCAACAAGTCCGCGCGGTGTGATCACAGGGTGGGAGTGAAAAGACCCGCGGCAAACCCACAGAAAGCCTGCCACTGTGGACGATGCCGCCATCATTTCGGCGCGGGGCGCACCAGTCTCGAGGGCAGTCATCAAGAGGATCACGGCAGTCGGTAGACGAGGTCCCTGGGGAAAAGTTCTTCGGCGTTTTCAGAACATGGCAGAGATGCTGTCCACGGGAGCTCGGAAATGATCTTGTTGCCTTTGCATTGCTAGTGCTGCTCCTCTTCTTTTGGCGTTTTCTTTGCGCCAAGCCGCTACGACTGGCGACTGTTCAAGACCGAGTCGTAGGCCCAAAGGACGAGGAAAAACGCTACTTTATCTCTATCGTTCTCGAAGACGGCCGAACACGGCAGTGGGCTTTGGCGCGAGTTTCATGGGGAGAATCACACTTGCGCCAAGCAAAGCACAGCAAGACGATGTGGTACCCTTTCAAGCGACGACTCCAAACGAAAAACCTGACAGCACAACAGCTCCAAGCCCTTCACCGATGCCCGTCGTTGGTCAATCCTTGCTCCGCAAGCGTTGGTTCAAGCTGTACCAATCCACCGCTTTGATTGGGTTCCCCGCAGTGTTGACGTCACTGCTGCTCAGCGTCCGCTTTCTGCTTGATTCCAAGCAAATGCTGCAAAACGATTCTTTTTGGACAGGA
This sequence comes from Paralagenidium karlingii, assembly GCA_027475765.1. NCBI lineage: Eukaryota > Oomycota > Peronosporomycetes > Paralagenidium > Paralagenidium karlingii. The sequence goes on from JAMFLO010000007.1 coordinate 258,235, forward strand.
TTCAACGCGACGGGGGGTGGAGTCTACGTCGCGAACGCATTCAACGGGATGCTGAGATCTCTTACGAACAGTGGAACCAACAAAACTCAAATTCAAACTAATTCAACCAGAGTTTGGTTTCCTGGCGGACTCTCTGCCTCAGCGAGTCGCATTAGCTTGAATGGTTTGTACGCGCACGCCGTGCTCTTTGATCAACTCACCACCCCTGAACACGACATTGCCGGTATCCGACGCCTGCTCGCCATGGTCCTTGCCATGTTGATGCTCTATCTATGGCTGGGACAGTTTGCTCAAATTCAATCCCGTCACCGGTTCAGCTTGGATCGGACGACCAATGCTGATAGCTCGTGGCATGGTCGCAGTCTCGACCATTAGCACGAGTCAATTGGTATTGTCCAAGTTCGACATGTAGACGATCATGACGCAACCCAATCGAGCATGGTACAACGTCATGATCGCCGCCAACGAGTCCAGTTGGTTTTCCAACGTGGTCGTCGATCTGCTCGTCAATCTGCTGGTGGCTTCTTCACGCCGCATTGGATGAGCTGTAGGATCGGATGCAATCACGGAAACAACGGAGGAGACTGCGCCATATCAAGTACGCATGACTACACAACGAATCGGTGTTGGCTTGCTGCGTTTTTGCCCCGTCTTACATCATCACACAACAGCAACGCGGCTTGGTCCCGAGCCTCATATTCTTGCGTTTCGGTGGTGAACAGATCCAACATTGTGCTACGAACTGAATGAGAGTCACCATTGATACGCCTCTTGTCAATGCCACTTGAGAAAGAAGATCACAAAACCATTCCACAACCAAAGCGTGCAGCAAAGAACTCACACTCTCGTGTTGATTAACAAACTCAACAACAGCAGCAGCGTTGACACCATCAAGCCTTCTGAACCGCAGTGGATGCCCTATCCTGTCTCCATACTGCACCGTGACAGCATACTCTATTGACCGTGAGAGTCTCTTACGTCATGGTAGGTCGGTACTTTTTGGCTTCAACGGTGCTGTGCGCACTGAACCCGGTTCCGCCTCGTTGCAAAAGCACCAGATCTTTCTTACGCAACTTGAGACCCGTGACAGGACACGTCATGGTCGGCAACACCATGTCCTGGAGACATTCCTGCAGAATCACAAGACCCGAGGGACGAATCAGCACGGCCTGGTGGTGGGTGATGCTCTTTTTGGTCACGGCACAGAGCACCTGGTGTTCTTGGCGGTCTTTGGTGGCACTCGAGGTCTTGGTGCAGGTGCTGGACCATTCAAACTTGATGGGCATCAAGTGCTTGAGTTTCATGGGCTCCAGGCTCATGGGGTCTTTGGTATGGGTATCCGGTTTATTCACTTTCTGCTCGGCCGAAGGGGTGCAATCCGGGATCCAAAAGCTGGTCTGCTGCATGGCTTGGCGTTTGGCTTCTTCGCTGGTGGAGTCGACTTTTTCGGTCAATTTCTGTTGGATTTGCTCGCGTTCACTGGCGTCTTCAACGTTGTCTTTACTGGAAGAAGCCATGCCTTGGGCTTGGGCTTGGGCTTGGCCCGAAGAAGAAGAAGAAGATACCGATGCCGCCACAATGCCACCTTTGTGGCCCTCCAACAGTTGCTGCAACTGCTTCCGCTCTTGGTCGATGGCTTGCTGTTGTTGTTTTTGCTGCTTTTGATCCAGAAACTTTTCATATTCCACCAAATTTTCTTGAATGGCGCGCTTTTGCGCCAGCAGATTGGCGTAAATGCATTCTTTGCAGAACACAAACCCACTGGGCGACGCCAACGGACTCTTGTCAAAAGTGCTGGCTAGGCACAGACAGCAAAAGCCAAATGGTAACTGCGAGTCCTTGCCAAAGCGACGCTTCAGGGTGCCGTGGCCCGCGGTGGAACGTTCGTGGTAGGTGAAATGGGTCGTCGCCGTGGCATTCTTGCTGTGCCGGCTGGGCATGGTGGTGTTGGAGGAACAACACGAAATGAACGCCTCTGATTGGATAAAAACCAACGCCAGAAGCACGCTGATTGGTCCACGGGAGTCTACATTTTGGTGGGAACCCCCAATAACAAGGCACAAAGCATAATGGCGCCAGGAGCCCCAAGTAAATGGGATTGGCAAGCTGTCACGTCTCAATTACAAGTTAAACAAGAACCAAATGCACAGCATCCGAAAGTACAACAAAAGAGCTTTCCAAAAAGCCCCATTTCATCGCAAACGTTGGGCCACAACCAACAAACTGTCATGCGAAAAGAGCCATCCACGCAACAAAAGCGGCAAGAAGACACCAAGTCAATGCATGATATGGAAGTGTTTTCGGGTCTTCGTATCAAGCAACGCGCCATTCCAAAGGAAGAAATCCAAGAGGAAATGAAGGACCGACGTTTTGTCAAGTTGAGTCAGATGGAGCAGCTGCCAAAGGACTTTTTCATGGACCAAGAGGTGCGTTCCGGTTGCTGACGGCAACCTCCTGTGACCAAATACCATAATGTGTTGCTAACATTTGTTGTACCTGGTGGCTCATGGCGTCATGGGTGGGTGGGTGAACACAAACAGACCGATTGGGTAACCATTGGCGTTTTAGTACGCAAGACTTTCTCCAAATCTGGTGCCAAAGGTGACTTCATCGTGTGGACGCTGTCGGATCTGGAGCGAACGGAACTGGGTATTTTTCTCTTCTCTGAAGCCTACGAGAGTCACAAGCGAATGCAAGAAGGAAGCATCGTGGCGCTGCTCAATGCGACGCTGATGACTTCCAACGAGCGCACGGGCTTTGCGTTCAAGGTGTCGCGGGGTCAAGAGATCGTCAAACTGGGGCACGCTCTAGACTTTGGCATTTGCAAGGGCATGGCGTCGACCAATGCGCGATGTAAGCTGGCGGTGAACACGTCCAAGAGTCATTTCTGTCTACACCACATCGCGTCCAAGTTTCTGAGCGTCGGCAAGAACCGTCTGCAGCTCAACCACGCGTTCAACTTTAGCAGCAAGCTGTTTGATGATTCCAAAAAGCCCAAAAATCTCTCCACTGGATCGTACGCGCCCATCAGGACGGCTTCTAAGAAGCGCAAGCTGTCGAATATCGGCAACAATAACTCTTCGAGAGGTGTGCTGGGCGTGCCAACAATTGTGTCCCAGCAAGGAGATGTCTCGTTTCAAATGGCCAAACAAGACGTCGCCAACCCGATAAGCAGCCAGCAAGCGAGACTTCCCAAAGCTCTTGTTCTCGATGAGTTGAAAGACAAAGCCAAAGCCGGCGACAAAGAAAACAATTCCATCTCGCTCAATCCTCCACCGCCAAATCCGAAGAGCCGCGGCCATCGGCTTGTGTGCGTTTCGGTTGTTTAGGTTATACTCCCGCTGCTTGGCATGCTGACATGTATTGTCTTGTTTGGTGTTGTAGAGCTTCGTTTTTGGGTGCTTCAAGTGCAGCCAAGAAACCCAAACGAGTCGACATGATCCGCTTCATGAACACAGGGTCAACCAAGCAGTAGAAGGTGTTGGTCAGATGTATACCACAAACTTGAACAAGCGCAACCAAGTCATGGTCTCGTTGGCGCATGCTTGGTTTTGATCACTCACCAAACACCCTCGAAGCATGGCTTGCTCGGCTTTTTCCAAGTGGCTCTCGTGTGAATGCTCTCCAATCGATACAAAACTTGAGCATCGTCTTGTTCTCGTTGCTTGTCGTGTCGTTCCAGAGCAACCGCAGTCTGACACATTGGACAAGTCAAGGTGATGGTGGACCCATTGGAGCCCAGCTGGAGTTGTTCCAACCCACTTGGTGCCGTGGTGCCGATGCCTATGGAAACACATAACGCGGGTACCCAATTCTTTGGTGGTGGGTCTGTGGAGGGCATTTGGCCCTGCGTCAGATACAAGAGCGACCAGGATTTGACATCTAACACACGGCAAAAGATGCCCAATTGGATGGGCATCAGCCCCGGCAGCAACGCAGAAGCCTTGTCGAGATACCATTGGTTGTGGACCACCCATCCGTCCCGAACGAAAACTCATTCGCCACTATCTAAGAGGAGTTTTCCACCGTGTTGGAGACGCCGCACCTTAGCAAAGCAGACAAATACACTGCCAAGGCGCGACGCAAAGTCACTGCCAGAAAGCGTATCGAAGAACCAATCACGACTTGACCTATGCCGCAGATCAAGTCGACGAACAACTGCGTGAACTCGTGTTTGACGTCACCGTGTGCTAATTGTTCAAGTGGAGCCACAAACTCCACCAGCATATTGATAAGCTGAACCATTGGGTTGCTCCATGGCGCATACAAATCGGTGTACCCTATGGCTCCCGGCCACCAGCAGATCCCCCACCACGAGCGAAACCCAGCTCGCCGCGTTGGTTGCGATCACGATGCTGTTCGATTCGTTTTTGGTCTGCTGTGCTGCGCAAACATTTGGTACGACGCCGTGTGGCCCGTGGTGGACGGTTCGTTCTTGATGAGTGAAGTTGGCCATGAGCCCGAGTGCGTTCACAAAGCTGATGTGCTCGTTGATGCCGGATTCCATGTTCGTGGTCCATCGCATCGTGAATTGCCCGATGTCGCGACTTTGTCAGTGGTGCATTTCTCGTGCCTTGTACACTCAATAAAAATCCTGCTCTTGGGCAGTGCCGCAAGCCACTCGGGACCTGGTTCCGTCTCGTTCAAAGGATTGGCCACACCAAACTGCCAGCAGGACCCCCCATGTCTGAATGAATTCTGCCCATAGCAAGCTGCGTTAGTATGCTTCGAGGTACACCGCGCCGTTGTCTTTTTCAATCTCAAGAGACCGCTGCGATTGCTTGGAAGTGTGAATGAAACAGCGCGAGATGTGCTTGTATACTTGAGAAGAAGCGTGTGATCGAGGCGGGGCAAGTCTTGAGCGTGGCACGCGAATGACAGGCGATCCAACGTGAACATGGTCGTGGTAATCGAGGTGGCGATTGTGTCAGGGTGATATCCGGGTTGTACCGAAGCATTACGTTGAACATGGACGCCACAAACACGCCACGCGCGGGTGGCATTGCGATAGGTCCAAAACAAATCGTTGCCCAGCGTGCGCTGTGGAACGGTGAGAAGGCGCATGCTTAGAGATAAACGTCACCATCACAAACGGGAAACCCTGCTGAACGTCACAAGGCGTAGAACCGATAGCACTTGTCCACCAAAGGAGACCAGTGCTTAACTGCAGTCGTACAGTTTGGCTTTGTCGTGGCACTTGTGATGTTGCAGGCTTTGCCAGCGTTTGGTGCTTGGTCTGTCGTCAGGGTGCGTGAATGTAGTCATGTTGATCGCCAGCTGGTGGTGTTGAAGCCTCAACAGGCGTTACAGCATCATTTGGACATCGGACTTGGATCTTACACGGTGCCATGTTTGTCCATAGGATCGGTCCAAGCTACGCGTTTGGTGAAAGTCCTGAGTGAATCTATTGACTAGTCCTGCAGTGGCCATCGCTCCATCTCTTCTCTGGCATCAAAGCGACAAGCAGTAGAAAGTGCAAGGCCAGTCAGTCATCACACAATCAATCAATGAACCAAGCAACCAGCCAAATCCTGTGGTGTTTTCCCAGAGCTACTTTGCGCAAAAGAGCGAACGGTTGGAAGACCACCTTATCCTGTTGTGAGAATTGTCTTCTGGGACAGCACAGTCAGAAAGCACACGATCAGCATCAAGCTGGTAGTCCAGAATACGAGCAATGCACCGCCCAGACCCCATTGCGGAAGAACGAACTGCTGGCAACCTTTGGACCTTCGTGGTCTTCCTAGAGACATGGCAGCCAACAGAGTGAACGAGATTAGCAAACAGGATTCCACCACCTCATCAATGTGCTTGTACGCTTTTGAGTGATGCGAGAAGGTCTCGCTCATTCCAGCCTGGATGCCAGAAAGTGGTCGCAACATTCGCAGAAAGCAGTCGGTTCCCAGCCATTTCCGTCAGCGCAGTTCATCTTCGCAGCAAGTGCTTCAACCATTCGCGGATGGTTCTTGGTGAGACCAAGAACATTCGCTGACAACTGGGAAACCGCGCATCGGTCGCCGCTGACTGTCGTGTCCAACGCCTTCAACACGCCTCGAGGCATGCCGTGTCGTGTCGAATTCAACGGATGCCGCTGGATAAGCAGGAGCAACTGATAAAGTCCAACCCGTCTGTACTTGTCAGTGCTTGAAGGGTGACAATGCACCTTTTGAACGTTCAATACCGAAGCAAGACGCACTGGGCCTCTGGTGTTCTTCATTGTGAGTTGTTCCACACACAGTGCAAGTTCTGGTCCCTGAGATTGTTGGCGAGTGCTTTCGTGACATCTCGGGACTTGTGGCGGGTTCCTGAGAAATGAGAATGTGAGGCGGCAGGAAGCATCAGGCTCCTTGTGGCGTTGTGGCGGTGAAGAGACAGCACCGCATGTGGGTTATGAGGTTCGCTCACGTGCAGGATCCTCTGGATCTCGTTGCACGACTCCGTCTGACTAGAATCAAGATCAGGACGCGAAGAGGAAGATAAGAGCGGAGCAGAGAGCGGACCTAAATGTGCTTTTTCTTGATTGTACACACTTGAACAAATCCGATTCAAATGGCATTCGAGTTCATACAAATATGGATCACTTGGGGTTGTCGACGGGCCTGCAGGGTGGTCCGACAAGAGCCATTTGTGCAGCACTCAACATAAGGTTAGAGCCTTTTCCAACCAGATCTCTGCCACCGCCTTCCACTTGGCAACTCGTTCAAAAAGACCCAAATGCGCCGCCCTGACTCAAGACACTTCCAAACGGGATTTCTGATGGCTTAAACACCGAGCAAAACTGCTCGCTTTCAGCGAAGAATCCAGCACAACACAGCACCATCGAGCGCAAGCCGCGAACAACCGGCTATTTGGCTCTTTGAGGCCTTTGGGCCTTCGCAAGGTCCAACGCAATCTCGAGTTCTGGCGCCACCCATACTGTGAATTTCGCAAAAGTCCGGTTCCATTCAACGACCTTTGAAGATTGACTTGGGTCGTCCGTTACACGTAAGGTGAAAGTCATTTTGCAAACTCCCATGGTTTCATCCGTTTAGAATAGAAATAGCATTTATACAATCTATTGGTTCCTACAGACGCTCTTGTTTGTCTCTCATGATTGGTGCATATTGTCCGTACAGTGCATCGATTGGCCATCGCAGCTTTGATCGATGAATAGAGGTTCATCGACTTTTGTTGGGGTATTGGATTAGAGAGTACAGCTATTTCGAGTGATGGAGTCAGTAAAATGGCGAACCACGGGTATCTTGCGTCACTGACCACGTGAGTCTGATTGCTCTCTCGGGGCTTGAGAGACGTGACCAAAAAGATTCCTTTTCTTCTCTTGCGGACTGGTTTCTTTGAAGAACCGCAAAACCTCCGAAGCGACTCTCCGCTAATAGTTTCTTGACCCAAAGCGCGCGATGCAGTGAGTGGGTTGGACTACGCACGCAGCAAGCACGTACCCATCGGAAGGCAAGAGGGGCCTCTTTGGAGGCTGCTCCGCCAAATGAGACGCTCAACGCGTAGGATCGCTCATTGTACAATTTACTGCTTAGGCACCAGATCCCACTTCGAAACCCAGTTTCCAACAACTCGTCGAAAGCCCCAAACATGAAGTTTCTTCTTGTGGCTGCTGTGACCACTCTGGTCGTGTGTGAAAGCCAAGTGAATGGCTTGCGTTCGCTTCGTGGCGCCGAGACCGCTCTCGGCGAACCTGTTGCTGCTTTGACAGCATCGGATGAATTGTTTGAGCCCCGTCGTCTGGGGTATGGATGTCCGCCATGGTTTGCTCGTTGCCGAGGTCGAGGCAAACCACGCCCACCACCAACGGATCCACCAACAGATATCCCCACTGAACAGCCACCAACTGACGTGCCACCAACGGAAGCCCCACCAACACAGGATCCGCCAACCGAAGCGCCGCCAACTCAGGCCCCACCTACTCCCCGACCAACGAAACCCACTCCACCAACAGACGAGCCCACGGTGCCACCTACAAACGAACCGACAAATCCGCCCACCAACTCACCAACGAATAATCCACCAACGAATCCACCAACGCAAGGTCCCCCAACCAATCCTCCAACCAATCCCCCTGGCCCCAACCCACCAGTGGATGGCTGGGTCATTGAGATGCTCAAGATGATTAACAAAGTGCGAACCGATGCAGGACTGAACCCCGTCTGTCTCAATGCGTAAGTCGTCTTCCTTGTTTGCACGTTCTCCCCCTTTTGATCTTCGGTTCTGACGATCTGACGCTCTGGTTTGCTTTGAACGAAACTTTAGCAAATTGAATTACGTGGCGGAAGCGCACTCTGTCGACATGGCCACCAAGAACTACTTTGGCCACAACTCGCTGGACGGCACCGACCCGTTGACTCGAGCGCGCAATGCTGGCTACGAAGGAGGCGACATGGAAAACATTGCAGCCGGGTATGCAACCCCTGAAGAAGTAATGGACGGATTGATGGGCTCACCATTGCATAAGGCCAACATCTTGGGAGACCACACCCAAGTCGGACTGGGGCGTGGCTACAACCAGGACTCCAAGTACAAAACGTACTGGTCCCAAGACTTTGGCAAATCCACCTATGAGCCCTGCCTCAGCGTGTGAGCAAGCGCCGCCAATCACGCCAGGAAAGAGACGAGCAACGCCAGAAAGACTTATATATGTGGGGCTCCAGCGGCTTTTGCGATACACTGCATTTGGTGTCTTTTGCCACTGGTGCCGAGCTTCGTGTGTGAGAAAACTTGAATGAAAAAATGAAAGGATGAAGTGACTTGCCATCCATCCATATCCATCCATTGGCACGTGCTGTTCTCTCCTCTATGTCTCTATGTCATGCAGTCCAGTCTAGCTCAGCATAAGCTTTTTGATCAACACGCAGAGTCCACTCAGTACGCCACAGGGATCCACGCATGGTAGTCACACTTGCTGTGCAAGCTTGGACCCTGGATGACGGCGTTCTTCTTCCAGAAGCACTTCCTGTGCAAAACTGGACCAGCTTTTCGCGTGGGAGAACTTGTAATGCAGCAAGTGACTGAACCCACGCAGCAACAATGAACAACGAAACGCCATCACAAAGTCGCGTGGGACGTACTCGATGTCATCGAGTTGCTGCAAATACTCCAAAAACAGTTGTGGATTCATGCCTTCGGTGACCGACCGGTCGTCACAATCGATCATCATGTGCGCTTGCTTTTCCAGAAAGTACGGATTCATGTGCGTGGTACGGATCTGGATGTCTTGGGTCATGGCGCGTACAATGTCCTCGCGCGTGCCTTCTGCAACGGCCATCACAAGTCGTGCCAAACGCACACGAGTGTCGAATGAAATGTGTTTGACTTGGCCATAGTCAATCAACCCTAGACGGCCATCTTCCAGCAGCAGGATGTTGCCTGGGTGGGGATCGCCATTGAAACAGCCGTTGACGAAGATTTCATAGCCATGAACGTCCATCAAGAGCTTGAGAATCGCTGGAATGTTGAGCAACTGGTACTCATTATCTGAGTCCCGCTGGATTGGTTTCACAAAGCCAAAGGTGTAATCGTACAGGGTTCTTCCAAAGTTGCGTACTCTTCGTTTCAGAGAGAGTTGCCACATGTACCACGCCATATCCCGTTCACTGGGACCGGACTCAATGTCTAGCCCTTTGGCATCTCGTTCCTGGTCGATTCGTCTTTGCTCTTCTTTGAGGAACTCCAGACTGACTTTCTTCTCTTTGGCAATGCATTGATAGTGCTCTTCAATGGCTTGCACCAGCTTCTTGCCCTTGAGAAACTCCATGACAAGTACTTCCTTCGTGCACAAATGGAGATAGGCCTTTGGGATCACCACTTTGTCTTTGTAGGGGCTCTTGGAGATGTTCTCCCGCACCACTTCAAGGTTTTTGCCTTCTTCCTGGTAGTTGAACTCAGTCATAAACTGGCGTTCAATCTCTTCAAGGTATGGCACGTGAGCGGGTTGAAACAGCCGACAAAACATGGTAATGGTCTTGATATCCCATCGAAAGAAATTCTCCGCGTCAGGGTGCTGCACTTTGACAGCCACTTCTTGACCAGTTGTTGCTAGCACAGCACGATGCGCTTGGCCGATGGAGGCGGCGCCAAGTGGTTTGGCATCAATCTCTCGAAACACTTGGTGCAGCGGTTTGCCATACGAAGACTCGATGATCTGTTTGATTTCTTCAATGCTCTTGCACGGGGCGTCGTCTTGAAGCGTGGACGCGACTTTTAAATAGGGTGGCGCGAGAAAATCGGCTCTTGTGGAGCCCAATTGGGCCAATTTGACGTAAAAACCTTTGAGTTCCAGAATGATATCCAGTACTTTTGGCGCATAAAACTCGTGCAGTCGATCGTATTCGCGGTTTTGCGAGGCTTCGTCCCATTTCTGGTGTTCCATGACCAACTGCACCATGCGGTAGTGCAAGTAAATGGGAAAAGCCTTGCGCCAGAAGTATACCGAGCGACCGAAACCTTCGTCGCGCTGGGACTGGATCATCACGCCAGCGCCGGTTGCCAGAGAGCTCGCAGCGACCACTTTGGCGCCGAACCGCACGAGTTTGTATCCTGGAAATGGCAGCATTGCTGTTGTTGAGCTCTGTCTGGGGTGGGATGTGGCGTTGGATTCGTGGGGTTGCAGTGCAGTACAGACGACAAATAGGCACTCAAACGAAACGTCAGAACACGGAGAACTCGATGATTAACTTCTGAATCGTCAGAAAGCACAGCACGAGACGCAAGATCCACACGACAAACAATTACCCCGGCGACTTTGGATCCCAATTTGTTGCGGCACTTCAGAATTCAACGGCACGCACCAAGAAACGATCAACCGTTTTTGATTGGCGGTGGTGTGGACCACTTTTCGTTTATCCATGTCACGAGTTTCAACAACTAACCGATACGATAGGCTTCTGTTCAATTCAAAAATGAATTGAACCCACTCAACCCCAATTATTCAGTTTTGAATTGCACAAGCACCCCCAGCAAAAAGGATCAACGAATCAGATGGCGGCAGAGAGGTACTGTACACTATCGAACGCTTGTTGTTGACGAATACGGTAGTAGTACCGTTGCATGGTACAGTACTGAACACAGTACTCCCTCGCTTGGCCCTACCACACCACCTCCACACCAGACTTTCAAAAGTGCCAAAAAGCGAAAGAAACGTTCCGCTTTGACTTCAAAACCAGATTGGAACCGATCGGCAACTTCCCGATCGCATCACCTTGACTGTCCGCAAGCGCGCGTGTCGGTCGTTGTCGTCGTCGTCTTTATCCGTCCCAAGAATCCATCAAGAGCCCAAAGGCGCCCACGTCCCTTGCGGTTGCGTTTGATTCCTCTGATTCCTCTGCGCTTTGGGGCGGCGTTTTTTGGGTGCACGTAAGTTTCTTCTTGTGCTTTTTTTCCGTTGGCTTCCAAGAGAAAGGCTTCGCCTCCTCCTCCCCCCGCCCCCCCCCCCCCCCCCCCCCCCCTCCCTGCCTCCCTCACCCCCACCCTCCCGCTTCT